>CM063723.1:11187978-11787978 GCA_032441825.1 Chaetogeoica ovagalla | reverse complement strand
TGACCAATATGAAAGCTGTGATGACAATCGGTGGGAATCAATAGCCAACTAATCAAATGTTCTTCACACGGATCCCCCGACTTGGCCACTCGTTTTGGAACGTAACTGTGGACAATGCACTAGAATTATATACAGAGAAGAACAAATAATAAGGTCGTCGCACGCGCAGACGATATACGATAAACACCGTTAAAAATATAGTAAAACCGTGATGTTGTTTTTATTTATTAATAATAATTATTATAATAATAATAATAATAATAATAATAATAATAATAATAATAATAATAATAATAATAATAATAATAATAATAATAATAATAATAATAATAATAATAATAATAATAATAATAATAATAATAATAATAATAATTAAGATAAAGTAAACGAAAAACCAATTATTTTAAGTGAAATTATTTTCAAAATTATGTTTTTTTTTTCGTTTTACCTACGCTATAATAGTTGTATATATATATATATATTTTTTTTTTTATCAATTTTTGAAATTGTTATTGCGTAATTACCATTCTAGAAAATTGATTGGTATAATTGGTAATGTATTTTTTTTTCATTGTTTTTGTATACGACTTACAGTTCGTCGTAATCATAGGAAAGATTAATTTTTATTTTCTTTTGTATACACACGCGACATTAAATTTGTTGTCAAATTACCGCGTGCTGCAACACCTATTAATTTTTATTTCGCTGTACATAAAATATATGTAATGTGTCCACAATACACGATAAGAATATACCGAGAAAATATTATCGTTTTAAAAACGGATATTCATTGCAGCAATTTAGTCGTTGCAAAAATAGTTGAAAAATTTTACTTTTTTTTAAATATCTCTCACGCGTATTAATAAAATAAGCGTTTCCTATAAAAATACATTTACGTTTTCGCTTAAAATGATTTTATCATAAAATTTATATTTAAAAATTAAACGTAATTATAACGCGAATAGTTTTTTTGATTTTCCCGGATACATTGCGAATTCGCCATTTAACTATCGATAACGATCAATGTGTACACACGCACGCATAATTTCAAAATGTACACGTACAAAGTTCCACTGCAAAGCGGACGACGCTCTGCCAGAAAGGCATTAATTATAGAAAATAAACGTAGGTGTACAATTTCCAGCCAGTACCGTTTTGAGTTTGAAAGGATTTTGTAATTTTTCGTTTCAATTTTATCAATTTCATAATTCCATCGACCCAACACCAACAGGCTATACGAGTATAACGTGATCTCATCTCACTCGATATCATAATAACGACGTAATTATAATACGATTATACGATTTGGAATAGGATTGTAATGCCACTTACAATATCGAATAATTACCTAAATATGCGCTTTGGATAATCCTCAAATATGACGTTATTACGTTATGGTAACAGGTACGTTATAATTTTTCGAGTCTTTGACGGTTTACATAAAAAAGTTTAGTAAACTTAAGCGATTCGATTTCGCGTATACACAACAAAATTATTTTACTTTTATTTAAAATGTTTGTATTTACTCGTACTATTTTTTTTATAATTTTCGAATAATAATTTCACGACGAAACGAGGCGCGCTAGAAACTTGTTTTTTTTTGTTTAAACTACCGCCTAAATATTTACACCAATAAATAGTATTAATGCAATATGTGATCATCGGGAAAGAAAAAGCAGAGAACATTGTTATTCATTTTCCATCGAGTGATGTCTACTTCTGTATTGCAGTCAATTACAAACGACGAAAGAAATACGTGTATACTTTACGTGCATAATATGTTTGTTAAATAAATTGTTCATGGAGAATAATATAATTCTCATCCTATTTATCCATTATACATAGTTTTATTATAATAATTAATTAATTGTGTTAAAAAAATGTAGTATTTAATGTGAATAATAACTGAATAACTGAGATTATTGTGGAGATAATTTTTATTTCGATCCTAAATAAAATTCTAGCTACATGCCCGCCTATGGAACACAATACTGGTTAAATGTTGGTTAAATGCAATGTGGTTTAATTCTAATCATTTTGACGTGTAAAAAAAAAATGTAATTACCCGCTATTATAGCTACTGAGAGGAACTGATGGGAATAGCAATAAAGCCTCCTCTCCTATACAATTCCTCGCACAAGTGTATTATATATCATTGTGTACAGCAAACACTAAAAGCACTAAAACCTCATATAATGACACTGAGGGCCGAAAAATTTAGTTACAACATCACTGTATACAGTATACGAGTATATATATATTGAAATTAAAAAAATTAATTAATTTTGAAAATTAAAAAAATATTTTTTACACATATAGTATGCCGACGTGTGGAAAGAGTGACACATTACGGTGTATACAATATATAATATAAACTATTATTGATATTTGTGCATTGAATTATTGTAAAATATACATATTGTAATGTGCCTATATAAGTTCGTTCGTGTATACGCATATAACCAGTAACCACTTATGTGTTATATACCAAGTTACAACATTGACGGCGCATTATATCTCTTGTATATCGCATGTATATTCAATATCCAGTTTTAACTCAATTCAAATATATTAAACAATACTGGTTTTTTTTCTTCTCGAAGAAATAACGCGGCGAGGCCTTGGACTGGACCGGATTCAGAAAGGAAAAACAATTATACAAACTTGTAAAGCGTGATGCTGAATACACTGAATATACATAATATATGATCTATTGAACAAGCATTGCCAGTTTAACGTCGACTAGTGTGTATAAATAAATATAAATATATATGTATATTATATATATATTATATATATATATATATATATGTGTGTGTGTGTTGGCTCTATAAGCTACAAAAACGAGTTATTATGTACTATGGGTTTATGTAAACGAATAAATAAATCACCCTTCATCAAGAACGCGACGAGTGAATGTGCTTCTTATGAATTTATATTATAAATATAATGCATAGAAGTACATATAATAAAAATGTACGATTGTGTTAAACTATATAATAACTAAAATGTTATAGTACATTTAAAGATAAGGTACATAATATTAAATTGAATTATTGAAAACCTTTTATTTACAAACTTTAACTTCCAATATATTAGTATAAATAGTAAAATGAGTACGTTTGAAATTTGTCGTCTATTATTGTACAATAATAAATCTATAAATGCGTCTTATATTTGATAACGACATACATTTATCAATCATTCGCATTATCTTATTTATTTTATTTATATTATTAAAAAAAAAAAATTATTTTGAAAAATTTAGGTGACAAAATACTTTTACAGAACGAAATTTGTGTAGCTCAGTTTACTAACTTAAGAAATTGGTTTATCAGTGTATCCTGGTACATAAATTATAATACGTTACGTTTTATAATTATGTATTTTTTTTTTTTTTTTTACTATCTCGTCATTGCCATTTTATTATTTAAACGAAATAAATAATATTATTGTGATTATATAATAATACATAGTACGTATATAGTGTTTGAGGTAATTTTGAAATATTTCTAATTATACAGTAAAATATTGATTTTTTTTTTTTAACATTAAAACACCCCAAAATATTGATTAACACATTGGAGACAAGCGCCGTGTGTAAGTAACCCCATGTTACAAACTAACATGAAATGAAAAGGAAATCGAACACCTGTTTTACAAAAAATTGAAAGGACAAAATTAATATTAAAACACATTGTCGGTAGAAAATGCAGTGTTTGGCGTTTTTATTAACCGTGAAAATGATAGTATGCGTCAAATTTACAAATTTCAAAACCGTATTATAAACATACTTTTACACTCAGCTAATAGTCTGCACAAAAAAAAAAAACAAAACATTTTTATTTATTTAATATAACGTATAGAGTGACTTTTTTTTAAACGTAAATCATTTAGAATTTACAGAAATTCGAATAGTTGAATTAAAAATAATAGGAAATATTGACTGATTTATTCCAAACGAATTTGTGTTCGACAATAGACATGATAAGCACTTTACTAAAAATATCGCCTCGTAATTATATTTTTCAATTGTATTGTTAAGGGCAAATCGTACTTGAGATAATCGTATAAGAAGTTGCTTTAATGACTACATATTTTCGAGACCACATTGTTGCAGATATTTTAGAGCGAGAAAAAAACCCCGAAAAACGACGTATTGCCGACATCAACGCTTGTGAAATTCGCTTGAAATAATTCACGAACGTGCGATAAATAATATTAGACAGGGGCGGATTTAGAGGAGAACGTCACATTGGCACACATTGAACTTTCTTTGTTGTCGTGAAATTCGATATTGCATTATATGTCATTTATATTTATCATGTATACATCCAGATTATGTCCGTAGCAAACACATACTTTTGTTCGGGGTTCAATTAACCATAAGAATATTTCAATTTCATGACATAAATTTTACTAAACAAATATACGTTCAAATGATTACTTTTAATCAATTGTTGGACGTTTAAAATAATTGTATTTAGTAATCATTATTCAGATACGTTGTTTAAAAGAAAAAAAATATCGAAATCAAATGAAAACTGATCGTGTTAGAGTGAATTAAGTTCTTTTCTTTTTTTTTTTGCCGTACTAATATGTTGAAACAAAATTATCATATTATAATCGTGGTCAAACATGTGTCCTATATTTGTGTACACTACGAAATCTCAAATGTGCCACGTGAAAATTTAAAAATGTGCACCTGTGTCTTTATTATAGGCAGGCTGCATGATGCTATCCGCAGCTGTACCTTTTAGATTTACGATTTTTAGATTTTACTTTTAACATATCAAATTATGTCATAGAAAAACCGGCAAAATGGTTGAACAGTATATTATGTTTATCAATAAAAACTAACGTTTTTTTTTTTTGCACGTTTTTACTTCTCGACGTGTTGAGAGTTAAGACAACGAATTAGTCGGTGTAAGTCGGCGAGAGGGTGTTTCAGTGAAAAACGTGTGAAAATCGTTTAAAAAGAAATAACAACCACGTGAAATTGCTCAAGATTTTATATTTAAGCCTAGCAACGATAATATTTTGTCCGGATTCTCGCGCGTTATCGATTATTTACATTATATTACGATAAACGGTTATGTAGTTTAAATATTATCACCGTCGTCGCATTGAAAATGTAGAGACAGTGAAAAAATCAAAAGTAAAAAAATTTAAGAAAAAAAATACACGTAAATAATACGTTTATACACATAACAAGAATTATTTATATTTTATATCGATATATTAGACAATATTAATAACACGCCATAGTCGTTCTCTTTTTTTTTTTTTTTTAACAAATTAATTCACTAATATATGCAATTTCTTCGCTGTTTTTTTTTTTATACGTTTATTCATTGTATTATTCATAATTTTCTCTGTGTACTTTGTTCCTTTTTTTTTTTTTATCGTTCTGTTGTATTTTTTTTTTTTTTATTCTTTTCGCTTAACACCTAATGATGTTATTTTTTTTCAAAACCAGTATTAATAATTTTTTATATATTATATATATAATTTCGTTGTCAAATAAGAAGTCCGAAATTATTTCGAACATTGACACGGACTGCTGATCGCATTTCACGTAAACCGCACTTATGATAACAAAAAATAAATAAAAATATTTACACTGATAATTTACACATCATTTCTTGGCGGAAGAAAAGAAATACTATGGTGTGATATATCCTCCAATCGCTCCTTCCCCCCTTCGCCTTAGAACACGCCACTACGTGTCGATAATTATTATTATTATTATTATTAAATGTGTGGGCGAGAGATGACACGTCTGCGAACACAACCCTCCGCGTGCCATCCGTTCATTATTGAAATTGCGTTCTAATTGAATCTCACTCGAGCACACCGATATATACACAGCAGTGTAATCAGTTTATAATCCGTTTGCAGCCCTCGCGCATTTTAGCACCACGAGTTGTACAACCCCATGTGACTTATATGTTGTTTTATACCTACAATGTGCATATACACATATTTAGCGTTGTATATTTGCGACGGAAGTTTTGAAACGGGCGTGAATTCACGAGAAGAGCGATAAGTTATAATAATGTTTAATTTCCGACGAATTGCTGCACTGTACAAAGTAATCGTTTCTTTTATGTGTGTGTGTGTGTGTTAAAACAGCAAAAACGGAACAGGAAATGAGCTGTGTATAGCTGAGAATGCTAAGACGGACATGTTGAGTCGCGGTGGTCGTAGTGAGGGGAGGAGATATGGAGGATGCCATCTATCCACTTTTTTTAGTTTGCATATTGTATCCCACTTGTTTCGTTTAAACTTATTTATCCCTGGTGGATTTTTTAAAAAAAATTTTTTTAATAATTTGGGGTTGTTGCCTAATTTTTTTCATAAAAATAACTTCGAATCGCTTTTTTTCTCTATAAGAACTATTCATTTTTTTTTTTTTAATGTTAAAGTAGATCTGAACTTCAATTAATCACAATTATAAAAAAAATATAGTTCACCATCAAGTTTAATAGGGCCGGTGTAAAAGCTTTTTCGCATTTTCACCTCTTCAACACTAACAGTGTTAGTTCCTTCCCCCTTTCAAAATTCGAAACGACGATACTACTTCCATCGCCCCATTTATTTCGATTCACTTCGACCACTGTGTCGAATATGACATACCTATGCATATTGCATATTGTGTGGAGGAAATGAGGGAGAATGTAGTTTGTGATTGTGTATGCGGAGAGATGATTTAGAAGCTGTGAAAGCTGTTACGGTGGATATGGTTGTAGAAGGGAAAAGAGGAGAACCGCGAAAAAGAAACGAATAAATGGAATTTAGGATGATATGTTGAGATAACTTTGCAGTGAATGACAAGCAACAATACGTGGGATATACGATGCTTTATGGAAGTGAAAGAAGGAGTTTAAAGAACAGTAATTTCCTTGGCTTCGTATTCCTCACTTCATATTGCTTCATATTCATATTCTTAATACCTTGTACTACTATGGGTACAATCCCTAGTTCTGACTCGAAATGTTTGATTAAAATACACACACATATATATATATATATATTTATACAAGTATTTTTTATACTTCCACAATTTTGAAACAAATTTAAACCGGACTCTAAAAATGTTAAATCAAATTTTTATTTAACCCGACCATTATTATCATGACATAATTTATAACTCAAATATAAATTGCTCTAGTGTTGTGTAATAGTAATTTTTTTCAATGATAAAATAACATTAAAGATACTGAAAAATTAACGTTTAAGAACTGTACAAATTGTGTTGTATTGCCCTGTCTGTACACTAGCACTAACGCCTGATTGGTACAGTTTTAAATGCGTTATGGAAAAACACTATTATATGTCGTACAAAAAATAATAATAATAATAACGTGTAAATTCACACACTTCAAATTGTGCGGTATTTTCGAAGGAAAACGAGAACGCGTACCGAATTTTTTTCGTCATTAAACAATTCATAACTGTTAAAAAAAAACAAACTGATATGCGTTTAAAATTATAAGAATTCGTGGCGGTGTCGATGAAATATTCCATCCAAAATATAAAGTCCCGTTCGAGTTCGACTGGAACCGGGAATTAGTGATCAAAAGAAATAGTGCGATGAAAACGTTACCGACCAGTGACGTGTACTACCACAGTCCGGCCGGTCAGAAAATGAGGTCGATGAGAGACATTCAACGATGGTTGGACCGGTTTGGTGACGAGCGTCTCTCCTTGGAGAACTTCACGTTTAAAAAAACACTTGACGTGTTTAAACGATAGGAATTATGAAGTCAAGAGGATTGCAAGACCGCGCAAAAGGAAAAACGACAATTAGAAATCGCTGAGTTGGTGTGTCGAAGATTTGGTGGCGTTTTTTAGAACGCGCAGTTTCGTTTCAATTTCAATAACAATTTATTCAATTTACGACAAATAATCAAAAACGTTTAAATAATACAACACTAATAGTATATATTATGTTATATATGTCCATTTACGAGACTCGTTGAAGAAAACGGCTAGTGTTTGGCAACGTATGCTTGGAAATCTGTTGACAAATGAAACGGCCGGTAATAGTGAGCACGTTTGAACGTGATTTAAAAAGATCTGCTGAAAAAGAATGTTGCCATAAAAGGAAAACTATGGATTACTGTAAATCACAGTTGTAGAATATATCATTTAAAATTAATTAGGTACCAAATTAGTTATTATTATGTAATTATTAATTTGTATATATTAATAAACGACAAGTGTTGAAAAATATATACATTGTAATTGTTGGTATATAGTATTGGTATAATATTATTAATAACAATTTGATGAAGATGAATGATCGGAGGGTGTGGGGCAAGGGCGAAGCCTCCCACGTGTAAAGTTTAGTTTAATCATTGTAAAGGACGTTAATTTTTTTAAAGTTTTGGAGTTTCCTTTCTTTTATTTTTCCAATTAGAGCACTGTATATATATAATATATTCTAATATAGAACAAAAGTTTAATAGTTATTACTTATTACAGTACATAATAGCGGAGTAGTGAAAGGAAACAAACAATTATTTTGCTGTGCCATACACAACTCAGCTCTTTTAAACTTTCTAAATGCTAATAACTACTAAACTATTGTTCTACATCGAACAACGTGTAAGTACTTCAAAATTGTTAGAAATTGTTTTTTTTTTTTGTTGAAAGTTAAAAATATACAGGATTGATATAAAACAATTTAAAACAGTTGAAAAATCGACCAATTAAAAAATAGTTTTTCAAAAAATTTTCAGCATTTTAATTATTTTAAATCGTGTCTAGTAAATTATATCTACAATATATTTGAAAAGTTTTTCGATTTTTATCAATAGTTTGCTCGTACGTAATTCAAAATAACCCAAAAATTGAAAGAACAATATTATTCCCTCAATAGTTTTTGAACGCGGCAGAAAAAACTATCGATATAATGAGTTTTGGAATGCACACCGATTATGTATCTTTACATTACATATTTTATATACATACATAGGAATATGTAAAAAAAAAATTAAAAAAATTTAATCCAATTTTCGGTTATTATATAGCAATTATTAGATGTTAAGGGGATTGGAAGCGGCGATTGTCTGTCTCTCTCTATCACACACGTAACATAGCAATTTAGACCATTCCTATTTCCAACGTACCGATGGATCTAGTGATGCGATAAGGATTCTGAAAACTGATCTGAATTCTTCGTGATGTCTTCTTTAGAACGACTTTCCCACATTTTTGATTTTGTCCCCCCAAGTCCCTCTAAAATTACCTTAATATATTTAGACATTTAAAAATTGACATTTTCAATTATTGTGAAAACCCAAGGTAAAAAATTAAAAATGTGGGAAAGTCGTTTTAAAGTAGATTTGACGACGAATTCAGATCAGTTTTCAGAATCCTTATCGCATCACTAGATCCATCGGTACGTTGGAAATGGGATTTCGTGTTTTTCAAAAACGGTAGCCGTATTTGCTGACTTGTACCTGCGCGTGCGAGTGTACACACCACCAGCACGTATCTACACACACTAAACACTAAATACTACTCGCACAAATACACTGCGTAACGCGAAAAAATCCTAAAATTGCCTATACACAACCCCTTAATAAATGACCGCTTCCAATCCCCTTAAACTATTTAAATTATAAAAGGGTCGGGTTATGGTTTTAACGACTGAAAGTTCTATACAACCATAGGTTCTGCGTTACTTCGACGGTATTTTAAGAGTCTTCAAAATCCCGTGTGCGCGCACAATTCTCTTTTATTATCATTTTGAATTCCCCAACAAAATGGAATACGAAGAGCACAACGCCGCAGTGGAATCGCACGTCGCGTTTACACTGTTCATCATGTTCGTTTACACTTCCCAACACCCTGGCAGTTAGTATGTGGTGTGCAGTGCGAAAACGGGTGAATTTTATTTGTTATATATACACACACACACGCTTATAACGTGTGAAAAATGAAAAAAAAAAAAAAACGTTCGCAAATCGGCCGCTATAAATAAGCGAATTTGTAGCGAAGAGAATTCGTATAAGGATTTCGAATGGGGTGACGATTCCGCATGGGACCCTCTCATCACAGTACGCACATGGTTTACCGGTACACGCGTAGTGCGTCCCAACATGCGTATATCACACATGATACGTACACGCAGGAGTTGGTCGGGAAGGTCCTTTTGATCCTTATACATATATTATATTGTCCCCGTTTCATCCCTCGAGGATAATCCATAGCGATCGCACCACCGCAAGGCTCCTCCGGTCCGAAGCTCGCGCGGTATATATATATATATGTAAGTGAGTGCGATTGACCCCGCATCGATATGTGGAGGACTATAACGGACTACGTCGACCGGCTTAAAGCGTCGACCGCCGCCGCCGCCCGAACGGGATTATACATATACTGTCGCGTCGTCGACGTCAAACGCGTAATATTGTGTTTGAGGCTGCCGCATACGTCCCGGAATCGTCGGATTCGTCTAGGATTTTCAATTGCCGGAGAAAGTGCGGTTCTCGGAGTACAGTGAAAAGTGTCGGATTTCGAATTTCAGTTGTTAGAATACCGGATTTCGAATTCGGCGAAAACGCCGTCGGCAAAAACAATACAAATTCACGAATAAATACAAACGAATGGAAAAAAAAATAAATACACATAAGACGAGACATTTTTATTGATATATCGCGCGATAACATCTGAACCAATTAATAATGTCACTTTTGTCCGATGCCAAACGTTTTTCGACCGATTGAAAATATTTTGAAAACATTTTTCGTCGACAAAACGCCGAGTGGGGGGGGGGCATCGCGTCAAGTATTGTTATAGTATACACAGAACATAAGTGGTTGTATATTCATTTTCAAAACGTTCGCAGGCAACAAACTAATTTTCTATACACATATGTGCTATAAAAAAATTGTCGAATTTAGACATTTAAAAATCGTGTAGAATTTTACGGCTAAACATTGGAAAACAAAACGTTGCTGAAACAGTTTATGGATCAGTCAAATATTTGTCGAAAAAATCATCCGCAGAAAAAAAAGTTACAATAACCGTGGTTTCCGAAAATTCTCAAGGCTCGAAAATTTAATTTTAAACCCTATCCACTCACACACACACACACACACACACACACATATATATATATATATATGTACATATATTCTTAATAAAAAAAACGTCCCGGATTTTGGTAAATTTAATCCGATAATCCTAAATATTTATGGTCCACTAGAGCGTTAAAAACCTATTTCAATATTATTTAAAAATGCGTTAAAATATTCTCTTTACATAATCATTAAAATAATATAATATTAATATAATTGTTGAGATCGAGGTGCTTATGATACAATTAATCCTAAGTAGGTATGGAATTATTGTTATTTATTATTTTTTGTTCGTGTTTCAAATGTTTTTGAAATATTCCTTGTATATATCATATATAAATACAACGCGTTTAGGTATGTCTTATATATATATATACTATAGCTGTCCCGACAGACGTTGTTTTGTCCGAATTTCAATACATGTTTGTTTATCGTTTTGTGAATTTCAGAAAACTATTGGAAATGTGAATTAAATTTTGAATCAAAATGAATCTCAATATGTTTTTTTTACATGTCTATTTCGATGTTTAAGTTAACAATCGAAACAATAAGCTAATTACCAGGCTCCGCCTGTGCACAGCTAACAAAATATTTTTAAAAATTATTGAGAAAAAAAATAAAACAATTATTGAAATGCTTCGCGGAAAGACCGTAACATTTAAACACAACAGATCCCTTTTCCTCCTCAGATAAAAAAATGAAAAACGGATTTGTTTCCGGTCTTGTTCGTTTGTTTGGGAGTTATGATTACATAAACGACTGACTGAAAAACATAAACTAGTACGCACAACAATTCACCGAATTCGTATACACGTTATATAGATCATATTTTAAAATCAATAACAATTTAAACGGTCACCGTGCATTGGGATAACCGTTTTTAACGCATATAATCTCAACATTTATCGTGTTAGCTATCGCCATCGTTGGACCTGCTGGGTCCCAGTCGTGAATCTAAACCATCCAGGGACTCACTGAAACGCACAAAGAATGTTTCATCAAAATCGGTCCAGTCATTCAGGAGGAGTTCAGTGACAAATATACGTAGAGATGAATTATACACGTTTGGATATATTGGCGAGGCGGTAAACGGTGCAACCATAAATATTTAAATTCGATATTTCGCGATGCGTATATTATGTAAATAACACGCCGCGAGATGAATAACCCATTCGTACGGCACGGTTGCTGCGAATACGCGGGTATATAAAAAATATGGGCAATCGATATGTACCGAAATTTACATCTGAAACTGCCCCCGTACGTATATACACTCGTCGTTTATATGATATTTCAATTTCGCGATTCAATATTATTGTGATGTATATATATATATATATAGGCACTACGTGAATGATGTAATAAATAATATTTATACGCGTTGTACTCATATTGTAATAACAATAGATCGCGGTCGTCGTGTGCGCAAACGTTTGATATGAAAACGAGTTGGAAAATAAAACGTTTGTATTAGTCAATACTTTTATCCGATCGAGCGAATAGAAATAAAAATACGTGTAATGAAAAAAATAAGTAAATGAAAATATAAAACGCTGCCCGGTATAAAAATAATAGCGTCGACGCGGAATATTATGACCAGTATACGTGTGTTTACAGGTATAAGATATCACTCGATTCCTCAGCCGGGTGATCTTGTAATAGTTTTAATCGCATTTTTGGAATCGATTGCGATGTACTAACACACATAAAACACATTTTAATTTCGTAAATTTTTAACACTTTCCAGTGCTCGTACACGATCAACTAAACAACAACATCCGCGTTCTCATAACCGCCAGATTCGGATAAGCCGAATTTTTTTTTTCTTTCAACTTATTTTAGTCCTGTGGCACAGAAGACATTGCAGACAGAACCCATCAGAGCCGTTTGAGATTTGAGATACGTTTTCGAAGGAAAATTCAATCCATTATTCATATTGATTTCTAACGGATTTTCATGAAATTTCGTACATAAAACATACAATTCGCAACGTCAATTTTATTTTATTTTTATAATTATTGATTTAGTAATTTGCTCTATGTTGATAAAAATAATGTATTTGCACTGTCGGTTAGACATTCATCGTTACATATTCTACCCAAGTACGCGAAACGTTTATATTAGCATTTATCGTGAATTTTAAACATTAAAATAATAGTACTGCGATAACATCGAAACCAATACTTTTTTTAAAAACATTTCCAGGATATTGAAATGATATTAATTGATGACATTTTCATGAAACCTAAATTCAACGTAACGATAATGTAATGTAACTCGCATTGCACAGTGAGTACAATATTATTGACAATCGAATGCGTCAAACATCTGAAACGGTTTCGTTGTTGATGCACGCGTGTACATTTCTCTTTTCATTTAATTTTTTACGTAATTTAAATAAATAAAAAAATGTGGCACATTTAACTGCGTCGTGTATAAAACACGTACGAGTATATAAAATATTCTTTAAATCTGTAGCGTGAGAAATTACTAATATATTTGTATACTTGACCTCAGACCTATATGTGTAATGTGTATGTATATATATATATATATATATAATATATAAAATATATACACCTAAAGAGTATATGTATCATTTGATGTATTCGTATAAAATCCGATTTATTAAAAAATTAATACAATATAAATTTAAGAGCGAGAGACATACATGATGTAACTATATTGTTTTTTGTTCGATTTTAATATTAAGAAAGTCATGAGGTATATAAATTCATAAAAAAAAATTACGATTTCCTCGTTTCATATATTATATGTAAATCAAATCGAGAAACCCAGAATATAATAAAAATATATCTGTATATAATTATATTCATATAATATAGGTATACGGACAACGTATACGTTTATGTGATATATTCTTATCTTTCAAAAACCTTGAAAATGCTTCTTTGTGTGTGTGTGTGTGTTTACACGATTATATAATGCAATATTATAATGGAATATTTTTTTATACCATTATCAACGAATATTAATGTTTAAGCAGAATAATTTATAACAGATGAAATTCAAAATCAGAGACTGTAAATACGATGTAAATATTTTACCAAATAATATGTTAGATACTTATTGATGAACAATATCACTGATCATTAATCGTAAAACGTTCATTTTCTCAGTAAATTCGTGTTTTTTAATATCAATTACATAATATATTATTATGCGTATAGATATAGAGAAAAAAAATCATTTTACTTTTTTATATTGTATATGATAACATATTTATAAATATTATTATATAATACTTGCCTTACAGATTTTAATATTATAGGTATGTGTGAAGAAAAAAAACACGTAAACACCGGACGCTATGTATATGTATTGTCCTGCAAAGCAACAGAATAGCAGGAACTCATGTCTCACAATACGTGTATTAGCCTACCTAACTCATAGTCATAGTTTGTTTCTGGTAACGGATTTCATCTAATTGGTATTTTAGAAAGATCATTTTTCGATATGCTCAAAAGCACATGTAAATTAAAACTACACTATGTAAAAAAAACTACCGAAAAATTATATGTTCGTGAAGTTAGTGGGGAGGCACTTTGTCCGATCCACTCCAAACCAAAGCCAATATTTTACAAATTAATTGCAAATTGGTTTTTAGAATTTACAAATCAAAATTCTATTTTTGACGAATTTTTTAAGATTTTTGGTTAACTGCGGTAAACTACGGTATACGTATTTATAATATTTAATAACCACCATTATACACACGCTCGTATATCTGTACGTTATCGAATAAAGTAGACTAATGCAGTTTTTCAATAAAATAATTGTATATTAATAACATGAAAAACACGTATTTGTGTTAACATGTTAAAGTACTAAATAGTAATGTTACATTGAAACTATAAATCTTAAAGTTATACTTTAAATTCTTATTGAAATGTTATCGTTACGTTGATACCTGAATCATGGCTAAAATTATACAAATTTAATATTTGTGTTTCTACAAACTATTTAGCTTAGCCAATATTATTAATATTATATTATAATGTACATTATTTTTGTACTGTGCAACGTTTTTTTTTTACGCGCGAGATTGTTATAAGTCTTTGGTCATTCGATTGTCCAACTACAGAAAATCGTTGTCGTCGCCGCCACCAATTGAGAACTTTGGGATATTTTCGATATTATAAAAATAGAATTAAATTGAATTGATCGATGAACGAAAAATTGTTTCATTATGACAAGCTTCAAAATCTTAGTGGTGTATGTTTGTTAATTTTAGTTTAAATTTTTAGTTAATTTTAATTTTAAATTTGTATGTATAATATATATATATCTAAATAATAATTAAATTATTCAGTTTTAGATTACGTATTTTCATTTGGAAAATTGGAAGTACTTTACTTAGATTATTTAATTATTATTTTGTTCATTTATACATAGAACTTATTGTGATATAATATGTATTCGAAAATACATATTTAAGATACAAATAATAGTACTTATTGGTGTAGCTTTTGAGTCTGTCGATTAAAATTAAGGACATATAAAAAAAATTGATTATCTATATTAATAAAATATTTAAATGAATACATGATAGAATTATATATCAATAAAATTATGTTGATCGAACAAGGTATTTAGGAAAGGGGAAAGCTGACCAAAAATCATGAAAGTTCCCCAATAATAGAATTTTAATTTGCAAATTCTAAAAACCAATTTGCAATTAATTTGCAAAATATTGGCTTTGATTTGAATTCGATCGAAGAAAGTACTTCACGAACATAAGAATTACATATAAAAAACGATAAAAACGTGATTTCGATGAAATCGATTATTTCTTCGTAATTTTGAAACTAATGATTATAGGAACTTGAAATATTCACCAAATACGTATAACTTTATATTATACCGGGAGAGGAAAAAACTGTACAAAAACTTTCATTCAGCTTTGGGCTGCTTAAATAGCAATTATGGATTTTGAGGTACCTATTTAATATTCATAAAAGACGTAATTTTTGGTTTTTGAGGGTTAAAAATTCAATACAATGTCAAACGCGCATTAATTGAACTATGTGCAAAAAAAAAAATCTTGAAAATCGTTTGTCACGATTTCAAATTTTTCGACAAAGTGCGTGTTAATTGTTTTTTGCAGCGGAAAATTACGTGTGATCAAAACTAATGGTTTTATAGAGTCTTGAAATGTTTATCAAATATGTAGAAAATATTAACGAAAACAATTTTTGAAAATTTTCAGCTACATAATAGGTTTATCGTAAGAAATTATATTAAAATGATGTACTGAATTATGAGATGGTAATCTTTATAGATTACGTATTCCATACAGCCGCTATGTTATTATATATTACGTATTAACGATAAATAATATTACACCGAAAGATCCGCTCAGAATCGATTGTTTTATGACGAATTCAATGATTTATCGCATTGCTTTCAAATAACAACAAAACTCTATAAAATCTTTGTCCGAGTATAATTTACTTAAACGAAATCCTCTCTCTCTCTCTCTTCGATAGCTTCAGTTCGAATTCCGTTCTCCTAATAATAAAGTTCCTAACATATTCGAACCGAAATATATTTTGTGTTCGATTCCGTTTGAATACATGTCCAGTTATGGGTTCGTGACATCACTAATTGTGAAATATGTAATAAATAGATTTGTTGGAACACGGGGGATTTTGGACTAGTCGGCGGATCGATCCGTGGATTGATTTACTGCGCACGCGCTGACATGGGACTGATTTAATGACTCGCGGAGCTCAGTTGGAACGCATTTCGTACTGTCCGTGATTGTAGAACTAGACGCGAACAACAATTGATGAGAGAAATTATTCAATTATTAAGAACATAAATAATGACAGCGTCACTGTCTACGAGTTCGCGTCTGAATCCGCGGATCGTTTTCACTGTCAGAAACCAATCCCGGAAACTGATAAATGTACGTCATAAAATGACGTGTTGCAACAACCGTCTGACAGTTCGAGTTTGCGTTTTTGGTGCGTTGAAACGGCAAAAGTGTTGCTGCGCATGAGCCGCCCGCCCGTTCCGCGATAGTTTGAGACCGCGTGTTGGAACAAACCTAACAATATCGCGCGCAGCGTTATTATATTATTAATAATAATAATAATAATAATATTAATAATAATAATAATTATGAATTATGTGATATATTCGACGCGGACGGTGGACACAAAAGAGACGCGCTACATAGGAAATCGTACATGTGCACCGCCGCGTGACATCTGTCACAAGCGCGCGCGTACACACGACTGCTCCGACTGCGCGTCTCTATATACTAACAGGGCTGAGCCACGCCGTTATAAACTACTTAACTACACGCGTAACGTTATATAAAGATCGAAGAAATGTGTGTGTGTCGTCGTGTGCGCGCGTTAATATATGGTGACAGGACGACGAATTTCATCGCATTTTATATATATATATATATATATAAAAATTGTACGCGTCCTATTTATATATACGAGCGTGGTAACGTGATGTGGTCGAAAACGCGGTAAAAAAAAAAAAATTACATTAAAAGCGTCCGGGAAAAAATGTTAAAATAATAATAATAATAATAATAAAAAAATCGTTCCCCCTCCCCCCCCCAAATAGACAAGAGATTTTTTTTTCCATTCACATGGGGGGGGACCTATTGCAGATCGCAGAATCGTCCCGAGGGTTCATTACAGACCGCTTTGGAATCCTTTGAACTTAAACTCATAAACTCAAAGTTTGCAGTGACGTTTGTTATACTGTATTGTTTTATATAATAAAATGTTAAATAATATTTTTAATAATTACACGACTTTAACTATTTCCGAGATCGGTAATTTTTTAAAACGCATTATATATTATTAATAAATAAAAATTATTATTATTATTATTATTATTACGTAGGCGAAATTTAAAATACGATTGGTTTTTAAAAAGTACACGGAATACTGTTTATAGAATACTTTTAAAAAGTATTTAAAATACTTTATTGTAATTTTAAAAAAACTATTCTTTATACAGTATTCCGAAGCTGCATTTGACGTTATCAAATAGTGATCCTAACAAAATAAGAATACCAAGGCATGAATATACTTCTCCTCCGTTAATTGTGTAAATTAGGAAATCCTACTATAAATGAGATTCGAGAAACCTCCTTCGCGTAACAATTTTCTTGGTGATAAATTTCGTGATAATTATCGAAAAAAAGTGAAATGACGCTCCTGGTTTTCGGACTAATGCTCTGCTAGATGATATAATATCAAACGCGTTGGTTAATATTATTTTGCCGTTTTCATTCCAAACGTTGGCGTAATTTCTTTTACCTACTACACATAATTATCTCTATGGCTGTCTTCTGGTTCGATTTTCTTCAACTTTCGTCCACATGCTCGACAAATCTCGTAGAACATATTATGAGAATTAACAGAAAAATTTACGGTTTTATATTTTGGTTACTTTTTAAAAAACGAAAGGTTTTATTTCTTTTTTCCAGTTTTCTTCGGTCGCGCGTTCCGTGTTCTCTTTCTTTCTGTTTGTCGTCATTGACTCTCCGAACGGAACCGAGGCAGTTTTACACGGAAACGAACATTTTTTTTTATTCCTAGTCTCTTCATTTCAGGAATTGAAAAGTCGTGCTGTTTTTTTCATCGTTGTTTTTGTGCAATAAACAGATATAACTTTACGTTTTTTATCGTGTTTAGTAAAAATGATTGGTTGTTGTAATATTGTTAATTACCCAGTTACCAAGTCAGTTGTTTATAACATACGCATCAAAAGGAAATTTAAACATATATTATTGTAATTCATTTTAAGCAACGTGTAAATCGATTATATTTCTCAACTGTATTTGATTGTATTGAACTGCACTTCATATCATCGCGATTACGCGGTTATAACAATAATAAGTCAAATTGAAACAGAACGATTTTTAATGACGATTTTTATAAAATATATTTAAATATTTTTGAATTGTTAGGATTGTGTTTTTTCTTTCGCAAAAAAAAAAAAAAAAAAAAAAAATTGAAACGCAAATAGTTGATTTTATAAGAATTTCCTATTAAAAGAAATAGCGGATCCTAAAGTATTACGCTAAAAATAATGTACATACCTACAAAACCATTGACTTTCTATTAATATATACGCGTATTACTATTTATTGTACTTCTATTTTCAATTTTGATTTCAAATAACGAGAAAAAATAGTTGGAAAAAAAAAGCATAAAATTTACTCTTTTTTTTTTTATTGTCAATGCAAATTCGACACAATTTCTTGTTGCCTACATCATCGATACATAATATAATTTTTTCTTTTTTTCATATATATTTCAACATTCATGATAAAATGATGTAAGTCACATATTTATAAACTATTAGCCAGGAACTATGACGAAACAATAAATAAATAAGAAAGGAATAAATACACAAAATTATTCGATTATATTATATAACGGTAAATACAATAACTTACCTGTTATATTGGTCCACATGGCCCGATATCGCCGAAATCTTTCGGACTAACACTATTGTGTTAACTGGCTGCACTTCCTGTACCAATACGGGCGACAAATTCGGTTTTCGGTATAAATCCTCAATCGAGAAAGTGTTTTCTCTATAGAAATTGTTATCGGTATTTCGTTTATTTATTGTTTTCTTCTCAATATTGGAAATATTAAAAAAAATTTTTTGTCCATTTTACAGAAATTCGTAAACGATACGGAAATAACAAATGTACAATTTTAAAGACGGTTCATTTGTGTTTCAAACACGCGTTATAATCACGATAAATATCCAACTAAACGAAAGTGGTTAAATCCAGTTGTTATGAACGCAGTCACGCGGAACAGCGCGGCAAAGCTCGTAATAAAAAAAAAAATTATAATCGTTGTATCAATGTAAGGTATGTATGCAACCGTACCGATAACAGATTACTATATGGTATAAAGATTAAAAAAAAAAAAAAACAAAATAGATTTCTTCCTACAATATTTTACTATAGATAACACGTTATCTATAATTTTACGATACAATATAACAACGACAATTCCACGAAGCATTACGTATTGTTAAACCCCCCCCCGCGGGCCAAGTCAAGTGAGACAGATTAATTATTCTTCTTCAACACTTTACCGTAGATTATTTCACACGAAAACATTTTTGAGTTTCTAACAACGTTTATTACTATTTTTTTTTTTTTTGTATTTACAAATGACGAAATAATGAAAATCCGACAAATCGACTAGAAAGGGACTCAATCGTAGTCAAGGGGGCGGGGGTGGAGGGAGGTTTTGAGCCCTCTCCAGTTTGCGCCAATGGTTAGTTCGTGTCGGAACCGAAAAAAAGAAAAAAATTATTCCTCCGTAAAAAACCTTTTAATGTACCTAATATATAGTAAATCATACGTTCGTTTACCGATGAGGACCCACCACAATAATTGTCGTCCGCGTTTACCGTGAAAATTAAATTAATTTCGTCGTGTACGGCGGTGGAGCCGAACGCGGGTGTCAAGTGTGTGGTAAATAGCCCCAAAGGGATTAAATGATGGATGGTGGTGGCTGCAGGTATGTGTGTATGAAAAATGGACACACACACAGTATGGAAAAACAATATATTTATATGCAATGAAATGTATATATATATTATTAGGGAAAAAAAATACACGTTTGATTTTTAGAACACCGTATTGGGTGATAGATGGGGGGGGCAGCACCTATAAATATGTTCTATGCCAGGGGTTCAAAAACGGATCGACGCGTTGTGTGTGTGTGTGTGTACGTGCGATTTTCGACGGAAACGTGGCTGCGGCAATACAGTAAAAAAAAACAAACCATATAGGACGCTGCGGTGGCCGGGGGTCTGGAAAAAGAGAGAGAGAGAGCGAGAGAGACGACGACATGTTCGAAACGCGTTTTCCGCCGCCGCAATGAAAACGGCGTATAATGAAAAAAAAAAAAAAAAACCGACAACGAGAAGCGGCGACCCCGTGACGGGATAAAATTGAACGACGCAACAACATGGCGGTGAGAACGCGACGCGATCGGAGCAGCTGCGACGGTCTGGGAGCGCGCGCGCACGCACGGGCGCCCGAGCGGAACGCACCGTGAGGCCGCGTAGGCAAACGCGCACAAAAAATGAATTAAAAAGAGAATATAAAGCGCTCCCCGCCGCTAGTTGTCGTCGTTTGTAAATCGAACGCGTGCGTGCGCCGGAACTATAGTCGAACCGAACCACCAAGGGCCCCCCTCCACCACGCCGAAGTTAGCCGCGCGGTGTTGTTCGTTGCACACACCGTTCGGCAGGCGGCGGCGGCGGCGGCGGACAACCTTGAACGACGGTTCTCACACGGCGCTGGCGCGGTGCCGAGGCCGGCGGCCCGCATCGTGTACAAACTCCACTACTACCTACTGCCGAACCGTGGCGCGGTGACGGCCACTCGTCGGCCGTATAAATTACACCGGGTGGTGGTGGTGTGATCGACGTGCCCACACGGACGGCGGCGGCGACGTTGCCGCGTCGAATGTTAGGCTGGAGCGGCGCGCGCCGCCGTACACGCGATTTTTAGGGTGCGGCTACACCCTACCGCCACTAGCGGCTGTCGGCCGGCGGTCCGTTCGCCGAGAAAAACGATACGGTCCGTCGTACGCGTACGCGCACGCTCTTCCGCCGTACGCGTTCGTATATTGTAGTGCTCTACGTTTTTCCTGCATACGACGACTCGAGTACAACGGTGCTGCCAACCGATTCTGTGCCGCGCGCACCCGATTCCGTAACACGGCGGCACGTCAAATCGCCGCTACCGCTAATTGGAGAAGAGGGGGGGGGCTTCCGGCTTAGTTTCCCCCCCTCCCTTCTTCTTCATCCGCACACAACATCGTCAGAACGAACCCAAAACAACAACAAATACATTATACATATATATATATATAATAAAAACAACGGTTTTACATCATGTGTATAATTTACGCTATGAGTTTATACTCAAAAGTCAGATATTAAAATAACGTGTTTATACGTTATTATATACTTTAATAATATCTATAACGTTTTATTATTATTATTTTATTTTATTACATAATATTACATTCTTAATATTCATTTTGTTTCAATGTAACAGTTCATGAACATTATTTACATCAGTGCTGTAGGCTCATAGAACCATTTTATTTGAATATATATGTGTGTGTGTGTGTGTGTCACAAAAAAACATTTGACTATCTCACGTAAACTATAATGATATTATTAAACATTATATTTATTATTATAATAATAATTATTATAGTTACAGTTTTTATGTTTTTATAAGTATTTATCGATAAATCTAATTTGAATATTTAGCATTTACTATTTGTTTAAATAAAATAATCGACGAATTAAACTCTCAAACGTGCCTGGGAAACACTGTAATTGTTTTAAAACAAAAATTAAATTTTCTGGCCTGAGGGTGTTTAGAGATTTTCGAAAGATGAAGTCCGAAGTGTAATTTGGGTTAAAATTATTGAAACTAGTCCAATAAACCGGACTTTGATTGGTCTTCTGCACCTTCCGACGCAATAACATTGTGTGATTGTGTTGTCAAACTAACACATGTGTTTATATATATAAATATAATTTTTTATCATAATAAATATAAAATTATGTAAACGGAAAATTGTATTGAGCCAAATGTGAGTGCGGGAGATAGTTAAGGGGCGCAAAGCGAGTTTTTTTTTTTCGTTCAATTGACCGGTTAAAACTATTGGCCTCTTTCAAAAACTGAAATGACGCCACTGACTTAATATAGAAGTGTCAGGTCAGTAGTGTTTAATAAAGAATTATTATTTACATTTGACATCGAAATACCGAACATTAGATATTGTATAGGTAACATTGTACTACTAAAATATATATTATCGCGTATAGCCATGTAGGTAATTAAAACTGTCTCTACAGTAAAATTTGAATAAAAAAAAATCAAGGCTTCATTTATAACTTTATAATGGTTAAATACTTAAATATGAAATAGAACGTTTCATTTACATTCGCCGTAGTGCCGAGCATCCAAAAACAATGCGCTGTGCGCAATAAGGTGACGGAAATCCGCTGGCCGCCGATAGTTATGAATTTATGACTCGTGTATTTTGTGCAATATTATGTTGTATTAGTGAGACACTTGGCAACACCCGGTCGATGTCCAAATTATGTGTCAATAATTCCGACGCAATTATTATTATTATTATTAGGAAAGTCAGAGTTTGTGTTTTTCTTAAACACATTCTCGTTACATAATTATAGTACGGATTTTGAAGGCATTTGCATATTTTTTCTATTGCTCTAAAACGAAGCTATATGTCAGCTACAAATTCGATTTATACTATTTAATATAAAATGTACGACATTTTATTTTGCTTTTTTGCGCTTTTTGTGTATCAATACCTTTTTTTAGTGTTTTGAGTACTTTTTTTCTTGCTTTTAAGTTACGTTTTTTCAAAAACTGTTCTGAATAAACGTATTTGAAATCGTTATTGACGATTTTTATTCGAAAACTTGAAAAACGTTTTAATTGTCCAATGCAACTCGGATGATAATATAGGTAAAAAAATAATCATTAACTATTATTTAATTTATTTTTTATAAATTATCTCGTAAGTAGAATAAATTTAATTTACAGATTTAATAATTGTGGACGAAGGAAAACTCGAAGAAGAGCGGGCTTGTGATGAAATTTATTATAATACCTTTTTTTTAAAAAATAATTTAATCCACTAATAAATAATTTTTATAATTTTTTTGTGATAAATAATTTTTTATTTTTAAAACCCATTTTTAATACTTTACTTTAAGCTTTTTCGGAAGATTTGTATACGGTTTTATTGCTTTTTTTAGCGCTTTACTTTAGTCTTTTATTGCTTTAAAATCCGTACTCTATATACACAATACATGCAGGAAACATTTACAGTGTATTTTTTTTTTTAACCGTTAACCCGAGTTTAGGAAACATTTCATTCTATTACAGTTCACACATTGGAACGCACAAAATAATTATTTCATGTGCGCGTTTGTTGAAACTATCGGCGAACGTTGCCCTTATGTTTGTTTGCTTTATAGAACTAGAAACGTATATTACATTGTGTAATGTAAATGTATGTTTGCACATTAGGATACAGGTCTGAAAAACAGAAAAAATAGTCAATATTCTTTCCCGTTTGAAATGATGCTTTTAAAACTTTTTCCCGGATATCGTTATTCCGACACCGAAATAATATCATTTGCAGATAGAAAAACACCGTGTGTTTCTTCCGCCCGTGCATAACGGTCGCATTAGTCGTATATTCGTGTATATAGGTACGTATAATTAAAATTAATCTATATTTGATTCGAGCGATTGATTTGGTTTTACGTTTATTTATTTTGATAACCGACGATATTAAAGATATTATAGAAGCGATGAGATTTCAAATTTCGCAGTTGTAAAAATTATTTCGGGGGTGGGAGCTTTCTAAATTGTAGACGCCAGAGGAAACCCCATCTCCCTGTCCGCCCGTTGTAGTTTCGCCACTGCAGCCGAACAGCACACCAATACCTATTGAACACGTTTGGTGTAATATTATTTATTAAAAATATCTAATATATGTATTGATAATATTCTTGCGTATAATATTTATATCTATTAATCCAAGTAATACATTTCATGAATAAAAACCTAAAAGCCGTACGACTGGTGTTTTTACTAAAATTTGCACGTCTTAAAACCAACATTTAACGTTTTTCCGACTCAACTATATATATATATACATGTGAAAAATCTATAATAAATGTTATTATATATTATGGATAACTCGAAATTGAAAACAACTTATAAAAAAAAAAAAAAATGTTTGTAGTAGTTTTATTTTTCTTTCTTTAGACGCTTTTGAAAAAATCGGACCTCTGCAAAGTAATAAGTATACCTATACGGATGTTAGACAAAAAATTTGCTACCCGAAAACCATTAAAGCGCGTATAAATAGATCAAAGCACTCCTTCTGCAAGTAGAATTTTTTTTTTTTTTTATTGCAGACATAAAGAAAAGAAAAAAAAGAGATCGTTGTAAAATCAAAATAAAATTCTCGTTTCGTTATATAACAATATATACAAGAACGTCAGAGCGTTTTTTTTTTTTTTGCTCGAAATCCACATTTTATACGGGGTCGGAAGAAGAAGACTGGAAATTCGGCACCCGAGGTAACAAAATTAATCCGGGGCCCTCTCTATAATAATTAATATAAATTGTATTATATATCGTTATCACGGACGTACTAAACGTGTCCGTTTAAAACTAAAAGACAAAAACTGGAAGATTAAATAAGATATATAATATGGGCATTATATTTAATCGGTCGGTAAGTCAATTATTTTGAACGGCACATCGGGTTTTGCTCGGTACCTCGCCGGCCCAATCCCACACTGATTTTATAAATTCTACAAACTGCAGCAGTGTGTAAACACAGTGATTATAATATTATATACATATTATTATTATTATATACTTTGAATGTGTACATATTAAATATATGATATATTTTAGGCGTACTTATACGCGCCACATCGATACGGGAGTACGTATATATATTTATTTTTTTTATTCTTTCGAAAAATGGTGGACGCGCGCGTCGATAGTAGAAATCCGTTCGGTCACAGCCGCCGCCGGAGGTGTTGGTGTCGATGCGGGAAAATTGTTGACGTTCCGTATTGGGCGTCGGCCACCGAGGCCATTGGTCCGCTGCCCGGCACACCCGTTCGGCCAACCGCGTGGCCGACTGCTGCAATAACGAGCCTGCGCGCCCGTTCTGTGTGCACGAGCATCTGCTCCCCGTCAATAACTACTACTACGCCTGTATTCGCATTTTCCGTATACATAAAATATTATTATACTGTTGCAGGGGCGTATACAAGGGGGGGGGCGATGGGGCGATCGCCTCCCCCCTAGATAATTGTGTATGTACCTATATCTACTGACAACTAAAATTAATCGAACTAAAACTAAAATGTCATAAAACATTTTTTTATTTAAAACTTATTATTTTTATATAATTTTTCGATAATTCTAAGTTGGCAACAGATTCGACGGGCCGTTTTTCTATTCGCCCCCCCACCCTAAGGGATGAAGTAAATACGCCCCTGTACTGTTGTGCGGCACGAGCTATTAACGGGCGTTCGGCCCGTGGCTAGCGACGTATATGCGGCAATTTTTTTTTAGAAAAGGGGAGGGTGTTTTTAAAAATCGGTTATTGAATAAATTGAAACTCTCTTTTTTCAATAAATACACGGACATTTTCTTATGAAAATTAACTACGCTTATAATAATAATTTTTTTTTTTGCTTTTTTATAATATAAAACATAGATGTAACAAAAAAAAATGCAAACGCAGAACAAAAAACATTTACGATAACGTCCATGATAAAATACAAGAGAGATTATCCGCGCAGTATAATATTGTTCCGCGTCATGTATTATAACTTATCACGCATCAGGCGCGTCCGCAATGGGGGGGGAGGGGTAAAGGGGCTTTCGCCCTCCTCCCTCGCCATGACAATTTTTAATCAATAAAATTACTGTCATTGTCAACAAAATAATCAAAATTATTGATTTAAAAAATAGGATCGCCCTCCCCCCTTTGAAAACTGTCTAGGGACGCCTCTGATAGGTATCCCTACATATTATTATTATTATTATATTTGAATTACATTATTTAGAAATACATGAGAACACATATTTGACATATTATATTTATAGTGTTTTTTTTTTTTTTTTTGTACAAAATTATCCATTTTAATTTGACGTTTGGATAACAGAACGTTTAAATACGCCAATTTGCAGTTCGGATAATAGAAGGTTCGGATAATCGAGATTTTACTGTATAAATACTATACATAATATAGCAGCTATTCCCGCGCAATGCATTTCGTTGCCCTTAAAAAAAAAAAAAAATGACACCTCTTATATATATATATATATAATCAGGGCCGTTCAGAGGGGGGGGGAGGGCAACGGGACCATTTTGCCCCAGGTCCCAATTCAGGAATATTTTTAGGTGGCCCCCAAAAGACCCGACCACAAAAGACTAAAATGTCCCGATAACAAATATTATTTTCGTTGCGTCAGTCACATCATATATGTAATACTCCTGTAATCTATATTATATTGCGATGACGAGCTTCGTTTTGCTACGGTAGGAGGATGTGCAGACGATATTTTTAGACCAAATTAATAGCGGATACGTTGATAACCGATACATGTAGAATAGTCAACTACAGTCCGCACATCCGCTCCAGTCAGTAACTTTAATTATTAATCGACATAATACGATATAGTACTAAATAATAATATATACATAATACCATTGATTTAATATTATCAATGATAATACATATTATACGAACACTGTTAGTCACAGTTTTTCATCGGCTTTCCCATTTTTACATACTTAATAGGTACCATCATCCCAAGTGTAATATCATTGAACATAGATTATAATTTATAATCAATGGTAATATTAGGGTAAATGAATAAAAAAGTGCCGGGACACATTGATTTAAAAAAATTATTTTTCACACTATATACATTTTACGTGATTCCTTTAAATAATTATTATGATGGTCGAAGGGCCACCAAATTAATTTGCCCCAGGCCCCGAAAAACCTCGGGACGGCTCTGTATATAATATATATATATATATATTTATTTATTATTATTAAGAGTTATTGGTTGTTGTTTATTCGTGTGCAAGGCAGAGTAAAAAAATTTGTAAGTTAGCCCCCCCAAAAAAAAAATTCCTGAGTGCGCACCTGATAACCTGGTATGGATAGGCGATGAGGCCAACACATGCGAATTTCATTGGTATTCAGGAAATCGACGACAACATTTGAGAGTAAAAGACATTACGTCATATACGAATCTCAAACAAGCCATCATCAACGGTCTCGTCGTCGATGAAGTATGTATTAAATTTATTTTGACAATAACGCGCGTTATCAATAATAATTATTAAAATATATATTTTAGGTGCATAGTGTATTCGTCCACAAACGTTGTTTGTCAAGAACCATTGTTTATCCCTAATCATTGTTTGTCACAACTTTGTTTAACCCCAAATACTGTATGTCTCAAACATTGTTTATCGCAAACATTGTCACAAACATTTTTGTCAACAACCATTGTTTGTCAACAATATACTGAACAATATACCAAACAATGTTTCGGTCTCTATCGTTGTTTGTCGCAATCACTGTTAGTCTCCAAACATTGTTTGTCAACAAACGGTTTTTGTCGCAAACAATGCTTTTGGGCGAAAACATCAATCCAAGAAATCTGATTAATCTTATGCCGAAATCCCGGGAAAATTGGAACACGATCCAAAGCTTCAGTCAAGAAATCGAAAGAAAATGAAGGAAGATGGCAAGCTGCATTAAATCCTTAAACTAGTAACTAAGACGTTTATTGTTGTTAGCCGTCTGCCAAAAAATCTCAGGATGGTTTAGAAGCCTCCAGATTTGTGTTTAGACCAACATGCAAATAGTTTCTCCTTGTTTTTGTATAAAATAAACGATGTGGACTGGAGTGAAATAACTCCGGTCAGTACCATTTCAGTTCCCGGTTTAACATAAAACAAAAAAAGTTAAAACGTAAAACATAACGTCACGCAAAAACGTAACGTAAAAATATGGCGTCGCGTAACGTCACGTAACATAACAACATAGCGTTACGTAACTCAATGTGACGTTACATAACATAAAACACATAGCACCACGTAACGTGATATGAATTGTTCCGAAAAGTCTACTGATAAAAAATGATTTCACGCATATATTCGTAATTCGTATATTCATATATACGTGTTTTTCACTTGATATTTCATTACATTTTTTCTAGTTTTTTAATTTCCAAAGCCATGTCCTAAATTGTAAAATATAATATAGATATATAACATTTTAGAGGGCCCCAAATGACAAGAGCCCACCAAGAAAAATTCTTCTTTCCCTATCTACCTCTGTATACGCTATTTAATAAATCCTTAAAAGAACAGACCTTTTTTTTTATGTACCAAGTTTCTGACGATGCTATTGAACTTTTTTTACAATTTTTATTAGAGTTGTTCCAAATACTTTCCCACGTATCCCTACGTCACCACCCATTTCTTGTCTGAGGAGTGAAACGGATATATTGTATTTAAAAGTTACCATTTTTTGCCAAAGTATTTCAGAAATTCCAAAAAATTCTATGACTTTTTTTCACAGAGTTCCAAATCTTTCTCTGATTATTCTCATGTCACCAATTTTTTTCATTTTTTTGTCTGAGAAGGGAAGGATAGTACAACATATTGTACATAAATGTTAAGGTTTTACTATAAATGAATTTTATTAACAAGTGATATAAACACAGGATAATTTTTTAAATTATTCCTATAAATTACTAATGGACTTTAAATGATTAATAATGATGGGTACATCACAATTATAAAAAATTAACAATATTAACAAATTCATCCAAAATCATGCATGAGTTTTGCAAATATTAAAATAAAAATTCGTGGATACTGTTAATATTCATGTTATAATTATATCATAAGATGTGTATAGAATTATTTTTAAATAATAATTATTCAAAAGTATATGAATAATAATTATTTATTAAAATAAAAAATATATATAAAATAAATAAATATACACA
The DNA here is from genome assembly GCA_032441825.1 of Chaetogeoica ovagalla. Taxonomy (NCBI): domain Eukaryota; kingdom Metazoa; phylum Arthropoda; class Insecta; order Hemiptera; family Aphididae; genus Chaetogeoica; species Chaetogeoica ovagalla. The sequence goes on along the minus strand of CM063723.1, from coordinate 11,758,212 downwards.
TATATATCAAAATGTATATTTAAATATATATATATATATATAAAAAAAGCCAATGAGTATTAAATAAAATAAAAAAATGTTATTGTATAGGTTATTTATTACTACCGGTTTCAACAAAAAGGCATCATCAGGTAAATTAAAAAAATACAACAACAGAAAAATATAATAAACGAAATTGATTGAGAGAAAAAAAATGCATAGAGAAAACAATGAATATTACAATAAAAAGACAAGGAGCTTAAAATAAAAAATTATATAATAATAAAATATTATATACTAAATAGTAGAGAAATTATGTATATGATGAAAAGACCTATGGCATAATATTAATATTGTCTAATATATATATTTAAATAAAATGTCATTTTTAAAATCTGTTTTTACATTTATCATATTTTTAAATTTATTTTGTTTAATTTCTTTATAAATATATAATTCTTCCAAAACAGAGCTGATATAAATATTATGTTGTATATTTAAATTTTCTAAGTCATTATCTATATTAAAAGTAACAAAATGATTATTTTCTAAAACGTGTTTTGCAAAATTAATAAAATGATAATTTTATTAACCAAAATTATTTCCAATACAACAATAAATTATATACGCAAAAAGGTCTAGTAATGGGTGGTCATTTAAGTGCATTTTTATCAGAATTGTACTTAATTGATTATGAAACAAATAATATACTTTCCAATAAATTATATAGTCAATTTATTAAAGCTTATTTCAGATATGTAGATGATACATTTATTTTATTCAGAGGTACTAATAGACAAGCAGAAAATATGGTTAATAGTTTAAATAAAATTAATGAACATATTCAATTTATCCTAGAAACACAATTAAATAATACAATTAATTTTTTAGATCTTACAGTAAGTTTAATTAATTATAAATTTGAATTTAATATTTACAGAAAGCCTACACAAACTGATTCCATTATACCTTATGATTCCAATCATCCTTTTTCACAAAAAATTGTATTTTTTAATTCTATTTTTTATAGACTTGAGTGTATACTTTTGAATAAATTTAATTATAAACATGAACATAATATTATATATGATATCGCACTTAAAAATAAATGTAATTTAAACACAACCAATAGAATACATAAAAAAATTAAAGAAAATTTATAAAATCCTAAACAAATAAATAATGCAACTAATTATTGTAGTATGAATTATCAGAATATTATATCAGAAAAATTCGTAAAATTTTTAAAATATAATAATCTTAATAAATTTAATTTTCCTGGCATTTATAAACTAAAATGTAGTTGTGATAAATTGTATGTTGGTAAAACTAAACTATTTTATGTTAGTAGAAACTTTAATACAAGATATAAAGAACACATTTCTGAAATAAGATTAAAAAAATCTAATCAAAATTCAAATTTTGCAAAACACGTTTTAGAAAATAATCATTTTGTTACTTTTAATATAGATAATGACTAAGAAATTTTAAATGTACAACATAATATTTATATCAATTCTGTTTTGGAAGAATTATATATTTATAAAGAAATTAAACAAAATAAATTTAAAAATATTATAAATGTAAAAACAGATTTTAAAAATAACATTTTATTTAAATATATATATTAGACAATATTAATATTACGCCATAGGTCTTTTCATCATATACATAATTTCTCTGCTATTTAGTACATAATTTTTTATTTTAAGCTCCTTGTCTTTTTATTGTAATATTCATTGTTTTCTCTATGTATTTTTTTTCCTCTTAATTAATTTCGTTTATTATATTTTTCTGTTGTTGTATTTTTTTAATTTACCTGATGATGACTTTTTGTTGAAACCGGTAGTAATAAATAACTTATACAATAACATTCTTTTATTTTATTTAATACTCATTGGCTTTTTATATATATATATATTTAAATATACATTTTGATATATATATATATATGTATATATGTGTATATTTATTTATTTTATATATATTTTTTATTTATTATCACGAGTATTAACTTATAATTTTTTATTTCTATCTTTTTGATTATTTATTTTTACATATCCTTTTGATTTTTATTTTTGTAAATTCCTCTTTGTTATCACTACTTTGTTAATTATTTATTATTTAAACAAAAATGTAATTACTAAAATTTCGTTCAAAACTGCGTACAGTCAAAGCCAAGTAATTCAACTAGTTTTGAATAATGTACAAATAAAATTGCAATTTATTGATTGTCCAATTAGTTTAACAATAATGAATACAAATTTATTAAGTACATCAAATACATTCACATACCCAATATACATATATTTTTCATTCACCGAGATAAGTTTTAATGGTTTCAGTTTTCAAGAAGAGAAAAATATCAAGCATCATGGTCATTAGTCTTTGTTACCTGTTTAGTTAATTTTCTTATTAACTACGAGTCTTATTAAAAGTATACAATTGAGTATTAAACATAATATTTTCCCGTACAATTCTTTATTCTAATTAATGTATATTATAATTCAGGTGTTTTTCTTTTTAATATATAAATATAATACTTAGGTGGATTATAAGATTAAAATGTCATGTAACACAAATCTTAAAAGCTTTTACTGGTAACAAACTAAGGAAATACTAATTTTTCAAATAAGAAATTTAATTTAAACATCATAAAGATTACAAATTAAATAATATATATTCCTCACATTCCCAATAAAAGAAAATATATTTATAGATATATAACAGTATTATAGATTATGTTCAGTGAATGAATTTAAAATCAACTAATGATAACAGTGTTTGGGATATTAAAAAACACACACTGAAAAATAATAAGTTTGAACAGTAAATAACATCACTAGTAAGTAAAAACAGTCACAAGCCCAATTAAAGAGGCATACCACAAACATGACTCAGACTAAACTCTTGTTTAATGTTCCATGACTAATAATTATTTTTGTGTATGTCCCCCTAAACATTTGGATGGTGGTAATTGTTTTTACTTATTGAAGACTCATTGGCATTTTCTAGAACTGGTTCTTCATTGGTGAGTAAATCACTAGTAGACTTACGTTGTTCTGACCACATATCAGCATACAAGCCATTTCTAACAATGAGATCATCATGTCTAAAAAAAAGCAATATTACATTTTACTGGTAAAATGATGGCATATGTCTATTCAATTATAAATGTATTTACCTTCCTCTTTCATATATTTCTCCATCTTTTAACACGAGTATTTCATCTGCATGGATTATGGTTGATAATCTATGCGCAACAATTATTGTAGTACGATTGGCACAGACTTGATCCAGCGCTGTCTAAGAGAAAAAAATTATATACTCAAAAAACATTATTTTTCCCTATGTTAGTGTTTACTTGAATCTGCCTTTCTGTTTTAGTATCCAATGCGCTTGTGGCTTCATCCAATAACACAATAGCTGGTGCCTTAAGCAATGTCCTGGCTATAGCCACTCGTTGTTTTTCTCCTCCACTAAGTTTTAATCCTCTTTCTCCGACCTAAAAAATGATCAGAAAAAACTTTTACTAGATGCAAAAAATGTACAATTTTGTTTTGATTTAAATTTTAACTTACTTGAGTGTCATACAAATCAGGGAATTTCATAATTCTGTCGTGTATTTCAGCAGCCATCGCAGAATTCATTATTTCTGATTCAGTAGCTTCTACTTTTCCATAGCTTATATTAAATCTAAAATCAAATTTTTAATATAGTTGAAAATATATATTTAATTAAATTGTATACACACTTAATACTGTTGTTGAATAGAACAGTATCTTGTGGTACAACACCAATTGCCTTTCTGAGTGATGACTGTGTAACTAGTTGTATATTCTGGTCATCAATTAGGATAGATCCCGAATTGACATCATAAAATCTAAACAACAGTCTCACAATGGTTGTTTTGCCACTACCGGATGGTCCAACCAAAGCCAAAGTCTTTCCAGGCGGAACGACAAACGAAACATTCTTTAAAACCAATCGCTCAGGTTGATAAGAAAATGTTACATTGTGGAATTCTACTAGTCCATTTTTCAACACCAAGTCTTTAGCATCAGGAATATCCTTAACATCTGGATTTATATTCATCAAATCAAACATGTTCTCCATATCAATAAAATTCTTTTGAATTGCTCTATTTCAAAGTGTTTATTATAATTATTATATATTTTATTATAACATTTTAGTTGACTTTAAAAACCAGTTTATTTTATACCTGTAAAATGTGCCAAAATAGTTTAATGGACCATATAGTTGAATAATGTATACAGTGAATAGGACATAATCACCCACTGTTAACTCTTTAACATCAACAACAAAATGAACACTAAGCAATGAACCAGCTAACAATCCTGTACAGACAATGATATTTTGAACAGTGTTGAGAATAGCTAAAGATACTTGCGTTTTAAACTCTTCATTCTAAAAAAGTAAAATATAATTCATGTATTGGAATTAGCATGTTTTAAAATAAATGACATTTACTTGATAAATCATAATTGCTTCTTTATAAGCTTGAACTTCATATTCTTCTGCACCATAGTATTTTACCGTTTCAAAATTTAACATAGAATCAACGCTACGGGCCTCCATATTATTATCTGCTATATTCATTCGACGTTGAAATTTGGTTCTCCATTCAGTTATAATTACCGTCATTGCTAAAAATTGTATTATAAATATTTGTCTAGAAACATACAGATGTAAACACAGATGTGTAACATCTATATTATATTACACCAGGGGCGAATGCAGGGGGGGGGTTTTGGGGGTTTAAACCCCCCCCCCCCGAAAAACCGAGACGTATAGATCTTGTTTTATAATTTAAATTGAATTGACAAATTTTAATAATTAATTATTAATCTATGATATGTAATATGTATAATGTGTATAGTATAAGTGCCTAAAATAAATAGTTAAAGTGTAATACAGTATGAATAATATGATATTAATGAATACCTATTTTAAATTTTTTCAAAACCCCCCCCGAAATTTTTTCCTGCGTTCGCTCCTGTATTACACACAGTGACTTTCAATCTTTTCAATAATACAGTATACTTCTATCTCCTACAAAATGTTCGCAGCACATCAATTCATATACATAATTAATACTGTCCATAATAATACGAGTAATAATTACACACTTGTAAACCTATTATAATAAACTTAACGCGGCATATTGGTTAAAAACCACTGTTATAATTAAACATATTGTAATTGAATAATTCAATTTCATTTATTATTTTTTTAAATAAAATGTAGGAGAATATCACCAATAGATTTATTATCTATATATATATATATATTTATATAAATAGCAAAGTTATCTTTTGTAAAAGTAATATTGTAAGCTCTAAACAAATATCAATGTTAATTGATCCGTTATTTATAAAGTATATTTAAAGCTCAAAATTTCTCCAGGAAGAGCTATCTTATAAAAGGATTTTATAAATATTACATAATGAAAATTTTATATTGAAATTTTGTCATTTTTTTTTCAATTTAGATAATTATAATATTTACCAATATATAAAACCATTGTGATAAAGACAACAGTTCCCATCATCCAATTGAAATATGATAGGAAAAATATAACTGCAACAATTATATCAATTATGGTAGGTCCGATATTGAAAAGTATAAATGATAATAAACTATTGGTCGAATCTGTTCCACGGTCCATGATTCTTAAAACTTCGCCAGTTTTACGACTTAAATGCCATTTTAAACTTAAGTTGTGTAAATGACGAAATAATGATATCTAAAATATTATATGTATATATATATATATATATGTAATTTATCCCATATACAATTAATACAATATATGAAATCAGACGGAACCAGGGTTCAACATTAGAGTGCGCCTATAAATATTAACGAAAAGTGATAGAGATATAAAACAACTGAAACTTCCTCCTCCTCTTTAGATTATAATTAATTAATAATTATTTAAAAATATTTTTTTACTTAAAACAATTTTAAAAGATTTAATATTTAAAGTATTTACGTAATAATAATCTTATAATATTAGAGTATGCCCAGGTACACCCTATAGTTCCGCCTGTGTGTTAAATACAACTGAATATAACTTACTTCGACTTCACGTTTTGTATATTGTTGTACTCGAATCCATAGATAACTCCTTAAGTTATTCAGGAAACCCATTCCAAGACCTCCTTGTAAAAACTTAATACCAATATAAGTGAAAATTAAATCCCATCGGAACACAAGAGGAACAGTTGTCAAACTATCAACTAAAATTGGAAAAAAAAATTGATTATTATATGAATAAAAATATCAAATTTAAAGTAAATAATAAATACCAATTCTTGCGCTGTACAGTGGAACATACACATTGGCTACTCTACCAGCAATAACTAATAAAATACAAGCAATTACTCTGAATTGTAAAGCCAAACTCTTCTTTGGCCATATAAAAGGAGCTATCATTTTGATTTTTCGCATTATGTTGCTCCATGTAGATACGTCTTCCACACGATCTGACTACAAAATAATTTTCACACATTATTATTTTTATACGCATAAAAAATATTGAAAATAACAAATACAGGATTTAGAAACGGTCTTGGATGACCCATTTGTAAATTGATTAAGCACAGTACAACCGTAGAACACTAATCATTAATATATGTCTTACACTTTAAAAAAAATGTATTTCATTAAAATAACACTCAAGTAGTCATATTTGTATTGTACTTATATATAATAGAGCCTACACATAGATAACTCATAACAACCGACATAAAAAAATCACTTTAATTTAAATTTTATATAGTAAACAACTACATATCTATGGTAATATCAATTTAGCAAAATTTATATTTTTAAGGAGTGATAAAATTAAAACAGTAAATTATCAACTACACTCATTATATATATATATATATATATATATATATATTTACATATAATTATGTGAATAGTTACAGTTCATGTAAAGAAATCGCAATGTGTTTGGGTGATATAACATTTTATTTTATTATCATTGTTACAAATTTAAATGCAAGACATTACAAAATTTAATGTTATAGATAATAATTATTTTGAATAGACAAAGAAAAACTTTAAATCCAGTACAAATTAAATTAATAATAATATAACATTTACAGTTTATTGGCGTTCAAGAAAATACTGATTTAAAACAAATATTTATTCATTTTATTAAATTTTTTTTTTACATAATCCATAAATTTATTAATTGACCATACCCATATAGTATATTCATAAAAAGTCCAAAATTTGTTAAAATAAAAGAAAAATACATTATGTAAAATCTTGTCCAAACACATTACTCACCTTAATTCATTTTTGTAACCATCACAAATTTAGCAAAACATTAATCCCTATACAATTTAATATAAATACCAAACTTACATCTAAAAATAAATCTGATGAATTGTGAAGGCTAAAATAATCTCTCGCAGTCATTATTCCAGGTGCTCTTAAACCCAAAATCAATAGAAAGAAGCTTAAAATATAATTGGCAATGAATATACCAAATTTAATTTGATTTTTAATGCTGAAAAGTAATTAATTATTGTTATTACACGAATATGGTTAAAAAAAAAAATTGTTATGCAAAAACATTTACTCACCTGTGTAACTGAAACCACCAAGCTTCTCTTTCAACCACGATAAAAGCTAAATTTTCAGCACTGAACACTAATATCCAGAAAATTAGCAAGACTAGACCATGTCCGTGGGCCGGCATGGATGGTAATAAACTGTTCCTTTCCATTAATATGAGTTTTGCTGACAATGGAAACACAAACACCATGACGATCATATATATGGCCTAAACAATTGATATTGTATTACAGCATGTATTAATATAATTTAAACTTAATGAACTAGGTACATTTGTAATAAAAACGATAAGTCTCTAAATAGTCAATTACCTGATAACCATAAACAATGCCAGTGTCCTGAACAATGTAAACATCCACAAAAAACTTTGCTACTGACAACAATGGAATAATAAATGTAATAATCATCTGTACGTAGTATAATCTAGATTGAGGAATTGCAGCTCGTGACAGAGGTGTACTGTATTTTCTGTAAACCGAACATTGTGCTGTGCCGAATAGGATCATGAAGACGGCCAATGTGCCTGCAACCATAGTGTCCAGAAAACATTCGGAAGTCTTGTCATTGACCCATACGTCGATCAATGAACCATTTGGGCAAAACATTTTGTGATTTTACTCTCGACGGATCTATAACAAGAAATCAATTCGACATGACACAGGCATGATAATATATTAAATTAAATTTATATATATATATATAAACCAAGGAAGTACCTAACCTAGGAAGTACGATTACAAGCAATGGTAAATGCTCAATGGAAATCAGACAAAGAATAGCTATGGCAAAGGGAGCATTTATGCAAAAATGGCAGTTACTTACAAACAAAAAACTTAATATAAATATGAGGAAAAATTTTGTCAAATGCTATGTGTGGAGTGTACTATTATATGGCTGTGAGACATGGACCATCAGTGGACAAGACCAAAAAGAAGTTGGAAGCCATGGAAATGTGGACATGGAGAAGATTGTTGAAAATTAGCTGGACAGAAAGGAAAAGTAACGTAGAAGTATTAAGCCAAGTAGGGTAAAAAAGAGTTCTGTTAAAAATCATAAAAGGAAGAAGTGAGAAAATGTTCGGTCACCTACTTAGGCATAATTCGTTTATGACAAATATTTTTGAGGGACGAATAAATGGATACAAAGACAGAGGCAGACCAAGGAAGGCATATATAGAAGAAATGATAAAACAAGCTGACTGTAATCGATATATAGACATAAAAAGTCTGGCTTTTAATAGAGAAGAATGGCGAGTCAGATTTGCAACGACAAGGCAAGGCCTTTAGTAAAGAAGAAGTCTTCAAAACAATGCGAACCATAATTAATTGCAATAGAAAAAAAATTATTTTATCATTTGCACAGTGAAGTTTTTAGGACGTACAATATATTATATTTATGAATTAAAATTATAAATAGGATATAGTGTTGATTCATGTTAATTTGTTTGAAATATTATATAACTAGCGGTCACTCTTTCTATTAGGTTATTTCAAGTGTCAAATGAAACCGATCCGAAATATAGAAATGTGATGAAAATACAATAATATTGAAAAAAACAAACGTGAAACTCACTTTTTCGTTCGAAATTCGTTTATATCCAACTTAACTGAAACATTAACGAATATTAGCAATTATTATTCATACTTCAACTATTACCGCCACACATATTGCTGCAACATTATCATCATTATAAAATAGATAGTATTATTATCCTTTTTTTTTCCAAATAATAACATAACCCCGAAATTTCACTATCACAGAATAGATAAATGGTACTACGTTTGATTACAGACTAAGGCCCAGTTGTACAGTGCTCGTTTAAACAATAATTGTTAATCGTTGTTTAAACGAGCACTGTAGGACTGGGCCTTAGGCACAGAATAAATCTATTCTGTGGTTAAGGTGTGATTAGTTAATCAACATAATTTGATCATAGATAAGAAATATTTATTAGCAGATGTATTTTACGATAATTTCATTACTTTTTGTGAGTAGTTGATACTAACTTACATGAATTTTGTATTATCATTAGTCTTTTCGTTTATTATTTCACCACTTTTTTTCTGTTTGAATTTTTCATTCGCGTATTAAATTTATACGTTTTTTTTAAATGTGAAAAATTCTAGTTTGTGCGTTAAATTTTTATTTTTCATCCATTTTATTATATATTCAAGAATGCGATCATCAAAAAAACGTACATTAAGTACATATTTTAATTTCTTTAGTTAAAAAGTACAAGGGTATTGTTGAGTGTTTAAAAACAGATACTGTCAATGCAAAGTAAAAATATACCTACTATACCAATTCTCACTATCAATTTGTGGGTAAATAATTAATTTGTTATATAATGCTATTATAAAATACTTGCTCAGGATGAAAAAAGAAGCTTGGGTCAATATACAAAATGAATTTAATAGTCAAGTAATAGAAAATCCTCATACATATTACTTTGAAAACAAAATATGAGAATATTAAATGAAATGTGAAAAAGAGTACGCTGAAGAAATAACGTTTAACTGTGGTACTGGAGGAGCACCTGTCAAACAGTTTTGTGGAACGTCTGTTGCATCAACGGTTAGGGAAGTTTTGCAAAACAAAATGGCTGGTAAATCATCAATTTATGATTCAGATAATTGAAATAAATTTAAAAACGAGCAATTGAAAAATGAAAACATTGGTTAATCGACAATGATAGCAATGCAGATTATTGGACCGTCTAAATACAAGAATGCATGTCTGATAAATAATGCGCAAAAACACGGGATCAACACCGATAAGCTATTTTAAAATTTTTTTTTTTGTACCTTTTTGGCTTAAAACATTATTTGTTACTCTGTACGCCATTCATAATATAATCGAAATGACGACCTGTGATCTATCCTAGGTGGTTTTTCATAATGAAATCGAACGAATGGAGGAGTCTGATTGAGCGATTAATTTCATTTTAAACTAGTTGATAGAAATATACCATTTTGTATTTAAAATGCATTTATATGCATATAAATTATTTTATAATTATTATTTTTTCCTTGCATTTGAAAGGATGCTCAATATTTGTGTCAATTCTTATCCTGTTAAAGAGCAAACAAATTGCTATTATCTACTACACTAATTGGGCTTTTGAAATGGGTGTTTGGAGTGATATATTTCCTAATTTATACCACGGGTCCTAGAAAGTATCTGCTGTGTTTTTCTCAACAGAAAAGCAAACACACTCTTGCTACGGAAAGATAGTTTATTTAAACAAGTATAATAAATTAACAAATAGATGAATACATCATCGGTTGAGTAACTTTGATGTTGATAGGTCGATAGATTCATTCTCGTTTCAACGTGCGAAGAAAAACATGAGTCATTGATTAGAGATTAAATTAATTTATGAAATGTAATGGCCACTATGACCACATAGCCTGTTGTGTCTTAACCACCTTGACCAGACAAAATAACCGAAAGGCACAAATTCACACAAGTACTTTATTGAACAATTTACAATTTAACAAACATTAATAAACACAATATAATCGTAATAGGAAAAAAAATCGCTAATGCGTAAAACAAAAAAACGTGTGGTATCTGTAGTGTATAAATTATAACCTAACATACATATAAAAACAAAAATTATTTGAGATTCTAAAGACATTACATAGCCTATAATTACACTATTTTAACGAAAACATAAATTTTAATAAACAAAATAAAGGCGCTAATTATAAGACAAAATGTTTTCACTGGTTTTGGGAATCTCAAAATATTTAACTCGATACTACGTAAAATGGCGTAAATCTTCGTGCTGTGAAGAGAGGTCATTATGTTTAGTCTACTCAGGTGACGTTAGTGATGAGACATCCGGAAATGGTGATTAAATGGAACTGTATTTTTACACTATCGAATGACATTGATATAATATGATAGAAGACAAATGTAGGAAAGAATGTTCGGCTCCTATAATAATCATCTCAAGTCTTACTATAAAATATATATAAATAGATGTTTAGAATATAAAAAACAATATGTATTTATGGTTTTGTTTACATTGATAATTCTTATTTTTATAATTTAATAATATAGAATGATTGCAATAAGAATATTATACATATATAATATTTACTATTATTCAAACTAATTCTATAATTTTATTAAAGTCTTCTTTATTAATGCATATTTTTTTAATATAATGAAAATGGATTAATTAAATATTAATGTGGATATTATTTTAAAAATAGTATCATTGCAATTCAATTATTTCACTCCAATTATTGAACTCAGATTCTTCACAAAACGTCGTCGGATTTTTTACTGTTTCGAAATCTAAAAAACAAAGAATAATAATTGTTAAAGTAGTACACTTATTAATATGTTTAATGTAACATAAATTATAAAGAGAGTAGAAACGGCCATTCAAATAGATTGATTAAAGAAGTAGGTATCTAAAATAATTATCAAATATGCAATATTTTATATAATTAATTGTTTTTATTAAAAATTCAATTCGCGAATTAACATTTAATCATAGGCTAATAAGAATCTAAGATAGAAGTTCAGGAGGATCGACCATGGATTAGAATTTACCATATTATCCTACTAATATTATTTCAACAAGACATTGAGGAAGTTATTTCCTGACATATTATGGGCAGAAGTCGAAAAAATATTAATACACATAATTTATAAGTTTGTGAACACTCTGGGGTGGATTTAGGGTTTTTATTAAGGTATGTCCACACTAGTGCGTTTTTGGGCACCGGTCCAATGTGCGACCTACACATACATTTTCGGTCCAGTGTGCGACCTACATATAGGTATTACTGCATTTTTAATAGTTATTATAATTATTAATTCAGCCACATCGCGACATACATTAAACTAATCGACAACTGTATTCTTACTTCGGCCAGTAAATTGAACAACTTGATGAACTGGTACCAAATGTGTCCAATGCCATACTAATTCCATTATCTCGGTTATTGATAAATTACTGTGACATCTATTATTTAAATCTAAGTAAGAAAAAAATTAATTTTGTTTTCGACTTGAACAATAAGTTTGGCAACCTCTTTTTGAACACTTAAAAGAAATGTATTTTTTAAAGGTACCGTCTGAGTTTCGTTTTTTACCCGTTCTCTCACATTCCTTTAATATACCACCACACTCTTCTAACTTTGGTACAACGATTATTATTTTCATTTAGTGATGGTAATAATTCTCGGTCTTGCAAGAATTGTACACACATTTTTTCATCGTGAATAATATGTCGATATAGGTATCTTAATGTAGCACCACAAATTTACTAAAACTCACAATAACGTAATTCGACAAAGACAGTGAGACTGTAACTGAATGCCGAACGGTTTTACAATCATCACGTTTGTATCTCTACACACAAATAAACATATTTCCCCATGTGGAAAATACACACAATAGCCGTAGGTCGCACATTAGCCCAGCAAATATAAGAACAGGTCAATTATCAGTTGTAGGTCGCACATTGGACCGGTGCCCGTTTTTGCTTGCGATAATCGCATGCGTCATAGAGCATGCGATGACGAACGAAACGCATTCGATAACACATGCGTCTATCGAGTTGAATGGAGAAAAATTTTGTTCAGCACGCGACAAAACACGTATTTCCAAGCCCAGTAAATTTTTCGTGCGATTTGATTGCGACTTCCGTAATTATTTTATTTATTTCAGTATTTGTATTTGTATCATTATAATTTTTTCGTTTATATTGTGTGTGTTGCTCATAATAATGGATGAAAATCAAACATTACAATTTATTAAAGCATATAAAGCGGCAAAACTTTTATGAGGCGCAAATCATACCGATTATTGCAACAAAATTAAAAGAAATAATACGTTGGAGCGTATCGCTAATGAATTTAACATTGATGTATCCGCCGTAAAAATCAAAATTAAAAACTTGCGTTCTTATTTTTCGAAAGAGCGCCAAAAGTCTCTTAAAAGAAAATCTGGTTCGGGTGCTGATGAAACCTACGTCTTATCGTGGTTTGCGTATGCACCTCTCCTTTTTGTTGCGTATAGTTCGACGCCTAGAGAAACAGTAGATGGGGAAAAAGAACACGAAAATCCAGAGAACTCCGATTTTAATATAGCTACACAAGTAAGTTTTTAATAGTATATACATAATTTTTGAAATTGTCTATTCATGGTTTTATTAAATCTAAAATAATACACATGCCTAAACAGTGTACAAATAGTAATAAAAACATCGATTCTAAAAATACATTTCTTCGCCATTCAGGTTTAGTAGAAATATTTTTACATTATGTGATTAATAATATTAATTATATTCAAACACTGCAAACACTAATTCTATTCTCTGATAATGTATAAATATATATAAATCAATAGTTTATATATAGAAATAAATAAATGCGTATCTATATTAAACGTTTAATATATATTATTTATAAATTTATAGGTATAGACGTATAGTGTAAGAGAAAATGAAAAAAATTAAAATAAAATGAATGTAAGGTTGTAGAAAAATGTACAAAATATATTTTGTATTATTACAAAATGAATTATTATTTATTTTTTCTTATTTCGGTTCACAAATATTTGTTTTGAAATGATACTGAGCCAGTATCAGACGTAAAGTATGACTTAAATTCTTCTCTAATATCTTGTACGCTGTTAGATGATCTTCTTGGAAGACTGAAAGGCCCTGAGTGGCCTTAATCCAGTGTCACCAGATATTATTTCCCTCCAAGTCCCCGGAATAATTTCTCCTGTTCTGGCATCTTCACTGTCAAAACAACCCGAGATTCAATAATAGTTTGTCGAATCCGACTGTGTCCTCAAAAAATTATGTAAGTAAACCAAAGCCAATACAATATTCACAATAGTTTCTTCAATTTTAACATCTATTGGCTTGCGGAAAACTCAAAAAACTGATGAAAGCAAGCCAAAAGCATTTTCTGTTATACGCCATGCCCTAGATAATCTATAGTTAAACACTCTCTTTGGAGATTTTTTACTTAAATCCGTTCTATATGGTTTCATGATGTTTTCAGATAAAGAAACTGCGTCATCAGCCACCAACACATAAGGAACTGGCATGGTACGGCCAGGTAAAGCTTCGCGTGGTGGTAAACTTAGTTCATTTTTTTCCATTTTTTTATAAAACGAAGTATTTTTAAAGACTCTTCCGTCGGAAATTCGACTTTGATATCCTACATTGACGTAGGGAAACAGTAGTTTGCATCCGCTATCGCCATTAAAACAATACTATCCGTGCCTTTGTAATTATGGAATTCACTTACAGTGTTTTCTGACTTTTGAATAACTACGTGTTTTTCATCTAGTGCGCCTATACAATGAGGAAAATTCCAACGCTTGTTATAATTATCCACGATCAATTTCCATTCTAAAGCATTCAAATGTAGTTGTAATAAAAATAAAATTAAAAAAATGTAGATATGCATATAAATCAAATGTTCAATTTGTAGTTATTTTGTTAAATAATTTATTATGCATTTAAAGTTGTATAGTTAATATATTATAATAGTTATCACGTGTGTTTGTAGAAATTACATGCTGAATTAGGAAGTGAACACTGAAATGCCTCTCATTCTGCCGTCGAAGAACATGAATTTGTACAGCCAATAAGGACCAAGTGGAGTTTTAAAAAAAGTGTTTTAAATGATAGAGAAGAGGAATCATATAAGTTTATGAAAAAGGCAGCTGACTTGATTTCGGAAAAGGATGAATGGACCACATTTGGTACTTTTGTTGCAGACAATATAAAAAAATTAAAACCAATGAATCAACTATTGGCCAAGCGCAACATCACAAATTGGCTGCTGGATATGCAAATAAAAGAAATGGAAGCAAATATGAGTGGAGAACGGCGTATGTTGCCACTTGAGTCTCCGGCAACGTCAGATGGAACTTTCGAAAGTGAAAACAGTTCTTTGACATATCCAACTGTCGAGAGACGTACATCACATAGCCCGGTTTCACAAGATAACAACGGAACGTTTGAAGGACTTTTTTGAAACATTCAACACATAATAATTATTAATTATTATATAAGGTAAAAAGTCTAACAAACATAGATGTATAAATATTAATAAAAGTTAATCGATATATATGTCATAACTATTGTCTATTATGTATAAAAGAATATAATTTAGTAAAAAGTGTACCTAATCGTTTTTATTTATTGTCACAATATTTATCCACTTACCTTGATATACTTTTTTAGTGCTTTCATTATAGCTTTAAGAACCACAGGCAACATCGCTGATATATACTGTTTGGAAACTCTAAATAGGTACATTAGAGATGAAAATGAATCACCAGTAGCTAAATACCGAAGTGTTATTAATAATTGTATGTTAGGTGATACAGCCTCTCTAAATTTGGTATTCTGTTTTACAATTTCGGGCTCGATCATTTCTAATAACGAAAAGAAATTTGTTTTGGACATTCGCGTGAAGTTTCCAAACAGAAAGTCTTCGTCCAATTGTAAATTGTTAATAATACCGAAGTTTCGTGTTTTAAAATAATTTTTTATCCATTTGGAACGCTTTTTCTCACGTTTTTTGCTTTGCTTTGCTTTGAGGGATGGCTATGCCTTTACCTATATCAGGTTTGCGCCTCTACTAGGGGATAGAAGTGAGGGATTATGTTGGTCATAGTCGGTCTGCCCACGTTAGTGGGTATGGTTAAAAGTTTGGTGATTGGTGGGGGGTGGGATATGCCGAGGAGACGGATGTGATCGTGGACGGTGAAGAAGTTTTTGTAGAACATCGTTTTGGATTGAGTTTGAATTGAGTTTTGGATTGATTTGAAGTTAGTAGATTTCAGGAGGATCGAATTTTTGACGAAAGGGGGCAAGCCCGTTATTGTACGGATGCCGATGTTCTGGACGGCTTCTGTGCGTTTCCACTGGGAGGGGCCAATGAAGGGAGCCCAGGAGGAGCCCGCATAGGTAAGGATGGGAAAAACATAAAGTTTGAGAAGGTTAAGTTTTGTGTTAGTAGGGACAGGACTGTTTTTGTTAAGTAGGGGGTAGAGTATACCGCGGGTGTGTGTACCTTTTTTAGTTGTGTCTGTGATGTGTTGGCCGAAGGTGAGCTTGTGCCCGATGGTAACGCCGAGATATTTAACTTGCTTGGACCAGGATAATAGATATATTACTATATTGTATTATATATTTATATTCATTGTGTAACTGATTTTGTTCTTTATTATTGTCTTTTATTATGACACTTACTCCCCGAGTTGTTTTCCCATATTTGCAATAAATCCCAAAAAAATTGTTTTTGAAGTTCTAAAAATGTATAATCATATTAATTTAATTGATCAAATTATTATGCCCATACAAAAAGATACCAAGTACATTACAAATAATATCAAATTGTCTGTTTGTTTTATTATACATAAAAATGTATATTTCATAATGTTTATTTTATTTTTCATATATACTTATGTCATATGAATTATATAACATGATATAATTTTATACATTTTGAAGTCTTTTTTTTTCTAATATAAGACATTTAATGCAATAGTAAGTATTCACTATGAGGCGAATTATCTATATATCTAAGCATAACATACCATCCACTAAACTGTTAAACACTGTAAAAACGAATAATATAATATAACATGCATGTACGTTTTATAATTTACTTTAGTTAAAGTAGACATGACTTATGTATATTATGACTACATAATATACCTATCTATCATATACTAAATTTCAAAACGTTTCAAATAATGTACTGACAGTCTTAGATTAAATAACGTGTCGAGATTGAAATGGAGGTGGACCTAAATTTAACTTCTTTTTAGGAACTATGAGTAACTGTTTGAAATTCCCAAATTGTATGGCAATGTTTTTTTTAACATAAAATTAACAATGCTGATATTTTTATCATTAATACCTTTCATTATTAGGTGATAAACAAAGTGTATTTTTAACTGAATATTGATATTTTTCTACGCTACCTCATAAAAGATATTTATTTTATTTTAAATTTAAATTTTAATATTATTATAACTGTTATTATATTTATTATAATATTAATTATTGCAAATTTTTGACACAAAATTGATATAATGTGTACATTTTTATAAAAAAAAAATATATTAATTTATAATTTTATATAATTAATGTTTTTAACTAAGAAATATTGATATTTCCAAAAGATATTCCAAGAACAAAAAAAAATAATATTTTTTATAAATAAGAATGCAACAACGTTTTCTAATATAGATATCTACTAAAACTTAATACATGTTAAATTTATATTCTAATATTTACTCAGATAAAGTATAAAATATTTTGGATGAAAGTTGTCTTCTGATTTTTAATGCCCATCAATCTACTTTTGATAAATAATCTTGTAGAATTATTGCACGATTTTACACGTTATGCGATATTCCTAATAACTTTTTTAAACATTTGTAAAAATTATTGAAAAGTGTTACGAAATAATTAACATATAGAATAAAAAGAATTTTGAAGATAAATATTTTATGTTAGACATGTTTTTAATATTAAATTTAAATTTATTTAAAAAAAAATGTTAAGCCATAAGTTTTACTTAAAATCCCTTTCTGATTACAATATATTATAAACTACATTACAACTATTAGTACTATTAAATTAAAAACATTGTGATAACTCTAATACACTTGAAACTTTCAAACTGAACGTGCAAACTATCTACATCCTACAATTAGCAATTTCATACTTATTTTAAATTATTTATATTGATGGTATTATGCTGTACAACGATTCTTTTTCAATTTACTTAAGAAATCATAAAAATAACGATCTGTCTTGTTGTGTTACTGTTCTCTTTTATTTGTTATACGACTTTAAAAAGTGATCAAAACACTATGTACAAGCCATTAGACTAAACAAGATTAAACAACTTCATCAAAATATCTTCTTAAACAAAGAATCATTTGATTATGGATAGCAAGTGTTTTAGAGACTTGTGAGACGAGTGTTTTACTCACTAAGAAATAAATATCCATATTGTATATACTGAAATTTTGGATTATCTATAAGTATGAAATAATCGATTAATGCAATAGTATAAACTTTTAATATACATATAATCCAAATACATAAATATTATTATTTCTCAATGGTATACATAATTTTTTTCGTGTAGTCACGAACATATAATCTTTCGAATTATAATTATTACCCTCATTTTATACGAAAGAAGACATTTTAAAATTTCAAAAGGGCCTTTAATAACTGTCTATCTCATTTGTGCTTCTATGGTATTATTATTATTTTTGTACTCATCATTTATTAATCATTTATTTATATTTTAAACTATCCTTAAACATTGTAGTTATTCATTTGATAAAGAATATCACTCACTTATAAATACTTTCAATTTTTCTATAAAATTATTTGAACTCCATTTATTTTAAACATATTTCAATAAGTACGATTAAATTGTTCTGTTGAGTTAAAAATATACATAAAAAAAAATTTAAACGTGATGTCTACATCAGTGTTTCTCAATCTTTTATTACGGCGACACACTAATAAAATATTTTATATTTTGCGACACATAAAAATAAGAAAAAAGATGAAAAACTTAAATATTATGAACGCATTTATATATATGTTATTATAAATTATAAATATATAAAATATTATTTACAATATATAATTTTTTAATGGGAAATTTGTGATTGATATTTTCTATATAATTTGTTTATACGGGGTGAAATTTTGGATTGGGAAACTCGTAACTGTTCTTCAACACTAAGTAATCTTTCCCTTTTTTGTTTTTAATCTAATTTAACATTGAGAAAGCTACCTCACATAAGTACGAAGTTGAAAATGGTAATAACACCGATATTGCTAATTTTGATAAACTTAGATATTCATTTTTTACAAATATCTAAAATTCATCTAGCTGCAGTGAATTAAATTTCAATTGAAGAGTGCGACTATTTTTTAACTCCATGAATTCTTCTTTTTCTTTTAATAACAGATGTGTGGTTTTCAAACTAGAAAAAAATGGATTTCTTACCCAATCAAACGATTTTATATTAAGCGATTAAAATAATGTTCAAATTTTTAGTCAAATAATGTTTTATTATAGTATTTTATTTAGTATTATTTATAATTGATATAATTTCATCATTATATTTGATTTTAGCAGTTAAAGTAAACATATCTAAATTATTCTCATTTACTCTTTTTTTCCAGATTAATAATTTGTTTTTAAATGCAGCCAATTTATCTGTAGAAAATTTAATTAATTAAACTTAAATTTAATTGATTGAGATGCTCAAAAATATCTGCTAAAAATGATAGTTTTGAACACCAAAATTCATCGCATAAATAACCTGAAAGTTCCATCTGTTCCATTGTAAAAAATAGTCATAGCTCCTCTCGTAATTTATAAAAGCGTGATAAAACTTGTCGTTTTAATAACTAACGTACTTGTGTATGAATAATCAAAGTATAATGATCTGAATCCATGGTTTCACATAACTGAGAAAATAATAAAATCTTTTGAGGTCTACTTTTAATAAAATTTACCATTTTTATGACTTGATCAAGAACAATTTTTGATTCATCAACAATACTTTTTGTAATTAATGCCTTCTTATGTAAAAACCAATGTGCAGTGTTTATATTTGGGTTTTTCTCTTTGGCAATAGTTGCAAAACCTTAAATTTTGCCCGTCATTAATAATGCACCATCTGTACATATACTAACACAAGAACTCCATGATGTTTTATAACTTTTAAAATATTTATTTAAAATATTACAAATATCTCGACCGGTTGTTGTTCCTGGTAATTCTTTACAACACAAAAATTGATTAACAATTTTTTCATTTACAATAAATCTAATAAATGTTAATAATTGAGCTTTCCCACTAATATCTGTTGATTCATCAATTTGTATGCGAATAATTCTCCACTTTTTATAACTCAATGACCTGTTCTTCAATATCTTCGGATATATCACATATCCTTCTACTAATTGTACTATCAAATAATGGTATTTTAATAATTTCTTTTTCTTCTTTGACTCTTAACATAGTATTTACCATAATACGACAAGCTGGTATAATAAGACTTTCAGCAATTAAATGAGATTTTTTTGTGCTATCAATTTAGCAATAAGAAAACTAGTCTCCTGTAGTCTCGGAAACTTTTATTGATTTTACGAATTGTTTGACTGTAGTTTTTTTGAATCTAAAAGCATTCGAAAATAATTTGTTTACTTTCTAATGATTGATGTTTGGTTTTAAAATGACGTTCTAGTTTATTAGGAAACATAGATTCATCTGATAATTTTTCTTCGCAAATCATACAAAATGGTAACGGACAGTCTTCATCACCAACCCAATAAATTCCCATTTTTAAATAATTTTCATTCTATTTACGATAATTACCTTTAAATTTTTTAGAAGGATTTTCTAAGTTATTTTTGAAACTAGATAAGGAGGCATCAACAGAATGTAATATGTTCTTATTTATTTCGGTTGTATTGTTTTCTCCTACTTGTATTTTTCTTTTATCAAGAATTTATCCATTTTATTTATATTAGAAATACAATTGAAAACTATTTACATTAAATGTAAAATATTAAAAATTATTAATATAATATGCACTATTAAATAATATATTATATAATTAAGTAACAATATAAAATAGTCAATCCGTCAATACGAGCACGTTAAAATTGAAATTGAGATGTTAAAAAGTTAAATGTTGTGAAAGATAATACGGGCACAATACGCTATGTAATGAAACGTGTTTTAGTGTACGCGGCTTATAAATAAATAAAAATATGTATATAATAGTGTGAGGTGCCTTACTAATACCATTGATTATAAATAATAATTAGAATCAATATAATACGCCATAATAGATACGCGATATTAATGATATTATGGGATTGCCAATAAAATAAAATAAAATTAATGTTGGGTATTGAAAACAATGACAGCTACTCATTGTCTATTTTTCCATCTGGGAAATATTTAAAATTAAACGACGAAGAAAGCACAAAGTTAGATAACTTATTTTAAATTATTATCACAATAATATTTTTTAAATATTAATTTATTTGATTTCAGTAAATTTTAATTATGATATTATTTGTATTTATTAGGTTGTTTGTTATCATTGTATTGTATACTTCTAATGCTAGGCATATTGTAAAATGCCTATTTATATAATTCTATACACAAAATTTCTCACCATTGCAATTTATATACTCCCGAGTATGTTGTTTAAAACCCACTGAAATTATATATTACAATTTTATTATATCATATCTTTATTTTCAATAAAATTATATTAATAAATAATAATAATAATAATAATAATAATAATAATAATAATAATAATAATAATAATAATAATAATAATAATATAAGAAATGTATATTATAATTTTAAAATTACTATCATAAGAAGAAATTCGTATATTACTTTTAATTTATTATAAAAATGTTAAATACATGTTATAATATTAGAGCTTCTTAACACTACATATAAAATACTTAATAAGATTTTTGTTATTACGATTATAATTTATTTAAATAATAATTATATTATTTATTATTATTATAAAATGTAAATAAAAATTAAATCACGGTATATTATTCACTTTAAAATTAATAATATTCTTTTTATGATATTTTACTGTATATATTTGAACCCATAATATTATTCTTATTATGGGAAATAAATTATATTTTTTATTAATTTTATTCATTTCGAGTAGTGAAAACATATAATGTTACAATTCATAAAATATTCAAATAATACCTAATTAATATTGTCATTATTTTTTTTTTTAAGCATAAGACAATATTATAAATTATAAGACATGCATATGCAATGCTGGATTTATGTATTTAGTTTTGATTTTTCTATTTAATATTGTCAATTAAACTTTAATAAAATGTAGAACAATATTAACTCCACTCGCATAAATTATTATTAATGGTTATAAACAAAATGTTTGTTTTTATTGTTGCACGATTTTTGTAGTCATGTGAAGAGCAAGTAGAAGGCATTTTTAGACAAATAAATGTGCAAACATTACACTATTCATAATACAGGAATAATCTTAAATTTTATTCTAAAAAAAAATTGCTGAATTATTATAAATTATAGATAAGTATGGCCATGGATTGAATCGAAAGGAAGTTCTGATTGTTATTGGTAACTATATCAATGAAAATAAATTAGTGGAAAAAAATATTTAATATAAATAATGATATAATTAGCACACACAAAAAACAAACAAAAAAATTGAAGTTGTCATTTTATAATCGTTTTGAATTTTTTCACTCTGCAAACACTGAACTGTATCATTGATCACTAAACACTGATCAACCCTTAAATTGAGGCACGTGTCTCAAATTATATTGTTTGTTATGCCACTGATATTATATATTTATGATTATATTTTTTTAAAAAGATGTCTTTACATAATATTATAGGTATAAAGTAATATTATTAGATATTTCAGATATAGTCATTGCATTGATAAGATTAAAAAATCAGAAATAAAAAAATTTAGTTATAAATTTATTTTCATTGTTAAAATTTTTATAATATACATTATTAAAATATTACAAATCTTTTTTTATAATACGATTTGCATTAAATATTAAATTATAATAAAATTTTGATAAAATACAATTTTGAGTTTTCTTTAATAATAAGTAATCCAAATGACTCTATTTGGAAGTTGTAGGAAGTCCGTTTTTAGAAGTCACATGGCATTCATAATTGGAACTCATAGGGTATATATTTTTTAAACAAGAGTTCAGAGGGAATATATAAATGGAAATCCAATTGGATTCCGTGTTGGGAACTCCTTCGAAAGGAACATTTGGCTTTCTATGGGAAGTCCCAAGGAGTCCAGTGCAAGATCTATGGGAACTCCTGGGGACCATCAATGTTACTAGGGTATAAATAAAAAATATTATATATAAAATATTATAAATAAAAAATATAAATATATAAATATATGTACTATAGAAAACAGTAGAAAAATATATTTAGTTAAAATATACATATATGAATTGATAATAAAAGTAATTAAAAAAAATTATTACGAACTATTAGTTGTGGGAGGATATCTATTCTTGCACCACTTTTTTGTAGTCAACATTGGGTCATTTTCTGTATCACTAGAATGAGCTATAACAACACAATTTATTTATATTGCATATTAAATATGCACCAAATAATATACTCCAATAAAGTATCTATTTATGAAATTTAATAATTAAAAATAATGGATACGTACATACAATTACTTTGTAATATAGCATTACATAATACTTCTTTACATAACCTAAAAATTTGTTAATAATTTTATAAAAAACGATTTAACTATATTGAAGGTAAATGACTACACTTAATATTATTATAATAAAGAAATTTGTAAGGAATGAACGTTCAAATGATTTTCAATATTATAAATTCAACCATTTTAATTATTACATTTTTAATCTGGAATGGTTTTTAACTTTAAAAATGAAAATATATGACATTTAATATTTCATTTTACATATATTACTACTATTTATTTTTTTAAGACTTGTAATAATAGTCCAATGTTTTTAATATGTACCTAAACTTTGGATGCTTTACATAATCTTTCATTCGGTCTTAGTTATTTATTATGCGAATACATTAAAAAAAGAAAACGTACAGAATTTATATGCACTATAATAGCATTGCCTAAGTATCTCTTCCGGATTACACCATTTCCCCCTTAATATTTTTTGTGTGTTAGAACATCTTAATCACCAGTTTTACTAATTTTTTATTTGAATCCACTTAATAATATTTATAGTAACTATTTTAATTCAGACTAGAATGAATAAAATTTTTTAATGAATCCTAAAGAAAGGATTGGAGTTTAAATCTCCTCCTTTTGCTTATACATTTTGTTGAAAATAAATTACCGTCAACCAAATTTGTATAAACTAAAAACAGTAAAAAAAAAAAAAAAAATCGGTTTTGTATCTGAATAGTATCACAAATAATTTAAAAACGAATTGATGTACATTAAATAATATGAAATAAAATATTTCAAATAAAGGTTTACTTTTGTCAACTAGGTGCTTACCCATGTTTAAACATGCATTTACGAAAGTCTGTGATACTTCCATATTAGCTTAAAAAAAATTTAATAATTTAGTCAAATTATATTATTCATTTGGGTAAAACCAGTAATTAATGTTTTTGAATTAAAAACTTTCTATTCATATTACAAACAATTTAATGAAATAACTTACGAGTCAAATTTGAACTCGCTATGAACTCATCTATATTATTATTTGATTATTTTTTTTGTGCATAAAAAATAATTATTTTATAGTTGATGGAGTACAATAATATAAAAATGATTTATAAGGTTATGCATATTATACGGAGTAGAAAAATAGAATGATAATTAACATCCATTATAAAGAAGAAATACTACTTATTATAAAAAAATCTTTTCAGTAATAATATAAAAAAAATTAAAAATAATTTATATATTTAAATTTATAATTTCTTGTGTGTTCACTTAGTGGAAAAAACGTCAGTAATATATTTTCGGTAAACGAGTTTCATTCAAGCAAATGTAACGATGTGTATTATATAGATGATATTGGTCACTCTTTTACTTATATTATACTCTCTATATAGGATTATTACTATTTATTACAATTCAGATAATAAATTCCTTGGTTAATACTAAATACTGAATATGTCAAGCATAGTGATTAATACATTAGACATATTCTATACTATTACAAATTATAAAATAAGAATAATTTATTTATACAGGGAAAACGTATACCACAAATTAATTAATACTAGACATTTAGGTACACGTATTTAACATAATCAAATCACAAATTATTATTATTATTATTTAAGCAAATCATTAATATTACTTATACAATCTAAATTTTAATAAAGTAAAATAAATTATTGGAGAGATAAATATGTCTACCATATTCATTAATTGCTAGTAACAATAATATAAGTAATATTTCACGAAAAATATATAATATACTTTTATAATATATATAAATGTATATATTTTATTTTATTACATATTTTTTTAAATGTACAAACTTACCATTAGCTATTTGAAAAATAAAAATAAAATATCTTTACCGCGAGGAATAAACCTTAAGGCAATTTATGTATGATAAAACCGAAATGGATTTATCATAATTTTAATAAGGACGTTTTATTTTTTTTTTGGTTTTACATAAAACAGTATAAGTATGTGAGACATACTAACGTACACGCTGATGTGCTATCAAAAATCATAAAACATGCTAGAGTTATAACGAGAATAAAACTTTTCATTATAAATGTATTCATATTGTTTTTTTAGCCAAATCGAAACTTTATAGCATTTGTGTTCTAGTTAGCAATGTTGTTGTAGAATGAATAACTGTAACACTTTCATTCGGAACACACGAACAGTAAAACTTATTTCTAAAATTCTCTGTACATAATTTATTTGCGTGAATTCTTTTGTTCTATATGACCAAGGTTTTATGTTAAAGAATTGAAAACGTGGTCTCCGTTAAGAGGATAGCATAAACAAAAACGATAACTCTGAGATTAGTTCGGAGGAGAAACACACAATTCGCTAGTATTCTATCTCATGTCTGATAGTTTTATGTTCCATGAACAAAGAGAATTAAATATTCTGAAAAAGTAAAATACAAAAACATCGCATTTTAGATTCCCTCCCTTTTGCGTATTTTCTAGTTCGTGAGTTGTACCTAACTTTTACCAATTCTCTATGGATATTGAATTATATTTTGTTTTTACGTTATATTTTTTAACTATGCCGTTCAACAAGTGTTGTGCGTTGGGGTGTGAAAGTGGTAAAATAATACAAAACCATGTTTTTCCATCGGTCGATGAAGAGTTTGATATGTGGATTTGGTTGTGAATCTGGCTTTTGGGTCATCTCTAATAAACTGAAAAAATATACAAGTCCACATCAAAGTGTGAATCTCGAGGTATGGTCAAACACGCTATTAAATATTAATGTGACCAACCCATACATACTTCCATTTATACATATTCATATATATCTTGTTTGTAGAGTATAGCTGCATTATAATGAGATTATATATTTATTACTTTTTACTATTAAAATTTTTACCATTTACAGATTATATAATCTGTAAATGAATTTACATATATGTGTATAGACGTTATCTTTTTTCTCGTTGATAATTTAGGAGCCATCAGAATACTGTGAAAACACAAAAGTGCTGTGCGATGAATAATTTGAATACTACTGTTCCAAATGATACAATTATATCAATACATGTTGTTAAAATTCAATAAAATTAGAATCAATATTTAATATTAGGTAAGTATATAGTTGTAACCATTAATCCGAGTTATAAGTTACAATTAATTTGTAATATCATTTTGTTATGGGTACGTATTTTTGCTCCTATTACTAATGCGTCAATGTAAAGGTCACTTTTTATTTATCACTGGACAAATATTATTACGTTTATTATATGTAAATAATAATAATAATATAACATAATCAACAACAGTATAAGATTAAATTTATTTTTAAATAAAAAAATAATAAAGTCAATAATAAAAGTAGTATATAAATATTAATGTTATTTTTCTTTAATCGCTTCAATTGACTGGAATAATCATTTAAAACATATTAACATGGTGAATCTGATGTAATTAAATCACAAAAATATATATATAAGT
Source organism: Chaetogeoica ovagalla (assembly GCA_032441825.1). Taxonomy (NCBI): domain Eukaryota; kingdom Metazoa; phylum Arthropoda; class Insecta; order Hemiptera; family Aphididae; genus Chaetogeoica; species Chaetogeoica ovagalla. Next base: position 11,730,853 of record CM063723.1, on the reverse strand, counting down.
ATAAAATATAATTAACGTTTCGATCACATAATGCTTAATTTTAGTATTATATACATTTTGAAATACAAATGGTATAAATTATGCTGTTAATAATTTGTATTTTTTTTCATAGGTGGATGAGTTCCTTTAACAGTAGTTCTATTCAATACTCTGAGACAGACTTTACTTCTAGGTTCTTGTGTACTGGAGTGAACATAATGGCCAATAGCTATGTTATTAGATACAATGAAATCGCTAGGTTCCCTCTAATAACATTTATATTAAATATTAGTAATAAAGTTATCAACTGGACAATTCTGGAATTTGCCAGGCACATTTAGCAAATCTTTAAGTTTAGTTCATTAATGAAACAAACATTAAAATAAAATATAACTTTAATTTTATTTTTTATATGAATTTTACATTTATAAATCATATATAATAAAAGTTATTATTAATTGTATTTATTGTTCTTAAATTAATTTTAATATTTAAGTCAAAACGCCGAAATATAATAAAAATATTTTTTTTTTACTAATATTAGTTATTATTATTGTTTATTAGTTATTGCATGATATACCTATGAATATTATTTTATTTTTTCTACTTTTATATTTAATTTAAAATATAGAAAACTAATTAAATTTAAAAGAATAAAATACATATTTAACGAAACGATAGATAACGAAGTAGACAATATAGTTAATATTTAATATCTAGTGATTTTTATTTTTTTAAGTAATTTAAACATGTTTAGAACACAATTGTATATTTTACTGAAAAGACGTGCATTTATTTGTTATTAATATGTATTACAATTGCCTTTTAAATGTTCTGATTTACTTAACAGTTAATTAACAATTTAAAAATAATAGGAACATATTTTTTACTTCAGTAGTATAATATATAATATACATAAAAAAAATGTGAATAAAGTATTATAATTCATATTCTAAAAAATAGAAAATACCTTGTGTACATATATATATATATATATATTCCATCTTGTTGATAAATTACATTTTCTATTGAATTTAACAATTCTTTTTAGTCATTGTCGATAGCAATTTGTTTTGAAGGTAGTTTATAATTCCAAACAAATCCAATAGTCATTCTCAAATGAAAACACAATACCTATAAATAAATTTAAAAAAATGACAAGTCTATTATTCCAAAAACAAAAAAAATTAAATCAATAACTAACTTACTGGTTTGCTTGCCTGAGGATGACTATATATCAACGGGTGAATGGGCTCAGATCTTCTAGCACTAATCATCCACGCTTGATTCCAACAATTATAAGTTCTTTTGTCCAAACTCTCAAATAATTTAGTCGGAGTAAACAATGTATGTCCTTCTTTAGGAACGGATTCCATATAGTATAAAGAATAACTAAACGGTGCTGACTGGAATGTTCCATCAATGTGCCAACCTGATCGTCCAACACCTTAAATAAAAATGTTTAATTTATATAAATGAAAATAAATTATTTACAATATTATTTAATTAGCTCTTAACCGTGGATACTTATATTTTATAAACAGAATTTCTTTCAAATGTCAATAATTTAATAAAATTACATTTTAATAAAAATTCTTATATGTTTCATCGACTAATTTGTACGATTCCTTTTGTATTTTATGACATAGCATTAAAACACAAAATAAACTACAAACCGTAGTTACCGTAGTTAGTCATATGGAATTTATTTTTGCAAAAAATATGAAATTTAAATACAGAAGTATTTAAAAATTATTTAAGACTCAAATAAATTTAAAATTAATATTATTGAGCGATGATCCTGAATAATTTTTAGTCATAATTTACGAATTACAAACTTTTGTAAGAATTATCTAATATTCACCTGCACTAACGATAATACCAATCGTATTGATATATATAAATCAATAATGCTTATATTCTGTGGATTTTAAATATATATATATATTTATATAATTATACATTTAGTCGTTTAAATTATTAATGTACAATTTTATAAAAAAAAATAGTTTTGCTTTACTAATATTTGTAGACAAATAGTTGTTACCTGAGCATCCTTCTTTCTTATTATTGAATACTCGAAAAACATCAGAATAAGGTGATTTTGGATGTTTGTAAAATGTAGATTCTAATTCTCTTAACCAACGACTGATTTCAATGTGTCTGTCACAACTTTTGACGCCTTGATCTTTTAATATTAAGTCTATATTCTGTAATGTCTTTCCGTATCCGTTCAATAACTGTGAAATTTACGTAACAGTTAAGAATCATATAATGATTCAAACTAAATATGTCAATATTAACTATTTACTTAAAATTATATATATATATATTTCCAAAGAAACAAAAAACTTGTAATAAACATTTGCTTTTTGGATGAAAATCCAAGGAGTCCTCTTAACCTAAAGCAACGAACAATGTAGCGTCGGTTTTTCGATACTACGGCAGTATCGATTTCAATAAGAAAATTAAAAATTCAGCTGGTCGTGTTTGCAGCAAAGAACGCGTTAATATTCGCATTAACACATGTAACGATATGTATTTATAATGACCAAATGAGATGTAAATGAATTCGTTAATGTATTTAACCGAGAAATACAATGTTGTATGCAATAATTATATATATATATATATTATACGCGCGTTATAATTAAGCGATTGGACAGCTTAAATGCACAATCGTTATATAAATACACGTATTGTGAGCGTTTACGTCTACGGCGTTGATGACATTTTCTAAAATTACAATTTGATATTTTCACCTTTTACTATACGATATTATATATTAAACTTTATTTTTCCCCCGTACACGTTATTGTGGAGTATTACTTTTCATACTTAATACCATTTATTACCCTTTATTAACATTTATTACTTTTAATTTTTTTTATTATTACCTTTAATTACCATTTTTACTTTTTATTACTTTGTTTCAAATAAATTGTTGTTGTTCCCGTAACGATAAACAAACCGGGCCAATGTTTTCTCTCGTGCATTATTTACCACCACCATAACGGAATATAATAATGTCATCTATTACGTGGCCATACGAATAAATAAATAAATCTATTACGTTATTATTTTATTTTATATATATAATATTATTAATTTCATTGACAAAAAAAAAAAATTGTAGACAATCGACAACTAATTTTCGACAAAAAATTTCTCAGAACAAAAAACTTAAAAAAAAATTTCAATTCGTAAAATGGTTATTTCGGATTAAGAACAAAAATTGAAATTTTCTCTGTTTCAATCGTAACACACTAAATTTCGTGTTTTCAATTTTTTTTACCATTTAAATATTTATTTTTTTAATATCATTTATATTCTCTTCTTAATAACTATATATATATATATATAAAACAGATTTTTTGTAAAAATAAAACTTATAGAAATTTCGTGAAATTCGCCTAATAATACCTCTTATTTTAAGGGGTATGTTAAGGAAATTACGCGACAATGCAAGAGATACGAGAAATGGTCAGCGCGGACCGTTTACGGAACACGGCCACCGTCTGAATTGTAATTCACGGTATTTTTCCCGTAATGTTTCTAATAAATTCAAAACACCTATTTAACTCCTTTAGGAGTAACATTTTCAAATTTGCTTTTTTTTTAGCTGATGTCTACGTCATAATAGCTATCTGTACGCCAAATTTTAGCCCGATCCGTCTAGTGGTTCGAACAGTACGTTGATAAAATCAGTCGGTCACGTTTCGTTTGATATATATATATATACTTATATAAAGTAGGAAATTTATGAACACTTACGATAATATCATAATAAACGTTTAATTTCATATTTTATTTCAAAGTTCAAAATATACATAATATTATTATATTATACGGAGTGTGGTAATTACAAAACGTATATATATAACCTATATAATATATAGCGATCGCACTCGTAATAAATAAATAAAGTACACTAATTTTAACGTTATACAATTTTAACGTAGGACGTTACATAAATAGTGCTCTTTTGTGGAAATAAAGTCAATTGGTAAAACGCCTATGTAAAGTGTCTGGCGCATGTCTGTTTTCGGATTACAACCCACACACGCACATGTTATGCGTATATAAGCGACATACTCATCGAGATGTTAAGAGTATATGAATTGTTTTTCGTTTTCTAAAGTGTGTATACCGCCGCCGATCGCTATGAGTTTTCTAACGTGCAAGTGAAACGGAAAGCGCTATTATAGTGGGGTCGTCTTGTTGGGCAATCGGTCGAAAACGGGAGTTCCGCGCCGCGTTTGCGGACTGCGTCTTTTCCGTTCTTTGCGGTACAGTCTACGGCCACAGCTGTGGTACCGTCTTTTAATCGTCGTCGAACGCCACTTATCGAGTTTGTCTTCGGCACACGGACACTCGGACCCGCATGTATTATAAGGATTACAATCGATACACGGACACTGGTGCTTGTCGAAAGTGGCGCACGTGCAGACGGTGTCAGTGCAGGCAGCAGTGGCGCTGATGACGCTTATGTGGGTGGTGATTTGACAAGGATGAGTGGTGTAGGTGCAAGCGGTGCAGCACGTGACGGTAGTAGTAGTAGTAGTAGTGGCAACGGGATTCGCGGTGATAGCGTGTAACGTGTTGCACGGCGATGATGGCATTTCCGACGGCGGTCTGCCGGGTCGCGCCCGACTACGACGAGTGGTCGTCGTTGTCCTGCAACGGGTCGTCGCGGTCGCCGTGAAGCTGTGCCACGACGAGCCGTACGGCGACGTGGTCTTGCCGTGTTTTCTCACCGGAGAAATCCTGTGATCGCTCGCGATTTCCGTTGGACAAACCGTAACTGGTTCGACGAACACCGTCCCGACGACCACCAACTGACCGCTGTGTTCCAGCGCGCCGTGGCTCGTCGGTCGCGGTGCAGGGACCACGTCGCGGCGAATCGCAATCGATCTGGTCGTTGCGAAAGTCGCGAAAAATGCGAGAACGCAACGGTAAATCATCGACATCGCGCGTGCGTTTTTTACATGCGCATTACACGTTGCATGGCAACTGCAGATTTATATAAACAAACAACAGTGTATATGCATTGTTATTACGGCGTATGAGCCTGCGACGTCGTAGTGTTATTAATGTAATAACACTACTTTAAAAGTAATGTGTATTATACGCATATTATCAGGTCTCGGGTCTTACAGCGCTTTAAAGCATTGAATGGTATACGCTATAATATGCCCTAAAAACATTAAAAAAATTAATAAAAGAAAAATTTTAATCGAAATTCTTTTTCAAACGACGGTTTAAAATATCGAAAGAAAAGCTGGAGGTGAAAACGTATAAAATATACTGAATGAGGATAATATAACGGACAAGAAGTCAAGTCATACATTTAACTGATCGACAGGCCTGGAAGTCTAAAGATGGGGACCCATTGATTATGTGAAATGTCTAATAAAACGGAACTACGGTTATTTTTTCTGATTGTTTTATACTTAAACTGAAATAATATTTTTCTATTATTTTCATTCGGTTCAAACAAGATTTATAAAAATCGCAAAATAAATCGTATTTATTGCGAATTAGCAAAAAAAAAAAAACAGCACCAAAACTGGGAAAATAATGGTAAAAATGTAAAATGTTTTATAAGCATGTAAATATATGCAATATAAAATTATATATACACAACAAAATGTCGTATACCAATAAGCAATCTATGTACATATACATATATAATATATTTAATCTATGCCTAGTAGTTAGTATTCTCGTCCAGTTTACGACTCCATGCGAGTGAACCCGGTTTTATTTCCGACGTATGTATGTCATAATAATATTATGTAATGCATTCATCAGATGAATTGTGTGAAATGTTCGATGCGGTTTTATTTTAAATTGTAAACGCTTCGTTTATTCTAGGGTCTGTGTCCAAAGATCTTTTATTTTTACCCTTTTGGTGTTCAATTGGGGAAATTAAATTGTGATCAGAATGTGCAGGTTGTAATTTATGGCAATTCCAGTTTCGACAAAAAGTCATCATTAGGTATATTAAGGTTTTTCTATTATTTTCCTTTTTGCCAACACATGATGATGCCTTTTTGTCGAAATCGGTTGTAAATAAACATACTTAAATATGATAACTTTTATATTTTTTTCTTTGTTTTACGTAATACTCTTTGAATTTGTTGTATAGTTAAATATACATACACATACAAATTAATTATTAATAGAATACATTTTACACAAAAAAAATAAAGAAATTTATTTCAAAATTTAATTATAACCAGTGGTAGTTATAAGAGTGGGCGATAGGTGGATCACCCTCCCCTTGAAATTTGATATTCTTAAATTTAGTATATTTCTGACTTAACAGCACCGACTTGTAAGTTGGTCCAATTACGTTATGGTTATGCTCCATTTTCACCTTCCTTTGAATATATGTAAAGCTGGAATTAGTGCTCAACCGATGATCAGCGCGTACAGTATACGTGATCGAGCCTTTAGTGCTTAGCTGACAACAAACTCGGTCGGTCGTGTAAAATGTAAACGAATTAACATTAAATAAATAGTAAACGTGTAAAATTAAAGAGTATACGTTTCAATGAAAAAGATTTATCATTATGTTCATTTTATTTTATTGAAAGGCGCGAGATAATATTATTTGTAATATTATTAATAATTAAATTATATGAAGAGTTGAGAAGATTATTTGAAGAAGCCAATATTATAGGTGTTATGAAGGGTAAAAGAATAAGATGGGTTGGTTATGTTTGGAAATCTGAAGGAGTAATAGGGAACATAAAAAAATGAAAACCGAATATAAAACGACCCAGAGGACAATCTAGACAACGGTGGGCAGATAGAATCATAGAGGACCTCAGGATGATCGAGGTAGAGAGCGCGGAAGAAGTGTCAAGAGATAGAGAGAAATGAAGAGACATTGTTGTTGCGGCAATGGACCTTAATATTATCGGCAATGATCTTTAAAGATGCCTCAGAAGAAAAAATAAAATAGAGTTAAAATAATTACAAAAATACCAAATCGGGTATTTTAATGAAATAAAATTTAAAATATGAATTTTAATGAAAACCCCTGAAACGTGCATTTTTGTGCAAAATAAAACTTTATTTAAAGTAATCTGTTTCACTTGATTTGGATTTATTATTTATTTTTATAGGATTTAGTACACGCAATAAAAATGTGCATTTGCACAAAAATCCGGTTTTTAATTATGGCTATACATATATTTTATTTAGGACTTTCACATTGAAAAAATGGAACTGATTGTTCAAGTACAAAATATTCTCATAAATAATTTTTTTAAACAATTAAAATTCTTAATTTGTACTACAATTACACGCAACAATAAAATTTCAATACATTTTATTCTTTTAAAATCGAAAATGTATATTGCAGTATACATTATTCTAGTAATAATTTATATTATGTACATTTCCGGAAAACATTATGGTCGTGTTTTAATATCGTTTTTGTGATCAAATATTAATGTAAAACACTATGGGACAATGGTCGCTGCCTAGAACTTCACTTCTTATAATATTATCACACACATTCTCCATGAACCTTTTTGATGTCAAAAAATAATCCAGTCTCCTAAAAAATAATAATTATAATTTATAATAAATAATAACACATTTATTACTGCTTTTTTAATTATCATATTTACACAAATTACTTTATAAAATGAACATATTGCTCACTACCATGTTACACATATTAGACTATGTAAACTGATCTAAGATATTTTAGTTTGACCGTTTTGGCATAAAGTACATTTCGGCATGAAGGTATATTATTTGATATTTAATACGTATATTATCAATGATTGAATTTTTTTTATAAGACTTCCTAATTTTTAAACAAGTTCTTGGTGAGCATTTATTATCAGTTTAAATTTAAAAGTAAACATAAAAAGTGGTAAAGATACTTTTTTCAGCCAGTAGAAACAGGCAAAGTACCTAAAAAATTAAAACATTGATGCCAATAAATATATTTTTAATCTGGTTAGTGTTCACGTTAGTTGTTTTTTTTTAACTTGTATACAAATGATTATATGACGCCATAAGATACATTCTACACGTGGATGACTTAGCAATCATAGTTCTAGATATAACTTTCAATGAAACTGAAAATAAATTAATGCGACAAAAAAATTGAAACTAGCTCACTCAACAATTTGCATTAGACGAAAATTTGTCGTCGTCTTTATGAAAAACCATAAACAGAATGAAAATTGAAGTAGTTTGGACTGTCAAATATGCTAAAATGGAGCTTTGGTAACCTAACAATCATTAACCAATGATAGATTTTTAAAATTAAATTCCAAGCAATTAATTGCTTAAAATTATTTAATTAAATATACCACTTAAAATTTTATGACAAAATGTTGGATTTCGCTATTTAAATTTTACATATTATGACAAGAATCATACTAACCATCCTACATTTCTAGCTCTCGCATTGCTGAAATATGTCCAATAAGTATAAGCTCCAGTTTTTTCAGGATATAATGTCCTAAATGTGTCGATAAATCCTTGTTCAAGTAGTAATGTCATATTATCTCTCTCCTCTTTAGTAAAACCAGCACTTTTAGTATTAGTTTTTGGATTTGCAATGTCTAAAAACAAATGTAAAAGAATAAAACTTCAAAAATATAAATATTATTAAAGTTAAAAATGTTTTATTATACCAATTTCTTGGTGAGCAACATTCAAATCTCCAGCCAGTATAACAGGTTTTTTAGAATCCAATTCCATAAGATAATTACGAAATTCTTCATCCCATTTTATTCTTTTCGGTAATGTTTTTAACCCTGCTCCAGCATTTGGAATGTCTAAAGCATTCAATTTATAGTCATCATAAAATATATTATGTTAAAATTAAAAATATTACAAGTAGAAACCAGGAAAAATTGTTCATATTCTGCTTCTATAACACGACCTTCATTATCATTCAATTCTTTTATGTCTTTTCCCATCCGTACAGCAATAGGCTTTTTTTTTGAATATAGAGCAACTCCTGAGTAACCAGCTTTATCACCTGTGTAAAAATTTAAAGGTATTTTAATATAAAAATGAAATATAAATAAATATAATTCGTATACATTTACGATTTGCCTATTGCCTATAGTAATTTTATAATTGAACAATAACATATTATCATAATTAATAAATGTTTATCTCATACATTATTTATTTAATGAAATTGCAATTATATATAAAATTATTCTATATAGCTTGATCATAATATTATTTAATTATAACTCATTAAGATATTTTATGTGTAAACTACATTTTTAATATACACATTTATTTTATCGGTAATAATTTTTTATAATTAAAATAAAGATAAAATGTAATAACTTTTATTGTTTGATAAATTTAACAGTAAACAATTGTAATAATTCACCAATGAACTATATTATAAACTATAATATATTACCTGAATTAATATATATTGAATATCCAGATAATTTAGTATCTTCTGGCATTTGTTTTTCAGTGCACTTGATTTCTTGTAAACATATGATGTCTGGGTCTTCTTTTTTAAGGTATTCCAAAACATCTTTCTGTAAAATATAAAATAAAGATTTGTTATATTATAAAGTTATTAAATTATATTTAAGATTTAGTTAAATTATTTACCTTGAGCCATGCTCTTATTCCAGCAACATTCCATGAAACTATTTTTAAATTCCAAGTTTTGTCTTTAGAACTTTTTTTGTCACAATTGATATTTATTTTGTTCAAATCAACTTGCCCTGATTTTGGCTTTTTGGATTCTGAATCCTCTCCATTTGTATCACGAGCCCTTTTCTTTGAATTGTCTATTGTTGTTGTGACATAATCACCCATTTTCTTTTGTTTTGTTTTAGCACTCATAGTATTCAAATGTATTTTTCGATCTGAATATATAAATAAATATACATTATTTTAGAATAAGGGATGTTAAAAACAATACAAATTCTAAAAAATGTATACCATAATTTTACAACTTCATAAAGACATAATTTTTATTTACATTTTTTAAAATTATTTGAAACATAAACATATAAATGAGTTACATTTCTACTGAATAACTAATTTTATAAAAAAATATATTATTAGTAATAGTTTACTACCAATAACGTCTTTTTAAAATCTTAAGTTTTTAAGATTGAACATTTGAGTAATATTAGTAACAATATTTTCATTATCTATGTAATTTTTTTACATGAAAAACGTAGAAAAAAATGTATAAAAGTAAAATTAAAAAAACCACATGTCCACATCATTATAGAATCAATACATTTTCACTTCGCTTAGAATCTAATAACCAATAATAATTATTTATAACAGATATTATATTAAAATCTATAAATAAATTTTGTAAAGAAAATATTGTTAAACCTTTTAGTAGTTTCTTTTGGTTAAAATCAATATCTATTAATTAAAATTATTAGCAATATATATTATATATATTATATATATATATATATATATATATATATGAGATATAATGAAGAATTAATACATGACAGATAATTTGTATTGAAAATGTGTTAACAAACAAAAAATTAACATTAATAGTAAGTTTTACATTTTATTATATCAGAGGTTAATAGTAATTTTTAATGTCATATATTTTGTTGGTGTGTTTAGAATATCAAATAAATATCTAAAAAATGTCAGTAATTAGACTTGTTTTGATCAAAACAAAAATTGAATATATAAACATCTTTACAGGCTATATTAATAAAATCAACTATTTATATAATATAGAATTTGCTATATTATGAGGGCTATCCCAAAAGTAATTCACAATTTGCTCTGAATAAATAAGTATTTATTTTAAACAAAATACAATATTATAGACCTTTGACATAATATCCCTGCTTGTCTATACACGATTGCCATCGTTTCGGGAGCACTTGAATGCCGTATAGGACGCCATTTTTGTTGAGTTTATGGTCCTTCGACTCACTTCTTCATTTATTATAAAAATTTATCTCATTAATACAGTTCAAAGTTACATAATTGGTGAAAATTTCAAGTTTTTATGATTATTATTTCAAAATTACGAAGAAATAATGATAATCGTTTTTGACAAAACTTTTATGTAGTTCTGATACTTAAAAAAAGTATTGAGAAAATCGAAAAATGACTTCTCATAATGTACCAACTATATGTGGAAATTTGCTAGAGGAAAATAGTTCTACACGTAAAGATTGGAGCATTTCTTCTATATAATAATGTAATGACTATAAAAATATTTCTTTTAAAAACAATTATTTTTCGATATATTATCTGTATTAAAAAAACCCACCACAGTTTAAAGCAAATAGTAAAAATATAATTTTTATTGCGATCATTTGTATCAATTTGTATTTGATTCAATCGTCAAATGGACTCAAATTCTACGTAAGGGAGCTCTGTGGCCGGGTGCAACGATGACACGATCAGATACGATTTCGGCAGACCACACAAGGCATTCGAAAACCAACAGTAAGCGCCAGCACACGGATACTTTATCGCGACCATTTTTTTTTTTTCCAACGATTGTATTTCGTTGGGAAAACAATAACTAATAATGTTTAAACAATGTAAAAATGTCTTACGGCAATGTACTTACGATTATCCGGAAATTTTCCCACTCGAATTAAACGCGCTTTGTTTTCTTCGGTGTTATTTTTACAACCGATAAAATGCGAGTTATTAACAACTCGATTATACACTATTTTCACAGTCGACGACAATTGAAACATCAACGTCTTGACAGTCGAACGCTGGAAATCCGTTTGCAAGACACGTGACTCTCGTGTTTGGCGTTCTGGATAAATGCAATTTTACAATCGGCCCCGTATAGACAGATAACCTGTTCATTTGAAAACCGTTGGAAGACGGAACACACGAATATAAATGAACGGTTATCGTTGGACCGTTTTATCGCAGTATTACTCCGATGTTTTGCCCGGAATGGATAGCGGGTGAAGTACCAAACGCTCCTTTTAATATGATAAGACGTTCGCCGTGGGTTATTGATATTAATTCCACCTTGCATCGCCGTCGTTATCACGCAAAATAAATATCATTCGACTTGTTTTTTTTACGCACCGCAATCGTGCGTTCTCGGCATAATCAATGTTTTGAACCCGTCCCCTCCCCCCCCCGGGTCCCGTATGACGCGACTCTTGTGTAAATAGTTGATACTTGATAAAGAAAACATAACTGGTACGCGTGAATCGAAATTTCGTCTTTCGAACGCACTTTTGTTTCACCCATTATATTTGCGATATACGTCTTAAAAATCAGATACAAAAAATAAAATTAAAATAATAATTTGACCTTTCAGCCTTATTCAGGGCCTGTTGCTACAGCGTAAGTCCTCGGCACTTGACTTGACGTTCTATCGGACTGTACATAGTACATACCGTTCTGAACGGTATTCGGTCGGTTACTTTGTACAGTCAACAATGACTAGGACGGTGAACTGATGGCTGATCGGGCAAGTGTCGATTCCAACGAATCTGTGACCACGAGTGATGAATACGAAATTATCCCTTCGAATGTAAACTCCTTCTTACGTACCTATACATTTCTCATTAACAGTTATTACGTATTGTTTTATGTGCATGTGCGTGCAATTATTTTTAGAAACGCGATAGTAGACCCGAGTTGAATATCGGCGGTGATGGCGATTTAGAACAAATGCAAAAATGTCTTGGTGAAATATTGGATGAAGAGAGCGGACAGAAACCTATAAACGAAACCATGACAGATTTAGATAGTAATAGTGATGTGCCGTTGACTGACAGTGCGCAACTTAGTTCTAATGACTTGGGTAATTGCGTTAGAGTTAATTTTTTTTTCTTATTAGACACGTATACACTTATCTGTAAAAAATACTCCAAGTATTTAAATGAAATATGCATAAGGTGTGACTATAATTGTTCGAGAGTTGACAGAATTTTTTTTATTTTAATCGTTATTCTAGTTATATACAAATAAAACCGTTCTATATTCTGCATTTTAAAAGAAAAATACCACGAAATTTGTATTAGACAAAGAGTAAAGAATTCACTATACATGAATTTATTTTCTTTTCACATATATAATTTTCAATTTGTTTTACGTATTCGATATTAAAACATTCGACTATCATTCAAACAAATCGTATTGCCAAGTTATTGATGTAAATACGTAATTAAGACAACTATGGTATTTTTGCATGGTAATCGAGGTAACCATCAAAATATTCTTAATACATTTTATTTGGACATAAATTTAAATTAGTGGTTCATAAAAATATTAATTAGCAATATATTATTAAATGTAAATGATAATTTAGGTAAAATTCAAAAAGGTACAATGTTTGATGGAATTTCGTATCTGGGCTCAGCTAGTATAACGCATCCCAAAGACAAAACAGAAATATTAAGGATTATGACCATACTGAATGAAGAACACATTGCTGATCATGATATGAAAATTTCAGTTTCCATTCCTATTTCATCCGATGGAGCTGTTATGTATGTATTTGAAAAAAATTTATAAATTATTTGTTTTGTAATTATTAAAAGTAATAAAAATCCTTTTGATTCCATAGTTTATTCGACGGAACAAGCAATACAATAATAGCTCGATATGAGATTGAAAAAATAATGTTTTACGCTAATGGTGTCAGTGGAACAAAAGAAGCGTCATGTTTTGCATTTAGCTGGGCACACGGTGATCCTAAAGAAAATGCACTGTTTCAATGTCATATATTTTGTTGCTCAATTCCCGAAGCAGTGTGTACATTTTATGTTTATTTATTTGCAATATTAAAATAACCGTTACTGAATGACGATATTATTTCTGTGATAACATGTAGTTGTAGTTGACATGTTTTTATCAACTGTAAAATATGTATGTCATAACTCACAGCTATAATATTAGTTTATTTGTTGTAACAGTTGTTTAAACAACAGTTTTTTATCCATAAAACTTAAACGTGACAGGTACACCGTGTATCCAATTGTTTTATGAAGGCCTTTCAAACAGAAATAAAATCGACTTCAAGTTCTACATCACCAGAGTTAAGTTCTAATGTATCTTTAGATATGCAAAGTAAGAACGGATCGACTGAAATATTTATTTTTGAAGTGAGCTTAGAAATCAAAGAAGACGACGGAAAGGTATAGTTTAAAAAACAATTATTGTTATAAAAAGAACTAATGTAACAAGTGAAGCCTATTTAACCTTATTAATTTTTTTTTATTTTGCATTTATGCACAGGGAGGATTTATATCGGTGCCAAGGGACAGAAATTTTCTTAAACTTCGAGCAAATGTTGAAAAACAGGTGTGTTTAACTATTAATCAAGTAGTGTCTGGAACTCAGCAAAGGATATTGCAACTGGAACGATGTTTTGGTGTTCTCGTATGTCCTGGTCGTAATGTAAAACAAAGTGATATGCAGCTTTTAGATATGGTAAATTGTTATATGTAATATGTATTTTGAATACATTATTAAAATTGATCAAATGTAGGTATCTATGGGAACTGATTTATCAGATATTGACGGATGTAATACCATTTACTTGATTACTGGTCACTGGGATCCTTCAGACAAGGTGTTTGAACCCCTAAACAGTGAAACTCAATGTTCCTATATTACTGTTGCAGTAGATTTAGTTATGCATAAAATTAAAGAACCCGTACGACTATCTATAGAAACTCCTATCAAAGTGTATGCCGCCAATGAACGTTTTTGGGTTTTTGGACGTCGACAAGTTACTCATCAGTTTTATTTAAATTTACAACAAGTAATTTCATTTGTAATTATATATAAATTAAATTTAAAATGTGATTTTTTTGTTTTTAGATTAATGTAGGTAATTCTGATGTAAATTATAAACTTTTAAATATTGATTCTTCTGGTGAAATGGATAAAAGTCGTTTAAATATGACTTTAAACAATTTGGCGAATTTCATTAAAACACAAAGCATTAACTCATTTGAACTGTCTTCTCCTAAAGATGAAGACTTATCTGGTAACTTAGCTTCATCTTATTTCGATACTAATGTATTAAATAAATTGATCATAACTTTATGAATATATTCATATACTTATATATGTGCATTATATATTAATTATAGACACTTATTCATTTACCACAGATAATGACGAACCTTTGGTAAGTGGCACTGGAGTTGTTTCCAAAGAATGTAATGAAATGGAATTAGAATCGTGGAAAGATGTTTTGTTGAAATGGGCTACATATAAATCTCCTCCTGCTCGACAATTGGCTATACTTGTTAAAGAAGGTATACCTGAAGCTTTGCGTGGAGAAGTGTGGTTACGGTTAGCCAAAGCTGATTTAGATCCGAAACTTATGGATACATATCGAATACTTATTACTAAGGTAATAATTGTAGTTGAATCGGTTTTGTTTTTAATTATTTTTTTCTTAATTGTAGAATAATATTCTTTAATATATATATATATATAACACATAATATTTATTGTTGGTTATTGATATTTGTAGAAACATGATGACAACAAAAAAATAAAATATAATTCCATTTTGATGTATTAATTTTAATATATTTATAATATTTGATTAATTCTTCTGAACTTGTATAAGACATTTTCATTTATTTTATATTATTATTGTTGTATAGGACTGTGAATGTGGAGGAACAATTCAGCGTGATATCCATCGAACATTTCCAGCTCACGATTTTTTTAAAGAAGCTGGTGGTATCGGTCAAGATAATTTATTTCATCTGACTAAAGCATATGCTGTATATGATACTGAGGTGGGATATTGTCAAGGTCTAACATTCCTTGCCGCTACTTTACTGTTACACGTAAGTAATTTATATTTATTTTTAATCTAAATTATAATTGTTTATTATTATGTTTTATGCATTTAATTTAGATGCCTGAAGAACAAGCATTCTGCGTACTGTTAAAGTTAATGTATGATTATGGCCTAAGAGAATTTTACAAAGATGGTTTTGAAACAGTTTACTTAAAACTTTATCAACTGAATAAGCTCATGGAAGTTAGTTAGAATGGTTGCTTCGTTGTATCATTTTTTTTTTCTTAACTAATTTATTGTTTTAAAATTAGGAACAAATTCCACAACTCTTCAATCATTTTAATGCTAATGGTATTGAAGCACACATGTATGCCTCTCAGTGGTTTCTTACACTTTTCACAGCAAGATTCCCATTGTTTTTTGTATTTCGTATCATGGATGTAGTACTTCTTCAAGGATTGGATACATTGTTCCAAGTCGCTATTGCATTATTACAGGTGTATATTAAATGTGGTAAATACTTAAAAGTATTCTTATAACCTAATTATTTCTTGTTTTTAGTTTTGCAAAAAAGACTTGTTGCAGTTAGATTTTGAAAACATTCTGAAATATTTTAGAGTGACAATGCCGAAAAAAGTACGCAATGAAGAAGTTGCCAGACATTTAATTAAGAACGCATGTGTTGTTAAACTAAAGAAAATTAAAAAATACGAACAGCAATTTTTGACTTTGAAAGGTAGTAGAAAAAAAAAACTCATCAATTGTATAATATTATAATTGTATTTTTATAATTAATTGGGAAACATAGAAGCTCAAGAGAATGCCGAAAATTTTACTAGCGAATTGGACCAAGTAAAAATTACATTGAAACAGACTGAAGAAGAAAAAAATCGCCTCGAAGAAGAACTTACTAGAGTAAGATACTTATTATTAATTTTATGCTTATTATATCATATTATATGTTATTGATTTCAGGTAAAAAATATATTGAAAAAGGAAATTACAAAAGCTGATACAGAAATTAATAGAGATCAAACAATTATCAAAGAATACAAACAAGTAAATAATTATTATTATAAATTATTAGAGTTTGGGATTTCTCGCATTTGCATGGTTTTTTTTTGTAATGGTTATATAATATTCAAGATACAGTATACATTTTTTTTTTTGTTAATATTGAAAAAATTAAATATTAAATGTTTTTTCTTACATTCAAGAAAAAGAATATTTAATACATTTAAATATTCTTATAATTTTTAATTACACATTTTAGTATATTTTCTTGTATTCATTTCCCCTTCCTCAAATAGTTATTGGTTATACCTAGTTGTAAACAGCATGCAAAACTCAATTAATATCTAAAATATTATTTTTATTTTATAAGTCATGTTTTCGATATACAATTATTTCTTATTTACTTTTGTAATCATCAAAGTTTATAGTGATAATTAATCACTTTGAAATTATTATCTGGGATAGTAGTCTTCAACTAGAAGGTGTTGTGTTGTGATTCATTTGTGCGTCATATAAGCTGTAGAATTAGGTTGTGATATATAAATGTTTATACTAAATCATAAAATTGAATATAATTTTACACTGGATATAAAATTGTACTCGTATATATGAATATAAACAGTGTTTATAAATCAATAAGGAAATGATTTTTTCATCAGTCTATTGAAATAGTAATGGACTTAAAAAATATTATAATCCCTAAATGTACTTTGAATCAAAAAAAGTTGAAGAGTACTAGATTTAAGTTTTTTACATCTTTTTTAATTTCTTTAAATATAACAAATGTATACATTATATAAATTTATTTTGATTTTAAGTACATAATTACGTGTATTTAAATTCTAAACATTTATGTAGTGCCAATTAGTATTTATATTTACCTTAGTAATTACATTTAGTGATAATTTGACATACCATCACTAATATAACTTGATGATTTTACAGATATGTCAAAGACTAGATGCTGAACAAGCTTCTATGAGAGCTGTTATACAATTACTTAAAGTGAGTGTATCATACACTTGTGACTATATCATGTTAATAAATAATTGTTATTATTTTGTTAATTTAATAATATTTTGGTATAGAATACATTAGGTGAATGTAGTAGGTGCAGGTCATTTATTGAAAAACCATTATTGAATAACGAGATATTATCTCAAACCGGGGAAACCTCTGACTCCGTAATGGAAGAAAATAAACTTTCAAAACGAATTACCGAGCTTGAAATTGAACTTGCGCAAACTAAATTGGCTTTAGTAGAATCAGAATGTAGAAATCAGGTACATGTTCCCATTTAATATTTTAACATTAGATACATGTAATTAAGCTGCCATGTTAACAGGATTTGGGACATAGGTTGGGTGTAACATTTTCGGAACTGCAAGTGTCCAAAAACACATTCCCTCCATGGTTGCAGAAAACGCTGGCGTCCATCAAAGAAGTGACTACAAATAAAACAAATGATCAATTACGCATGATTGTTGGCAGAAGAGACTCTGCGCCTAACCCTCAGTCATTTGATCTGTAAGAGAGATACATAATAATATTAATTTTAACACGAACAAATATTTAATGATAATAATTATTATACATTGTAATACGTACTGCAGTATACTATTAAGTAACTTTTAAACTGATGAAACAATAATTAGAAATGAGCTTTTTTTTAATACAATAATTATACAACTTATACATTTTGTTATAGGCCATTAGGTTAATTGCGAATAATGTTAACTAATTATTAATTTATTGAAACATTGTAATCATTCCAATACACATATATGTCTTTTCGGTTTATGTTGTTAAAAAATAATGTTTTGTTGATATAGTTTTTTCAATAATATCATTCTTTTGTAGTATTTATTTTTTTCATTTTAGAATGATTCTCTCAATCTTGTTGTTAATCAAATTTCTTGAAATATCAGTTGTTGTCTATGTTATTTTATTCATTTAGATTAAGTATATTGTTTTGTTTTGTTGTTGTTGATTTTTTTTTTTTTTAAATATTTGTGTTTCATTCTTCATAACAATAAAAAAGAAATTGACTAAAAAAAAAATTTATATATATACCTATATAATAAAGTAAAATATTATTCATATTTGTATAAATATATGATTGAAATAGTAAGCTCTATTTAAATTTTCAGTTTATTGAATGCAATAAGTTCATGAAAATTGTAAACATTATCAGATTAGTGTAATATACACTATTTATCTGTATGTTTATAATAGCATTGTAGTTTGTATAGTTTGATTATAGTATAAACACCACTTACTGAATGTTAAAAGAATAATATTTTCAAACGCTCTATATCTTCTACAAGAAAAAAGAAAAGAAAACACAGCATTTCAAGTTTTGTTTCGTTTTGAAATATAAGGGAAACAAATTATTTCTTAGTAGATTGTATGATTTGAATTTTTTTGTAAACCAGAAAATGGACATAAAAGGGTTTCCACCTTTCCACTTTGTTTTAAATGAATACAACAAATGCGAAATGTTGCAATTTATTTATTTTATTTGTATTTCAGTATGCATGTGTGTGTGTGTGTATAACAAGGTTAAAACATTATAAAATAATTGAAAGAAAAATCGACGAATATTAGGTATGATAAATTTAGTTAATATTAATGTCAAAATTAATATCAATAAATTTACTAAAAATTAAAAAAAAAATTAATTTTTAGTTATAGTTAAGCAGCCATTGATTATATAATATATGTATATATTAAAACCTATAGTCTTTTTTAAAAAAAAAATTTTTTTGTCTTGCACTCAAGCTTAAACCAGAGCATTATTTATACATGATGATTCTTGTCCATAATTTTGGTTCCAGTTTAGATAAAAAATTATGTACTCCTAATACGTTTAATAAAATTATATTCTTTTAGAATTAAAATATTTAACTTTAGAATAACATTAATAAATAAAGATTTCTAATTTATGTGTACTTTTTGTTTAAAATTAAAATGTAATTGAGTTATATATATCTATATTTTTTAAACAATTATTGTTGTATATTGTTGATATTTACTCCATAAATTTTCAAATTAAATGGATAACAAGACGATTTGTTTACTCATTTTGTCAGTTTGATTATAGATAATGACGATATTGTAAAATTATTGTACACACAATTATTATGTTTTTATTTTTTTTCAATTTTTTAAGAAAATTCAAAAGAATATACTTAATTGTGTTATACGTTTTAAAATTTGTAGATTCGTGTTTTTTTATTTCATTATTTGGAATTGTGTTTTAAACATAAATAAGTACTCAGTAATGACCCACATTCAATTCGCTAATGGTTTCAAATGCTACACACGACAACAAAACTTACAACAATTACGATAAAACACTCGTTTAGAGAACGCATTCTACATTCGATAAACGTGTCACACTGATTTTAATATTATTGTACCTACACTGTCACATTGTTGTATTATATCACAATAATAGGCTATTTATGACTTGACGAGTCTATTTTATTTATTATTTTTTAGAGCGAATGCCCATAGGTAATGTCCCGCAAGCACTCTTGGACACTTCAGACGAAGAAGCTCCATTTTTTTTTTTTACAAAAGCCCTTACGAGTTAAGACTGTTTTAATGACGTTTAATATTTTGCGGAAAACGTTTAGATTTAAATATAACGCTAAATTACTGTAGACTTAATAAGAAATATTAATTTAGGTTGCTTATGAATTATAATACTTAAGAGGACACACAGGCAAACGAAATCGTGCAATGCCCGAACGAAAATATAGAAAATGTTTGAAAATTGTTATGTTTACGATAAAACTGTTTCATGGGGGAAATAACCCCGACGAAGGCAGGGGCATATACAAGGGGGGTGATTGCTCCCCCCCTAGATACTTGTGTATGTACCTATATCTACTGACAACTAAAATTAATCGAACTACAACTAAAATGTAATAAAACATTTTTTTATTTAAAACTTATTATTTTCATATAATTTTTCGATAATTCTAAGTTGGCGACAGATTCGACGGGCCGTTTTTCTACTCGCCCCCTCCCCTAGGGGATGAAGTAAATACGCTCCTGGACGAAGGTCACAATTGTACTTAAGATACATCAGATTTTTATACAAAATAGATTACAACGTTATATTATATATAATAATGGAGCCTTTTTTAAAAAGTATTTTGAATTCTTAAAAAGTTATGAGATTTTCAAAAAAATGGTAAATATTGTGTTTTTAAAATGCTTATAATTTTTTAAGAATTAAAGATATTTTAAAAATGTTTAAGTTATTGTACATGTTAATTTATTTTGTGTAAATATCTGGCGTCTAAAGTATGACTGTAGTAGCTTTCAAAGTTCTTTCCCGCGTGAATCAATATTATTACTTTGATGAAAATTACAGGAACGTGTTGCGTCACCTCTTAATATTAAAAACAAGTTAACAGTGGAAAATTTATTGTGGAATAATTATTGTTTCGAAAACCTTGAGATTTGAATCCTATAAATGTTAAATGGAAAATTTAACACGTTTTTTTTTCTTTTTAAACCGAGTTGTTAATATTTTTTCGATGTTAATTTAAAATTTATTTTTGATTAAATTTCAACTGAAAGCATTTAAGGTTAATTTAATCGAATTGATTTTTTCCATCGACCATTGCCCGTTTCCGAGTGTACTCGTACTTTACTACGGATAATTCGATATTTCGACGAGGAACAGAATTAAGAACGTTTAAAATTCATTAATAGTATCACATCAACAACTAGAGTTGCCGCTAAGAACTAATTTTTACTGATGTAAAACGTACAGTGGCTAACAATTATTATTGTTGACCGTTAAAGTACATTATGTTGTATGGGGTTAATGACTATAAGAAACGTACAGGTGTATTTGTTTTTATACCGAACGGGAGTAAAGAAAAAATTTTAACACACGCCGTGTATTTAAGCTGGTGTTGTCATATGTCGATGCTTACAGGTAAATTTGACACATAAAAAAAAATATATATTTATTAAAAAAAAATGTAATAAATACATCGTTGATAATAAACAAAAAAAAAAAAAAATTGTTCGAATAAAACAAAGATTAAAATATGATAATTATGATTCAAATGTAAAATCGAATTGAAAAATAAAAATATGTATTAAAAGAAATATACAAAATACTATTTATAATATATTTTAAATTGTGTGCCATACCACGTGAAACATTGTTGGTTGAGAGGTTTTGTTGTGAATTACCGAATATTTGAAATTAGTAGCTTAATTAATTAATAAATAGCTAGCAGAAGGTTCATGTGTCGCTCCTACTCTGTTCGTTACTTTCATTGACGATATCATTGGTGATATAATGGGTAGAGATTTGCAGACGATACTCTCTCTCTCTCTCTCTCTCTCTAAAAAAAACTCAT
Organism: Chaetogeoica ovagalla; assembly: GCA_032441825.1. NCBI lineage: Eukaryota > Metazoa > Arthropoda > Insecta > Hemiptera > Aphididae > Chaetogeoica > Chaetogeoica ovagalla. Next base: position 11,708,701 of record CM063723.1, on the reverse strand, counting down.
AACGCTAAGCTAACACAGTTAAAATTCAGACACAGATCTACCTAGGACAATGGCGGTTTTGAGGGGGGGATAGGGGAGATCGCCGCTCTCCTTAGGCTGTATTTAATACATTTTTTAAATATATAAATGTAGATATATAAACGGATTCTCAGTTAAGAGAAAAAATATTTTTTGTGTCTTGTTGATAATAATAATAATAATAATAATAATAATAATAATAATAATAATAATAATAATAATAATATAATAACCCCCCCTTGAAATTTTGTCAAAACCGCTATTGACCTGGGAGTTGTCCATGGTCGGACTGGTCCATGGTATTGATGTGCGATCGCACGGTGGGCCCTCTAAATATTAATTTAATTGAATGAACACCTATTGTTTTAATTATTATGGATATTTTTCATATGATAAGGTAATAGCAGTTAAAAAATATCACGGAGTAAAAGTAAATTGAGAGGCCATACCCGTACACAAGGCTGTTATGTTTAAACATTTTGTTTAAAACATGTGTTTGAAACACGTTTAAAATGGTCTGAAAAAAAACGTATTGATTTGAAAACACTTGTTTTAAACATACATAAAAAACAGCTTTTAAAACAACGTTTTTAGTAAGTAATAAATTAAAAAAGTTTAGTATAAAAAATATTCAAAATTAATATAGACAAAATATTAAATCGTTGGTTTTATGTATTATAAAATCAGTGGCGGTTTTGAGGTGGGGGGAGTGATAGGGGGATCGTCCCCCCTTGGGCTGTATTTAATACATTTTTCAATATATAAATGTATATAAACGGATTCTTAGTTAAGAGAACAAATATTTTTTGTGTCCAGCTAATAATAATAATAATATAATCGCCCCCCCCCCCGTCAAATTTTGTCAAAACCGACATATTTTTATATATATAAAATAAAATTTAATTTAAGGTCTCCTTAGATGTACTTTTTCAGTATGAGTTTTAAGGAGATCTCAGGAAAATAATTATTTTGTTGAATAGTGATATCCTACAGCTATGGAATCTAATTCGTGATTTCGTTCTTAAGGATTTAAAACTATATAAAAAAAAAACATTCTAGGCGAACAGTAATAAAAAGGAATATTAATTTTAAGAGGAACTAGACAATTTATTTCTCTTATAATTTTTTTTAGTTGATCTATAAAAAAAAACATTCAATGGTTAGGGCAAAATATGATGAGATCTCATATAGGGTCTCATGGCGGTTAACTTAATAGAAGTTGGATTTATATGCGTTTAAATGCTTAAAAATAAGATGGTTTTATACTCTATCATTTTAATTTTTACATGTATAAATATTCTTTTTTTGGAAATATATATATATATGATGGTTCATAAAAATGTATTAAATGTTGAAAACACAAAACAAAGTAACAATTAATACAAATTATGAGATAGGTAATTAAATTAATCCAAATATTTAAAAAAATTACTCAAACAGTCATAATTAATCTATAATTGGTGGTGATGTATGTATATTGTTTAAATATATTTTTAACATTATTGCGTGTACAAAAAAAAAAAAAGGAATAATAATTATAATAAATTGTATATGAATAATATATATTACGCAATAAAAGTAATATTCAGTATTACGCGAGCTGAAAATAATAAAAACATAGTTAGAAGGAAAAAAAATTTTTAGCAAATAATATTGATATATCGCTTTCAAGTTAAACGGTAAACTTCACCCGATTTAATCACGGCGTCCAGGGAGATAAAAATTGACGGAGTTTGCAATTCTTTCTTTTTTTTTACAATTATTAAATTTTTTTTGCGATACGTTTAAATTAAAACTCAATATATATATATATATTCCCCCAAAACATATCATTTTATACAAAACATTTTCTCTAACCTTGAAATACGCTTTTTTACGCGTTAAAATTTTTGTTGTGTATAACGGTTCTCAAATTATAGGAAAATGAATGCTCATTGTATTTGAGTCGCATACTTTTAGTAAAACATATGTAAAAAAAACATATGTTTTTTCACATACTGTTTCTAGTTTTAATAACAAAAACTCTAAAGCTTTGTGTGTACTTTCGCATACTAATATTTATTATTTATAAGCGACATTCATAATAATTCGCGACCGCGGCTCATTACGCGTTTTTCTTTTCTCATTTTTTTTTTTTTTTTTTTAATTTTGTATTTAAATTTTTTTGTAATTGGATTAAAAAAAAAAGTTACCAAATTGTATGAATTGTAATCTGTTAATTGAAATAATATTTAAATCTTCTTCCCCCTGTCAGAGGCATATTTACGATTTTGGCGTTCTAGGTGCAAAATCATATCGGCGCTCTTTTCCCCTCTAAACTAACTTCTAGCGCGGCGCCTCTTTAAGGGACTTAAAATTTGGCCCCTCGGGGCGATTCCTCCCTTCTCTCCCCCCCCCCTAAATACGCCCCTGCCACGAGTCTGAAATAAGCGGAAAATACTACGTATATATATACACTATACGCGTAAAAAAAAAAAATAAAAATAGGACTCATTAGCACTCCCTTCCCTCCTTTCTGCCTCACATCACGCTCTTGTCATGGGTTCGTAGTACATAGAAAACACGTAGTTCTTCGGTAAGGTCAGAGGGGAAGTAGAAAGAAAAAAAACGCCGTAAAACTCGGGAATTATTGTTCGCGCGGCGAATAATGTACCGGGATCGGTGGTAGTTGAGCGCGAAAAAAAAAAGGAAATTGTTAAGAGATAATAAACAAGGGCGCGCGTGTTAATCATAAAAAAAAAAAGAAAAAACGCTGTCGTCGTCGTACCTGTACACGCGCAAGAAGTCGTTCGATTTTTTTTCTTTTTTCTTTTCATTCCGTTTTAGTGGCAATCGCGTGGGCGGCGAAAAGTCTCGCCGTTTCGGGGCGGACGGGATTATTATATTTTTCATCGTTCTCCGGGGGCCAGTTTTCTACACGGTTTTCGAACGGCGGAGACGGCACGAAGAAATACAAGCGCGCGTATTTACATTATTTTTCCGCGCGAAGAAAATTAATTACGACGGTGAACAACAACAACCAGCGGTGCCGCGCGCGCCGCGTGGGGCACACGCACCCTTTTACGTCCCCGGACGCAATATTCTCGATCTCGTCTCCACGTCCCGAGGAGATTGCGCGAGGAGGACGCGACGGTCGCCGCGCGCGTATGCGAGACGGCGTGCAGGCGCCGCAGTTCGCCGTTCGAATCCGTCGTCGTCGTGATTATTAACAGCGGCGGCGGCGGCGGCGGTGGCGTTTGTTTGTGGACGAGGGGCGACGGCCTTGCCCAAATAATATGGTTTCGACCTATACCTGTTTAATAAGACCGAACGACAATTTATACGATATTTTCATTTATTTGCCCAGTTTTCCATCCGTTTCAATGTGTTATACGCTACGTCGTAGTAGTTATTTTTTCTTCTTCTATGCGCACTCGTCGTTCGAGTCAGGGGTTCTTAAACTCTTGAGTTCTGTGCTCCTTTTTATGCTTGTATTAAGTTACGCTCCCGCTATTCGATTTGTAGTATACCGGGTGACGGCGGTGATTGATAAAGCTTACACAAATTTCAATTGTACGCGTCGAGTGCTACAAAAAAAAAAGTCCCTTTTGACTATGATCCGATTCTCAAGTATGAGGTATAAATTTCATTTTTGTGTTTTTTTCACGAAAAAAAAAAACAGTAATTTTTCTCTTTTAACCGGCCGTATCTCCTAAACCAGGGATGGCAAATAAGTGGCACGTGTGCCAAGGTTGCCATGCAGGATATTTTCGATGGCACTCGAAAATTTTCATCTGTCAATATATATTTATAAATTTTTAAGTAACTTATAATAAATTAATATTTAATTGCAAATACATATAGAGAATAATTATTAATTTATATTTAAAATTGATTAAAAATAATTAGTGGCACGGCTGAAATTTTTTTTTTGAATTGTGTCATAAGTTGGCACGTTGAAAAAATCCTATTCGCCATCTCTGTCCTAAACCATTGGTCCTATATAGTAAACTTTAAAATTCCATCTAAGAGCTGATAAAATTTTCCTGCAGAAAGCGAGATTCCATTATCATTTTCACAAGCACAAGCATAATCTTAAAATTTAAGAATTCGAAAATATCTAAATGAAAAAAAAAATTGTCTTCTATCTAATGATGTTTTTTTTGGCATTCGGGAGTGTGCGAATTGCACAAAAGTTTTATTTTTTAAAAAAATTTCACGTCTCCCTAGGGAGGCGCGCCCCCCTTCCAAGTTTAGATAATACGCACCACCTGGAATACTGCATGGCCTTTCAATTAGATTTCGAATTTTATTACATTTTATCAAAAAAAATAAAATCTTATAATAATACAGCGTTTTCCGCGTGTATTTCAATAATTTACATTAACCTATGACTCGTGTCATATATACTTACGATACGGTCGAAATTCACGGTGGCGTTTTCAAATATAATAATAATTATTGTTATTTTTTACGGATCAATAATATTAAATTATTAAACGACACCCACGCGTCTGTTGCGTAATTCGACGAAACAATAATAATACACACATATATAATTGTGTTGTTCAATTTTCATAGGAACTATTTTGTTTTATTTGGGATTAGTTGTGTTTTACGAGTTGAAAAATTTGAAAATATAATTTTTACAGGTTGTTGAAATATCTAAAGAATGGCAATGAAAACACGTGGTAATGGCAATAACTTATATTCGCGAAAATGTTAAAATTTTAAATTTGTAACGGCCAGGAGTGTATTATTAACGGGGGAGGGGATATATTCTCTCTACTCCCTTCCCAGAATTAAAAGAAAAAGAAAATTACGATTTACCAAATTCTGCACTAATAAGTTCAAATGTGAATATAACGAAACAAAATATTTCCGCTTTTAAAAGATTCAACTCTTCCACCCATAAATCAAAAAAAAAAAAAACCGACGATATGCCATTGGTTGTGGAGCGGGTGAGTGTTAAAGAATACAACTGCCGTTGGCTTTTCAACAACTCGTGGACGTCATTGTACTTGTTTATTATTTTACAAGTATGATTGCGCTTTAAATATCGTACGAGCATACCGTATTCAGAAAAGTAATTTAAAAACACTGTCTCACACGCTTCTCTAAATAGTAATTATACTACCGCAGTGTGGACAGCAGCAGCAAAAAACAAAAAAAAAAAAAAATCCGACGTATTCTCGAATGTATTTTTTACAGATTCTTATTCAAAAACAAAACAATGAGTAGTCGTCCCCGGGAATTCGGGAGAAAATAGATAAGATATAGAAAAACCGTCACGCAGTGGGACGAATAGCGTTCACGTAATATATTATATTATCGTTTATTACATAATAATAATAATAATAATAATAATAATAATAATAATAATAATAATAATAATAATAATAATAATAATAATATAAACGCACAGTATATACCATACAATGTTATAGTTACGCGTACCGGAGGAGGTCCATGTTATATCGCGCAGTGCACGTGACACCGATGCTGCGTGTAGTCCGGACGGACGTTATAGTTTACGTATATATATAATATGTGTGTGTTTTAAAGACGCGTTATCGGTATTGTGTAATGGTTGTGGAAATAAAAAACGACACCATATGGTCCACCAAACGGCCGTGTACGGCTCGTAAGTCGTACGGATCTCGCGTTGTGTTCCTATTATTATTATTATTTATTTATTTATTTATTATTATCATCGCATTAACCACCGTACGACGAGCACTCGGTGGCATCGATATAATAAAGATTAAAAAACAGAAAAAACAAATACGTGTGGCGGCACTCTATTATGGGTCTTCGCGTCGGTTTCTTCGACGTAATATAAACACCGCAGTGTTAAAAAAAAAAAAAAATGCGTCTTACGCCGAGAAAAGATAAAATACTAATAATTCTCACCCGCCACCGACGACGACATAAATTATACAAAACGTACAACAACAACAACAACAATAATAATAATAATAATAATAATAATAATAATAATAATAATAATAATAATAATAATAATAATAATAATAATAATAATTATTATTATTATTACGATAAAACGTTCGTTTAGAGAACGCATTCTACTTTCGAGAAACGTGTCGTCACGCTGATTCTAATATTATTGTTCGCCGTTATTTAATATTATTGTATTATATTATAAAATAGATTATTTATGATTTAAAGAGTCTATTTTATTTATTTATTTATTTTTTTAGAGCGAACGCCCATAGCGTTGCCCCGTAAACGTTCTCGTACACTTCGGGCGAAGATCTGTTTTTACTTTTTTTTTTTTTTACAAAAGCCTTTACTTACGAGACAAGACGGTTTTAATGACGTTTAATATTTCACTTGAAAAGTTTAAATTTAAAAAATAACGTCTATAAAATCCAAATGACCGCAGGCCTAATAATTTAATATACACGTTTGTATAAATACTCCTTTATAACATGTACTAATTCGACATTTATCACCTACGCGGAATTGATTTTTTTTTGAATAGTTATATCACGTCGTTTCACTATAACTGAATGATGAGTATTCAAATCGTCTGTGATGGTGACATACTGACATAACGGTAATTTTGTGTTTAGATTTTTAGTTAGTTATTAAAACGGCTAATAGAGAAATTCATTATCGTGATCCACCAGTTGAAGTATGCCTATTACATACACGCGACCGTTAACGTATAAAATATATATTTTTTTCCTAATATTATTACATCGTATACATGTTAAACACATATTTACATAATAACATCCAACCACCGTATTGCGTCGCACAAGATAGTTATTTTTCGATTCGATACTGGACACATCGTAGGGACGCAATTAGAAACTTGAGCGAGAATATGCTTGAGCTCCAGGTTTTTGTGTATGATATCAATTTGTAAGAGACTACGCTCCCAAAACCCCTTAAACACGATTTATTTGTCTATACGTACGAACTAGGACTAAGTTTTTATAAAAAAAATTCTGAAGTGTTATTTACGAAAAAACGAAAGTCATTTTTTTTTATCGTCACGCTATTTGTATAGATAACAAAAATGCATATCATTTCCACCAATGTTATAGAAACAAATTAAAAATGAAATAATACTATAAATTGACTATAAAAAATATTATATACATTTTATAATTAATTTTAAAATTTGCATAAAATAGATAATAAAATATTTCTAATTTTCAACTGAAATTTCAGTGTAAATTTTATAGAGGTGCTAATGACACAAAGCATCTCCACCCCTCTAGTTGTCGCACTCAAAACGAGAATTTTATAGTTTTAGCGCCGGTGAAAGGGAAATTGTTGAAAATACGGTTCTGACCGACAGTTTTTTCTGTACGATTATGTGGTATATTAGTCGTTAGGCACTATTTTCGTTGTATATAACAACAGTGGTAAACGTAGAATTTATTTTCCCATGGGGGAGAGGGCATTATAAAAATATATATTATTATACTAATTTTAAAGCAAAAAAAATCCTTATTGTTTGTTATTAAATATAATATAATACAATTAAACATTTCAGGGAGGAGGAGTTATATAACCCCTTAACCTTCTCTGTTTGCGTCACTGACTTTAATGTGCTGTTTGCAAGGCAAACGTTTACAATCATATCTACCGATTAAACTGTTGTAATGTCAGAGAAATAAACGCGCATCGATTAGTATTTAGCATATAGCGAACAAAACATTTTAGAAGAAAATAAATGGGCAAAATATTTATACGACATTTTTATTTTCTAGTGTTTACCCCAAACGGTTATGGTATAAAATATACATAAATCATATAGCGTTTTTTTTCTAAAGAGTTTTAACTATTCTGAACTAAAAAATTTCGTATTATGAAAATGAGTTTTTGACTACAAAAATTGATTTAAAATTCACTGAATCTATACATTATACATAAATTAAAATTTTAATTTACAGAGTTTGAAAATGTAATTATAATAAAACTACATCGCGAGCGTACGTATTTAATATTATAATACGGTAATAAAAACCTTTAAAATTATATTAAATACTGTAAAAAAAAATATATATATATATATATTTATTAAAACAAACGTTTTTTCATATTTTCAGATATATTTACCGTATATAATACGAGTACATACAGTAAAACATATTCTAATATTTATTTTTTTGTATTTTTATTCAACCTGTAATATATAAATTAGTATAATGTCGTATTACATATTATAAAATATATTGTCATACATATCCTCCTACCATATTTGATATCGAATAAATTACTTTTTTAACGGGTGGAAAAAATTGATATAAATCAGTACTTATGTCTTTTTATGTTTTTAAGATTTTCATATTTTGCAGTCGTGCGCGTGCTAACACACACACACACACACACATAAAAGTATAAAAAACGTATTCGTATACCTATACATTTTAATTATGATCAATTGTTTTCAACATCTTACTTATAAAATTGTCGTAACTTACGAATAATGTTACGCCGAGTTTTATAGTATATTCACGCCGCCATATTTTTCACAGTCTAAAAGTTTATGTCTTAATAGGGTTTTATGCTTTAAAAGAAAATCTCGCTATAGGTTGTATTAATACTCTTTGGGGAGTACTAAGCTCATGCACGAGCGCGTGGGTAATATATGAAAACGACCCCTGTCCCTCGTGACATGTTACAATAATAATAATAATAATAATAATAATAATAATAATAATAATATATATATATATATATATGCATATAATTTTTAATTATCATTATTCAGTTACAGTTTTTAATAACGTAACAAACACGTGTTTAATTTAATTTGATATGATATGGTTTTTGGAAATAAATCGTAATGTGCACAACATAATAATGGATTAAAAACCAGTATAGGAAATAATGACAAAAAAAAAAGCATATGTTATATCAATATAACGTCGACGTTTTGTTATTTTATTTATAAAGGGGTGTACGTTTTTCCCCTTTTACGATCCACATGTAGTTTTTAATACTAATATACTTGACTAAAATCTAAATCCTCCAAATCGTGTACGTTTCTATTGGTCGGTGATTTTTAAAATATTCTCACTTCGTATTGGCATATTGTATCGTATATTGAAGAAAAAAAGTTAAAATATTAAACACGGTTAATTAATATTATCAAAATATCGAATGTATTATTATTATTATTATTATTTTAGCAAGTAAAACGTAAATTATAATAAAAATGATCTTAACACTCTGAAAAATCAATGAAATTCGATTTCGCGCTTAAGGAAGACACTAAAAATTCATTTAAAAATTAGATCATTTCGAACTCTTTTTATAATAGATGATATATTTTTTTACCCATGACGTAAAAAACCTGAGGTAAATAATGAAAACAAGATATAGGCGTTTTGTATTTTCAAATGGAAAGTAATTTTTTTGAGCGGACCGGGAAAATATGTCGTGTTGTACCGACGTTCGAACTATATAATAGTAATAATTACACGATCATTTTTAGTATAATGATAATAATAATATAATGCATTTTAAAAGTCTGAAAATTGATTATTGTTGAAATGAGTCAGTGTCGTTGTAGATTTCAAGTATTAATAACACACGTACCCGAAGAGTTCTCGTTACATAAAATTCATTTTTAGAATTTATAATATATATTTACCGTATTTTCATCCGCAACGAAAAAATTCTTTCATTTATCCTCTATAGTCTGTCGTTTCTTTCGCATTTTTCACTCCTAATGGCCTTAGTTCTACTTTCACTCTATTCGTCCACCGTTGTCTGCCCCTATGCTTATGTCGTTTCGAGTTTAATTATTTAGTTATTTATACTAGTCTACGTAAAATTATTATTTTGCAAATAATCTCCTTCGCGGATGTTTAAAAATGGTTAATTAATAATATTGTTACATCCGTATAGAAACGAAATTACTGCAAGAGTATATTTTAGGTGGGTATTCTTTGGAATGTTTAAATTTTGTAAATAAAAGTGTATACTCGTACCATAGATATTAATTATACTCTCGAAATTATACTTATTATTTCGTGATTATTATCTAACCAAACGAATCTATGTGTATTTATTAATTGGGTAAAGATCGGTATCCTTAAGAAGATGACTGACGCAAACGCATTGACATACAACGCTCAAGAAATGGCATATTTCGTCATCGAACAACTTAATAAATCGTCATCGCTTCGATTGACAACATCTGGCGACAACCTATTTCACAAATTGCGCTTCATCCTTATACCGTAAAAATTATTAAAATGTATTAAATATTTTTTCGTAGTTCCAGTACTGGGGTTCTGTAACGCGATACTTGGAAACAATGATTTTGAAATGTATTGAGAATAGAGAAAAGTTACACGAATGTTTGACGGAAGCCAAATTTGGATATTTTAATTAGTAGTTATCGAAATGAACAATTTTTTTAATACAATCGAATAAGATGAATTTTTTTCTACAAAATTTCTATAAAATTTACTTCGGCCAAATATTTGTAGAACTTCTCATCTTTAAATTGTATTTTTAAGATGAGTGCAACAGGCGCAGCATTGGAACTACTAAAGCACTTTTTTGACTAATGTTTTCTGCGTGAGGAGTTTTTTTTAAAAATATACTATAAATGAAGAATGGTAGGATCTAAATATGTTTTTAAACTGAAACAGCTGTGTTCAAATACATATATGCACTGTGTATTGGAATCGAAAAATATCGTAACTAGTATACTCTCATAGGTTCAATATTTATACATTATGTCCTAATTCAATATGGTTTTATGCTTTTTTTTTTTTTGAACAGTTTAAATTACGAGATTAAAAAGAATAAAAATTTCATTTGGTTACGGATGCTAGTTTGCATGCAATCAATTAAATTAATAGCGTGTATAATATGCTATGGGTAATTAATTAAATTCTGCCTAACCTATTTTAATATTTTTATACATTTATGTTATGGAGGTATATTATTTAATATACTGTTTATTAGTTTAATGTAAGGCACATATAAATAGTGTTCATTAGTATTGTTCGCAATGAAATCCTTAAGCCATACATTAATTTGATAATTTCACGCTTGTTTCATCAAAATCACCTAGTTTAATATATTAATTTTAAACAGAATATGTTACATTTTTGCATATACACTTGTTAAAAATTATTATCCTGTGTCAAAACTGAAAACTTCATTAATAAGTCACGGAATCGTTATTTCGCGTTCCGTATAATTACAGACAGAATTATTATTGCTCATTTACTGAATTTCAGAATTGATGAGGCTAGTATGAGCAGCTATTAACGGTCAATCTCGCAGTAATTTCTTTCAATTAACGGTGCGTGGTAACAGTTTTGGATATTTTAGAAATAGAAATATTTATAATAGTACAATAACTCATAATATACTTATTTCGGTATGCGAGTGTAAGAGGTGTTTACACTGCACATTCTTAAATAATTTTAACTTACGTACAATTAATATTATGTGTTATAAAACGACGTTATTAACAAATGACATTTTCGATAAATGAAATTCTTGCGTTTTCTCTTCGAACGAGCACTTGTGCAGAGCAAATATATGTAATTATATCGTTCCTTTGAACGATATGGATTATCGAATGAATACATTTAAGTTTAGGAAATAATCAAAAATGTGTGTACGGAAAAAAAAATGTTTTAATACAATAAAATAATCATTGATAAACACGTATAATTAAAAAAAAAAACATTTAAAAGCGTATTTTTTAAATAAGTACGTGTTCAATAGAATTTAATTACAATATTTTTCTCGTTTTTATTTAAGGAAAAATCCGTTAACGGCGATGTGGAATGAAACAGAAATTTAATGTTATTTTATACGATGAATTATTAAACATTCATTGACCAGTGTACAGTCGTGTACTCTGGAATTCGATTAAAAATATCGTATTATTTTCATAAAACGTGTGTCAAACGCTTTATTATTTCGAAAACATTTTTTTTTTTTTTTAAACTAATTAATCGCTAGCGGTGACAATGACTCTTCGAGTTCTATAACTTTTTGTGGCCCAGCAGTCCCACGCCTTCTCGCCTTTTATGCACGTTATATCATAAAACTATTCGGTTGTACAAGGAAAACGCCGCGGGCTAAACGTTTGTCGTAGTATTTTATTGTTTCTATTATATGCGTACCTACGTATGTAACACTTAGTGTATAATAAAATAGTAAAAACAAAAAAAAAAAAAATACATATATATATATATATATATATAATAAAAAGGATATATGAAAGAAGTAGAAATAAATAATAATAAAAACTATAAATTAATACTCGTGACTAACAAATCTGTATTTACTGAGATATATTTATACGATGGAAACAAAAGATTATTATGAGTATTATTGTTGTGTTAGATTCGTTTATTTACTGACACCGGTTTCCACTGAAAGTAACGGTCTGATTTTAAGCGAAAAAGCATGATACAACAACGAAGGAATTAAACGCGATGAATTTAAAAATAATATTTTATATATTGGATCCATGGTTCTCAAACTGAAGGGTACGTCCCTCCAGGGAGTGGTTACAAAATTTCAGGGGACGCGTGAAAATTTTCAAAAATACAAAAAATAAAATAAAAACGTAAATAAAAAAAGTAGCGCTGAACCATCGAGTAATTACGGTGTCATCAATAATATGGGGAATTATTCAGTCTGGTAGTCATATTAAAAGAGATCAATTAATATTTATAACATACTAATATGTCATAGTTGTGTTTTTAAACATTCAATTCACTGTTATAATATGTACACGATTGCTTCGTTGTTTGTTTATTTTTTTTTTTATCGTTTCTTTTTAAACGCACGGCATGCCCCTCATTATGTTTATAGTAATGTTCATTTTTATTTTTTATTTTGTCGTCGTATTTTTCTCTTTCGCTTGATGGCACGCTGCAGTTGATGACTTTCAGTCGAAACCGCTATAGTTATAAATAAACAAATCTACGCGACTCTTTTCGTATTTGTTTAGTTTTTTTTTGTTTAATGACAACGTTCGGCTCTATTGTATATATATATATTATTTTTTATATAATATATAAAAATTTAATAATAATAATTATAAAAAGTATATAGGGTATACCACAGAGCGGACAAGCGCGTGTGTGCGCGCAGTACGACGATGCGTGCGTACAGCCGGCGGCGGGACGTTAAAAGTTTTTGTGCTCGCATTCCCCAAATTGAATCCCACGGGAACACCCGACGGCGGCAGCGTATGCGTGTAGTGCTACGCGGTGGCGTGTCGTGTGTGTGTGTATTATATGACGTGTGTTTGTGTGTGTGTGTGCACGCGCGTCCGGTAAAAACGCGTTCGGGAAATCGGACTCGGTTCGACGCGGGCTGGGAAAACGAAAAGGGAGATCGAAAGGGATTGATGGGGGCGCGCGCGCGCGCGCGCTGACGGAAAACGACGTGACACATGAGGTTCATTTAGAAAGTCCGGTTGATTACTGCGTTGTTGCGGCATGACGACCATCGGCCGGTTCGCTGTACATCACCCGGTCGTTTCACTGTCTCACACACACACACACACACACACTCTCTTTCTATATATTTCTATCTCTCTCGCTTTTTCTCTCTTGCTGCAACGTATCCCTTGCACGAGCATATATAAACGTATATACCGAGGGACTCGCCGATGCCACGTATATATGTGTGTGTGTACGCTCTACGACGTATTAATGGTACGACGACCGTCATCGCGGCGGATAGGAGCCCGTTAAACGACGTTACGTTCGCGCCTTTGTTTTCGTTTCGTCACCTCCCGGCCCCGGCGCGACTTAAACGTTTGTTAAGTATGAATCGAGCGCGTATCGTATAACGTCACTAATCCCGTCCGTCTTCGTCCCAACACCACGATATTGTCGTCACCAGACGCGTAAAATCATATCTGCACTGTGTACCGTTTCGCGTTATTTCTACCGCATTCCAGTGGCGTATTTATGGGGGCGGGGGAGGGGGGGGATAGATCTCCCTTTGAATTTTTTTTTTTTTTTAGTTTTTTATATTCTTTTTAGCCAATAGGTATGATTTTACCCGGATAATCTCTATTAGAGAAAATACGTCAATAAGACGCTTTATTTGTCACTATTATTTGTTTGGAAAAATAACGAGTTTAATCGATTTGCGTGTGTGTGTAGTAGTAGTAATAATAATAATATTAATCGCCGCCATATTTTTAAGAAATGTGGTGATGGGTGCTCTCTTCAGGTCAATAAAAATATTTTTCAATGCATAATTAATTATGTATTATACGTATGCATAATTAATTATTGTATTCGTCGTACATTTTAACACTACCGTATTTTTAAAATCAATAAGTAAATAAATAAAACGTAATTGCCGCACTTCTCTTTTTACATTGATTTATTATTGTCTCGTTATCCGCGCATCATTCCTGGAACCTGATTTCCGCGGACAACGAGAGATTATTGTATTTCGTTATTATCAATACAGGTGGTATTAGTTTTAGGGTTCTTTTTGTTTTCAGCCATTATATTATACGAAATATTATATTATATACGAAATAATTCGCGATCGGGTTTTGAGCTCACGATTGAAGAATCGTTCGTATTCAAAGCCGGATCGTTCGTTTGAATCGCATATTTCATTATATAATTATAATTATTAATATTTTTACGATTTTAGAGACATAACGTGTTGCAGAGACTTTTCTTCGTTGTACGGTCGTCAATATTTGCCGGTACGCAGTAAAGTGAAATTAGGACGTAATCGTAGCGCAAACGTCAGGTGTTTAAAACGCGCGGGGATGGAGGAAGACAAACGCGCGCGCGCACACACACACACACTTGTCGCGGATTTTCTTTTAAGATTTCGCTAATCACGAGTTTTTCTCATTTTCTCTCGGTTTTTGCTCACAAATGGATTTATCATGTAAAACAGCGCCCATTACGGGCCACTCGGTTCCCACTCCGCGCACACGCGTATATTTATATATATATATATACGTATAGTAAAGAAGTCACGGTGAGGGGCGAGCCGTGTGGTGTAAAGGACGAGATGGGTGGGGAAAAAAAATCGGGGAAAGCAAAACGAAAGAAGAAGAAAAAATAATAATAATAATAATAATAAAAATAAGAACGAGAGAGTAGAGGCAAATGAGAGTAGGGGAGCCGATATTAATTTCGGTGGCGCAGCCGCCGCGACATTAATTAAACCTCGTTTTTAGGAACGCATTAAAAAGACGCTCCTGTCGCGCGCTAGGCGATCCGATTGAAATATTGCCTCGGCGGCGACGGCGGCGGCACCGGCAGCGTGCGCTCGCGGATTATACAATATAACAACAACCGCCGCGGCCGGCGCTTTTTCTTTTTTATTTTTTCTTGTCGTTCCTCGCGGTATACCCCGGCGGCCCCTCGCGCGGCGGACGACGCCTCTTTCGGGCGAAACTAATTTAAGGTTATAATATGCGCCGCGACGACAACCCTAATAGGTTTTAAGTGAAATTTACGATCGAATCGTATCGATTTTTTTGTTTTTAGCCGCACGACCATCAAATGCAATCATTTAATCAGTAATAACACGCGCGCATTATTATTATTATTATTATTATATGTAAATATAATAATAATTATTAATGTCAAGAATAACATGTAAACCGTGCACGCGTTCGTATTCGCGTGCAATGCGTACACCGCGGACCCGGGATTCAGCGGCGCGGCGAATTCTCCCGTCTCCGGCCAGACAAGGCATTAGGTCTGTTCCGTCTTTACCCTATGGGCACGTGCCCAGGGCCCCCAGCCAAATGGGGGCCCTGAATAATCGAACTTACAATTTCAAATTGTAAGCTGTAACGTATTAATAAACCTAAACCAGGTTTTCTTTAATAATCTATATCAGTTTCTACCTGCCGGTATTACGCACTGGATTATTTATCTTATCTTAATTATGTCAAAACAGTAAAATACCATTTATATTTCTGTAAAATGTACATAGTTTTTAATTAATAAAGTAATCATATTAAATAAACTTTTGATGTTTTTATTCAACTTGTGTAGGCCTACTAAAAGGGCCCCTTAAGCTCCGGGTGCCCATGGGCCCCTGCAAAGCTTAAGACGGCCCTGCATTAGGTTTGGAAATGTGTAACGCGAGATTGTCGAGAAAATTCAAAACGGGCACATTTAATCGCATTTCTATAACAAAAAAAAAAAAAAAAAAAAAAAAAAAAACTACAAAGCCAACGATTTAATGTAACGCATTTCTAATAAACGAAATTTAAATTTTTAATTATATCGTTTGAGTTTGAAAATTAGTGTTATACGTAGGTATTGTATTAATTTAGACGTTAGAAACATCTGCAACAGTTCTATTTTTACTATTTTTTTTTTCAACGCGTTGAATCGACGACGGCGCGAAAAAAAAAAGCACAACAATATTGGAGAATTTTTAAAAATTTTCAGTAAAGAAACAATAACAAAAAAATAGTAAAAAAATTACCGTCGAGTATTAACCGTTTAAAGTAAATGAGCGAGACTGTGATGGACGATAATTGTGATGCAATAATGTCACAGACCAAGAATATAATATGCGATATGTATATATATTATAATAAACAATTAACAACACGTTTCAGTCTGTGACCGAACATGAAATATTAGTGTTTATTTTTGATGATTACAAGTCGTAATCGGTATTAGATTAATTAACATTGATTTCGCGTACATAACATATATTAAAATGTAAACGATAATTTAATATATAAATTCAGAAAAAGGGGTGGGGGTGGGTATGGGCCCTTGCGATACCCTTAAATACGTCACCGATAATACGGAGAGCTAGTATTTGTATTATATACTGCCGGTTTTTGCGTGTAGCCTTTTTGTAAACATTGTCAGAAATCTTTAATCGGTATAATAAAAAATCCTCGAGGCATTGTAATGCAAAAAAAAATTATAGGACATAAATATTGAATTTATATACTTAAAACTATAAAGAAAACATTAATATTTTATAATTAGAGAATATGGCTTTTTTTTTTTACTCTTGTGTAAACTATACAAAAATTCGTTCATCATATGATATTGAAATATAATTAAAGATAAGGATTTAGGGCAAACACAGGATAAGCTGTATATGACGTTAGAATATGTCACTTTATATTTCGTCCACTTCTATAAAATCTTAAAAAATTTTTATAGAGATTAATGGATTTGATTCTTATTTTTGTTTCATGTAAAAAGAAAAAAAATTAATAAATATATGTAAACGTTTAGAAAAACAATATTTCGTAGTTTAGAATTTTCAATTTAAAATTTAATCGCCCTTTTTAACCTCATTCCAAATGTTATCATGTTTCGGAATACATTTCTGGACATCACCAAATTTCGAATAGATTTTCTTTTTTTATTATTATTCGTAAACTTGACGATTTTATAGAGAATGTTCCATCATGATGGTCAGAAACATTTTGGATTTTTCAATTGCGCACTTTATTGTTAAATAATTTTATTATTATTATTAATTAACGATTACACTGATTACCGATTGTGCAACAACTTTGTCTAACTTTTCTAAATTATGGCGTAAAAAAAAACTTCGAAGCATTTTAAAGACCGTATCATTTGACGACTTAATGTACCTTCGAAAAAATTGATGGGATATATGATATATATACTCGTATATATACATGTATACAGTATACATGATACACTACGAGTAATTTATGTTTTGCATATTTTTTTTCAATTCTCAGAGAGAAAATTCAATCACTTTAAACGGATCATCGCGATTTCCTGTATGTTTTGATATTTCACCACGTGTAAAGCTAATTTATATTCTATTCGTATACGATTTTAGAGCATTGAAGTTCAAATTGTCAATGACTTGGAAATAATTACGGCTATCATTCATCCAACAAATAATAATTGCCCGGTTGAATGATCGCCTGTGTAAAAGACTGCGCCGAGATGATTTCGGAAGTCGTTGACCCGTGGACAAGATGAACGACCGATTTATGTTTATTTGGCGGTCCGTTTTGGCACATAAAAAAAAAAAAAAATGCGCATACGTCAAATCATTGTCCGACTGAAAATAAAATAAAAACAAATTAAATCGCTGGTCACACTCCGCAGATTAATTCGAATTTCGAACTGTTGGAGTTTGTATTCGAGATCATCAATAGTCATAATATTCGTATTAAAAATAATCAGAGGGAATACGTTGTCGATGTACTGGTAGAATTCAAGATATGCACGTGGGGTATTTCTAGTCATTTTTTTACTGGCAAATTTTATGACAAATTAAGGGTGGATACCTAGTTTAATTATTCAATTATTCTCATTTTAATTATAAAATGAGAATCATTTGAAACCGAAAGATATCCTATTAAATTAATTTCTTTATATACTATAAAATTAAATACGTATTTTTCTTGTGGTCTTATTCATTGGAAAAGAAGAAAACATTTTGAATTATATAACATATTATGTAATTATTCGTAGTTTTCAAATGCATGTACCAACAAACTATATATTAACGTAATAAGTCGTAGAATATTTTTACGTATTATTTTTTACGGTTTTATAATGTTAATAATAATAATAATAGACCTTATCGGTGTTTATATGTAATATGGTCGACATTTATAAATGTGAAATATCACAACACCACTACTACTGCAGTTATGTCCAATCTTGAACACCAATATAAAATAATTTATAAATTTGTTTTTATGTTTTTATTGCTTACGCGTTAATATAAGGTATAAATAAAAAAAAAAAAGAAGCGTCCAGTAATTCGTTTATATTATTATTACTACTATATTTTCAACGGTGACTGGTAAGTAATAAAAATATGTATATACATATATAGTAATTAAATTTAATTAAACTATTTGAAGTACGTTTACAATGCAGTATGCATATAATATAGTGTGTACCCACCTAATTTTACTGAGATTCTACTGTACGAAATTTAAGTACATAGCAGGTTTATTATTCGTAATAATGATGGTTTATTACACATTGTTTACTATTCAAATTTTTTGAAAATAATTGTATTTTTATATTGCATTAACTTCGTAAATGTATCTAATATATTATGCGATTCAAATATACTATATACGAGTTTATTAAATTTAAATGTGTATTTATTAAGAATAATATTATTCTTCGAAGAATTCGATTTTTTTTTTTTGACTTAAACACTTCAACAAATCGCATAAAGAGTAATAAAACAACGTTTGATTTTCTTTCCTTTATTTACTTTTCACTACAATTTTTAAAGCTAAACAGAACGAATCAAATGGAGAATTGCAGATGACAGGGACATAGGGTCAAATGTTATAGAGACAATTTGGAATCAGGATAGGAAGGGTGCGGATGTTGGAGACATAAAAGGGCCGGTTTTCTCGCTGACAGACCTCAACGTGTATGGTGTGTAGGAGGAGTGTGTATTCGATTTTTTTTTGTTCCTGTCCCCCAGAACCCTTTTTATTCCTTGAGACAAGTATAAATTATTTAAATTTAATCACGCTTTCATTCCGATCCCCAGTGTAGTAATATTCATCTCCCACCCACCGTGTCCTTCCAAGCAATTTACTGGTACCAATCTTCGTTCGGATTCAATTACTACCAGCTTTATTAACCCTTGGCCCGTCAATTTTGTCGTATATTCTTAAGTGTAAAAGATGACTTGGTTTGGGAAGTTTGTTTTCCGGGGTTTAATATTTGTAATTTAATTTACAAATTTACAATAAACAATATAGTGTTGCGTATAATCTTTTATAGCGAATATTATTATTATTTTGTAAAATTGTTTTTTTTCTAAATAATTGTACGCAGATTATTTTTCCAGTTTTTCTTTATTTTCTTACAATATAATTATAAAATAATATTACTTATGTAAATTGTGAAAAATCGAAAAACGTCTTTTCGTCGTATTTAGTGGAATATAGCATCTCAACAGTTTAAAATTTTAATTTGAATTCTTACTATTTTACTTTTTAATGTGATGTATAAGATATTCTTGTTTAAAACCAAATAAATAAATAATTATTTAGAAAGCAAGAGAGAGAATTTTCTGTTATTTTACAACACGCAAAGTAAATAATCAGTGTTAATGTTTACTTATAGTCTTCTTAGTGCTTAGTTTACTCATAATAATGACAATCTTCTACAAACTGTTGACAAGACAGTCTTTTTTTTTGTTTAAAATCAATTTAAAATTGAAGACGATACGTATAATAATTTAAAGTAAAAAGTCCTTTAATTACGTATATTTTGGTATATTTATTTATTCTATTGAATTATAAAATGTACTAAAATAAAGTATTTGTTTTAAAATGTATATATATATAATATATATTATAGATACGATAGATATGACTTTTATATATTATATAAAAGTCGTATCTATCGTATATACGACAACGTATCTTGGAGTTTTAAAATATATAATATTTTCAATTAAGAAATCAAGCTAATCGTATAATATTATTCATCCTGAAGTAGTCAGGCTATTTACCGAACTAACGTTTTAAATGTAAAATGTATATTAAACATAGATTTATTCCAAGAGTGTGTTTAATTAATTCATAAAAAAAAAAAAAATGATATTTAGACTGTAATTAAATATTATTAATTATACATGTTGACAAAGTGATATTATTATTATTATATGTAGAAAAAGAAATTTTACCGCGATTTGTTTTCATGACACGTATTACACTTACGCGATTTTCAATATTTTTACACGAAAACGGAACTTATTTTAAACGCAATTAACAGTGAACACAAAGAATTGGAATAGGTGCTTACGAGAATAATTTCAAAACGCGTACAAGTGAAATATTAAATTTCGTTCGAAGGAAATTCTCAAGACGTTTTCAGTGATGGATCGATTGTCATTAAGTCGAGTTGTTTTCGGGAACAACAGATGACGGCACCACGACAACATGATAAGGGAGAGACTTGGTTATTAATACACCCTGTTATATAAATGAGGGACGATTACAAAGGTTTGCGGGTGTTTATATATATATTGTCTATAACCGATTCCAATTAACCACTAAAATCTACCTACAAAAAAAAAAAAAATAAATAAATAATAATAATAATAAAATAAAATAACTTGTACGAAAATTCTGACGTCATTAAAAAAAAAAAAAAGAATAATTAAAAAAAAGACGTATGCCAAGAAACTGAGATAAATCGTTTCATTTTCAAAGACAATGACGTATAATTAATACAACAAGTACGTAATAACTTAAATTTAAATTAATGTTTTTATTTCGACGGTAAATATTTTTATAAGTATCAATAAAATCAATCGTTTTCAAAGTTTTGAATTACCGGATACATCTTATTTTCAATAAAAATTCCGTTCTGCAGTTTTCTTGATTACAATTATTATTATTATTATTTTATTTTTTTTATGAAATACGAACGAACGGTGTTCACGTCAACACGAAAATATTGGGGTAGTTGTAATTATACAACATGCAGTACCTAATATGATATAGATTTTAATCAACACCCTACGATCTTATATCATAACGACAGTGATGAGCCTCTTGGGGCACACTGTATCATTCCAATTACGTACGTTGACTGTGTTATAACAGTAGGGTCCAAGGGACTCACAATTTCCTTTGGTTCCGTCTTACCATTTTACTATTTAATAAGTTTGCCGTTAGTTAATATTTTAGTACGATGTATTGAATTAAATTTTCACAAAATCAGCTGTATACTATAATATTAGGTGACATGCATGGGATAAAAAAATTATAAACTAATAATAATAATAAAAAGTATAAATAATTATATTTATGTATGTATATTAAATAAATTCAACGAGTATTAAAAAAAATCGAAATTACGGAGTTGTTGTACAATATTCGTTTATTTACTACTACTACATTGTCAGATATAAAGTGAAAAGGAAAGGACAAGGAAATAACGTATAATATTTAACACAATATAATATTAGCTATTGTATACGTATATGGATTATGAAAAAATTTCTGAGTTCTCATATGCATTATTAACTATCAGTTCAGGCGCGGATCAATGGTAACATAATGTGGAGGGGGCGATTTTAAAGTACGTTAAATTACATTTTAAATAACATTCAAACTTGATAATTTATTTATAACATCACTATTATAGATCATTCGCGTAGACTTATCATAAATACTTGATGTTCAGTAATGTTGAAATAAATAATTATTATAAAATAAAATTTTAGATACAATAACTTTTGTATCTATTCGTTTAATTATATTTATATAATATGGTCGTCGTGTCTTTTATTTGAATGATTTAACCGAGAAGAAAAAAATTTGTTTTTATATTTGTTCCTATGACAAAATATTGATCCTTCCCCCCCAAAAAAAAAAAATTTTTATGCAAGCGTATAAATTTTTTTGCCTAACAACCAGTATTTAGGCATTAAAAAAATAACACGAATAAAATGTAATAAGTAATTCATTATTTCATATATATATATATATATTATGCTTTAGGATGAAGGGTTATTATTACACGTTAACTGGTTTGTATACAATGGTTATTTAAAGTTTATGAGGGTAAGACCAAAGAACAAGTCCGTGGTCAGTGGCACCGAGTACATAATTTAAGTGGTTCAATTGAACCATCTAAATTTTAGAGAGCGTGAGTGGTATGTCTTGATCGGTATTATTTCATTATGCAAAAAAACAAACAAAAAATATATTAGATAATTAAGAAATATTTTTTAATTTAAATTATTGTATTTGTAATGAAAACGAACAAGTATTAACAGAATTCATCTGACCTAAATTTTAGTCAAATTTTTTTGATTTATTTTCAATTTATGAAAAGAGTAAATAAACATAATGTACTCGTATATATGTTATATTTTGTAGTTTAAAAAGTTTTTATTTATTTAAGTTCATAAATAAAAAGTTTATGCATTTAACTTTTTATCATTCCTTTTATAGTAAATATCATATACAATAATATATATCGTACCTACGTATTAAATATTATCCTTAATATTTTATATTACCTACGTATGATATATTATTAAAAATAAAAAAGACTTAGGAAAATATCTACGATGTAGAGTTGTGTTAAGGTAGGTGACCCGTTCTTGGTTTAAATTCAATCATCTATTTTTACTAGATTTGACACCATTGATCGTGGTTATGAAAAAGAATAAAGAAGATAAGAAATTTCTTATTATTTTTATTCTTTTTACACGGCTATTCCGGTAAATCCAGTAATTAAAACTGCGCTGAAGTAAATGGTTAGTAATTTTATAAACCGTAATTTAATGAGATTGTACAACCAATAAATTTAGATATTATGGACTCCAGACACATTTATACGACATGTGGTTTTTTTTTTAGCGAACTGAATCCAACCCTGTTTTGGCTATAAATTAATCTAATAATTATAGAAAAATCGTGAGAGCACTTGGAGTTTTGATTACATCTGTCTAAATATTTGAATTTAAAAACAGTGATAAATCATTACGTTCGGTAAACGATTTTGAGCAAAATTTAGTTCCCCACTTCTCTTAAAAAAACATATGGTTTGTATATAACATAAATATTCTCATGCGTAATATGTATAGTCTATTAGTAATAATTATATACGATACTTTTCATCGTTTTTTTTTTTTGCGTTATTTTAAAATATATTTTTTAGTATTTTTTCTGTCTAAACATATATATAAACAATGAAATAATATAGTTTAAACCTCCTCACAATAATTTGCGTCGAATCTAAAAATGTGACAATTTATGGAAAACAATTTTTTACAAAGACGAATTTCATCTACATTTATAGCTTCAGAATTATCTTTGAAAGAAATATAACTGCGTAGAGCAGGGGTCAGGAACTTGCAGCTCCTTAGCGTGCAATCTGCGGCTCTTTGGAGTAAGATTTTAATTCCTAACAATTCTTGATGAAATTGTTTAGCGAAATATATTAGTCGTTTTGTGTACTATGACATGCATTTGTTTTTTATCTTAACCGGGGCGGCTCTTTGAAAATCATGATTTTGCAATTTATTTTGAAAAAATGGCTCATTTACACGAGAAGGTTCCGGATTCCTGGCCTATAGGGTGTGATTGCTCTGGCACAATAATAACATTTTGATACACATAGTATTGTTTTATAGATAGGTATTAAAATAATGAGAGTACGATTAAAAAGCGCATACGATTCAAATCGTTCTAAAAATCGATTCCAATATAAAATCAATCAAATTAGATTTGCTAAAAAAAAAAAAACGATAACACGGCGATAATCGATATAAAATTGTATGGGATTTTACAATGACGTTTTTTTTTTTACCTTTCCGTATATAATTTTTTGAATATTCAAAGTGTTTCGATTCAATGGGGGGCACTCGTGCCCATTTTTCGGTACTAAATTTTTACTTGGGATGATGATTTTCCGAAGTCGTTTTTCTATTTTACACAACAGTTTTAAAAAGGCGGTCCCGAAAGAAAAACTACTAACACATTTCGTTTAAAAACGACGAAAACCTGATTTCGTCCAAACTCAATTAACAATAGCTTTTAATCGAAAACTCGTTAAATTTTTTACTCTTCCGCATACGTTTCTAATCGTTTCATCTTATATATATATATATAAAGAAAAAAAATTGTCCAATCTCCAAGCCACTCCTCTCACTCGTTTCAACATTCTAAATCCTACATCCATTGAAACAGTTGTTCTTTGTAACTTTCTATGTTTTCGGCGCTGGCTTCGCAATACAGATAACGTTTTGTAATAAAACTAATCGTTGAGCTGTAACAATTTTAAATTGAAAACCAATGACAAAAAAAAAATAAAAAAAAAAACAAAAAAATAGTCAAATCTTTTTATATTACGTTAATAATGATTAATATTATTACACCGAAGTTCCGTTCGAATAATAACAAAACTCTGAAATCCGAGCAAAATTCACTTTTAAGCGACATAGAAACAACAATAATAATATTTAAAACACGCAACCGGTTTTGTAACGTCGCGGATTGTTGAACGCTTCATTTTACGCGTTGTCGTCGTCGTCGTCGTCGTCAACCCCGCGCGTATAAAGAAAA
Source organism: Chaetogeoica ovagalla (assembly GCA_032441825.1). Classification (NCBI taxonomy): domain Eukaryota; kingdom Metazoa; phylum Arthropoda; class Insecta; order Hemiptera; family Aphididae; genus Chaetogeoica; species Chaetogeoica ovagalla. The sequence continues at coordinate 11,683,641 of CM063723.1, read as the reverse complement.
ATTGCAATCAATTCGGGTGTACGGCATCGCGGCCACTAATGGCCGCGGCTGTTTTCGGCTGTGAACTTAATGGCCTGCCCCGCGTATACGTATACTTTTTATTAAGTGCCCACCGCCGCTGTCCCCCGTCCGTGTGGGACCCACGCTCGCGCCCTGCGCATTCACACCACCGCCGCCGTTGCCGCCACGTTCTTTCTGCAGTGCCGCAATAGTGCGACCTCGGTTAAGAAGGGTGTGTTCCCCGGCAAAAGACATTCCTCTCACGCCGGTAACGAGAGAAAAATAAGGATAAAATACAATGCTTCGGTGGTATAAATCGCCCGGACACCTTATTGCCGTTAAGGTTCAGGGGTCATAAAACAACTTGCCACGTTTAAAACGCGAACGTTACAGCAATACAAAGTAGTATGTTTTATTTACCTACCTGCGCGGCGTTACAAAAAAAAAAAAAACAATCGAAATTGGTCCGTAGAATATATATATATAATATATATAACGGTGGAATAATATTATTTTGTATGTGTAAAAACAAATGTAATTATAATTATGAAAAAAATTTTTACGTATGTATCAATGAGTTGTTATCTAAAATAATAACAATAAAGTGTTGTTGCGTTAAATTTGTTTATTTACTATACCGGTTTCCACTGTAACGGTCGCACAGTGATACAAAAAAAAAAAAATGAAAAAAAAATCCGGAAAAAATTATTTCAATGATTATTTTTATTTTATCGTAACATAAGGAAAAAAGTATTCTATTGAGCTATTTATTGTTAAATTTTATTTGCGTACAGTGTACAGTGCAATAATAATAATAATAATAATAATAATAATTAAGATATTGTATAGCAATCAGATGTTTATACGATAGTTGTTTTTAATCTATTTCCTCATACTCCATAAGTCCTTCGTCACTGTTTTCCTCATCAATATCTTTAATATTGTCTTCGTTAAACATAGGCAGTTTTTCTTCAGTGCACAATGGTTAATTCTAACTCCATTCTATTCAATAAATTCTGAAGAGAAAACCATTGATTTATACGAAATCGGGCAAATATATGGACAACTGGAAATTATAAAATCCTAATTAAAGGAGTTTATGGATTTTGATATTCAAAATACAATACGTCGCTACACCACGCTACTGTTTTTAAAACTACAATACAGTTTGAAATTCCAAATAAAACAACGCGATATCAATGTAAATTAACTGGTTCATAAATTATATTCTAGGTGACTAAAAGTGTGAATTCTATAGTAAATTTATATTTCTTATCTAATACGATTTCCAATGATACCGAAATCGTCGATATAATATTAATCTTCTTCGAACAATCGTTGGGAAGAAATGAATATAGTTTTATGTGTATACAATAAACAATATAAAATCCATAATTTCATAATCGTAAAGCATTAGGTTATCTTCTCTAAGTGACTCTATCAAATTAATAACCATTAGATATCATATTTAAACTGATATAAAATAACATTCTACTTTTGAAAATAACTAATTTCAAGTTTAATTTTCAGTATACTTTCCAGTTTTTTATTTCTGGACCACTGTGGGTCGGGTACAAATTGAAAACGAGTCCCCGGGACGTTGCGGATGTGGCTTAAGTGAATTATTCGGATAAGAATTTTGGAGTGTTTTTTTTTTTTTGTTATCATTATACATTTTGAAAAGAACGATAAATCATTGCATTCGATAAAACATTATTCTGAGGCGGAACTTCGGTGTAATGTTTTGGCTTGTATAACAAAAAACTAATCATTGTTATGAATTAAAATACCTCAAAACCTATAACTGCTATAAATAGTCAAAAATTAAAAGAAAATTTAAAACAAAATTTTTTTCCATTAATATAACACAAAGTCACATATTTCATGAATACTTCTTGTTTCTACAACCGTTAGTTTCGACAAAGTTGTGTTTTCGTTTAATGTTTTGGTAGTTTTTGAATTATATTTTTAGACGCTTTTGAGGAAATCGAAAAATGACCTGTCTAAAGTATCGATTAGATGCGATTTGCTACTGGAAACAAACTGTGACTGTAAAGATCACGGAGCACTTCTTCTGGTAGAAATTTTGGATGGGACATAAAAAAAAAAAAACAACAACACATCATTGTAACCCGATGATGACATCTGATCGAAAAAAAATAAGTATATTCTTAAAAATAAATACAACTTGGACAATTGAAATGTTAATTTTAATGTTCGGTACAATTTTTTATTTCGGTTTAGATACAAAAATTATTCGAATATAATAGGTTGAATTTGAGAAATATTAACGCATTTGTACAATTAGCTTTATATTTATAAAACTGAAATTGTTTAGATAAACGTAGGTATTCAGCCTTACCTATATTCCCCGGTATCGAATGTACAAGTTTGTACCACTAAGCATCTTATACAGTTATACATAATAGAAGTATTAAAAAAAAAACAAAGTTTTATAATAGGTAGTTCGTAGTATTTAATTGTAAAGCGAATGAGCGAGTAATTATATAAATTATATACATCGAAGAAATTTTACAACGGATTTAATGAAATATTCGGTAATAATGTATTCTATATAATTTGTGATAATATCATAGAACGTATTCTGCGATGATAATTCGGATTTTATACCGTGTCGAGCCCCAATCGAAGGAGTACCGGGGAGAAGGGGGATTCGTTTGTTTCGACAATAATGGACATCTCTATCATTCTAAATATAATATTGATCATATTATACGGGAATATCTTATATCGGGACGATTTGAAATTCTTTACAGTGATCATGATGACACCGTTCGTAATAACACGAATCTTTCGCCGTCGAGTGTTGGATACGTTGCGCACACGCGGCAGTCGCGGGCCACTGGCTGTATACCGCAGTGAGTTACGAATAATAATAAAAATAATAATAATAATAATAATAATGATAATGTTTCTTCGTTCGGAATTCCTGAGACGGCGGGGATCTATTTCGGTGAAACGCGTTAATGGACGGATTGTTTACGACTCGCCGCGGTAGTCGCGCGCGATTCAGAAGGGAGCGTAAACACGCGGCGCGGCGGTCGGAGGAGTCGCGCGCGTCGTACATGTTTAATATACATAAACCCCGAAACGGTTGACATTTTGTTTAGAGCATAAAAAACAGACGGAATGTGTTTAAAGACGAAGAAGGAGAAGAAGAAGTAAAAAAAAAATTACTGATTTTTAGAGACGGAGGACGATCGCCAGAACGGGCACTGACTGACACAAATCCCTCGGTGCGCGCACGAATAAACAAAGTCGCACGCAACATTATTGCCGTGTTGTTTGGGATGAGGGGGGAGAGAGAGAGAGAGAGAGAAAAAGGACCACCCATCTGTATTGTCCTATTTTTAGGGAGTTTCAAACGTAAACAAATATTTTGATATGCGTATGATGACTCCGACGAGTTCCGTCGCTGTAGCTGTGCTCGAGTAATCCTATCACATTACTGCACGCCGTGTTTGAAAAATATTACGACGACGACGACTCGCGAACGACCGACATTAACGAGCATTGGAATGTGACCAAAGACCGGCACAACACTACGAAGCGTCATCGATAGTTTAATAATATAATATTTTAAAACAACAATCCGATTACGCGTTATTGTTTCAACACACCAAAGTACATTTTCTTTTTCAAATCGCTACGATTTTATTCGAAAACGGTACCGAAGGCTAGAAATATTACAAAAAAAAAACATTATATCGTGCTTCGACATAAGTTTTTAGCCGCGTGGACCTCATATTTTCGTCGAGGGTTTCAAATTAATAATAATAATAAAAAAAAAAACAAATTTTACATATTATGATACAATAATAATAATTTTATTATTATTCAATTTATAACATCAGTTCGCATCACTGTTATTCCCCACATGTAAATATGAGTATGAAAAAATACAATCTTCCACTAGTGGAACGAATTGCTTTTAAAAAATTAGCAATAAAAAAAAAATGTAAAATTATAAAATAATGCGCGAGATTAGATTAAATTCTAGAAGAATCCCATGAATGTATACATTTATATTGATAAAATAATTTTTTTAAATTTAACACCTTCGTGGTGGGGGCAATAAAAAATTGATTCACGACTCCACGGGTTGTCGATCCCTGGTATACAATAGTTACGAATGGAAGGGATCCGAGAGTTCAGTTATCTACCGAACGAATATGCGAGTGTCATGGAATGAGAACGTTGATAATATCGCGCGATGTCAATAAGCGATTATAAAATTTGTATTTTTTTTTTTTGTTTGTTCTTATTTGACAGTTATTACACAAGGTTTGACCGAATATTATATCAGTGTATTTAACCTATTTTTATCGGTTCCCATAAATATTCAAAATGGTTAATCTTGCAATAACACGTGGCTCTTTGCCTTTAAACCATTCAGTAAATATCGTATACAAATGTCAAGTATACTCGTAGAATATGACATCAACGTAGAAGGTTATTTATTTTCGAACTCAGATTTGAGATGCAAGCAAAACAAAAAAATAAAGCGTGTGTTTAATAGTAATGTAAATTTGCGACTAAATTTATATTTTTTGTATAATAAATAGAAAAAAAGTACATTTTTTTTTTTGGTATATCCGTTATTTATGTTTTAAAAATTAGTGAGTTTTTTTCTAGTAGAAAATATAATTTTTTTGTTCATTGGGTGTTTGGAGGGAATTCGAACGTCCTAACCCTTCCACTTTCCTCCTCTTACGGTCTAATGATGTGTTAATGCACGGTATACAAAACTGGTAACGGACACATTGATTGAACATCGCTGGTATAGAACGTAAAACAATTGCCAATATTATTTTCATGTAATTAATAGGACAATAACTCAATGTAAATAATTTAGTGATAATGTTAATTGTATAGTAACCCCTCATATTGTTTGAACTGTACTGCTGCATAATAAAACGATTTGTCGCTCAAGAGATCATAACACCAACAACAACAACAACAACAATAATAATAATAATAATAATAATAATAATAATATATTTCTATATCGCATTTGTAACATTATGATATCGATTATAATAAACAATAGAATGATATATTATTGGAAGACCGATAAGTGTGAAAACACTCGTCGGATTATTATATTCAATAATGCATTTAATTTGGCTCCAGCGTGAAAAATCGAATACCGATTTTCCCTACGAATTGCGAATTCGAAACAAATGGTAATTGCATTCGAAAAACGATTCTGAGTGGAGTATTAGTGCGATAATTAAGATTTATAAAACTATTTTCCGCCTGTCCAGTAATTATAATATAGTTGAAGGCATCGACGGAAAATTTGTGATAAATTAATCTTTTTCGTTTATATATTACAGTCCATAAATATTCGACGAAAATCTTAAAACTTCAGGACAATTATATCAGAAATTACTGTAAAATTTGTTTGCGATTTTTCTGTGACGCGATAAAATACTTTTGGAAGAAATTAATCAAAAATCGAAAATTCTCTACATTAGGAATAAACGAAATGCGCTACTCTTAGGATTACCGCACACTGGTAATGCAAAAGCGTCTTAAAGTGACGTGAAACAAGATTGTTTCTCGTCACAATAAAGTACGCGATAGCACGTTGATAAAACATAATAATAATTATTCAAACCGTGATTAATCGATAGAATGTCTACGAAGAGATAGGAGACGTCGTTCAGATCTTTAATAGTGTCATTTATGAGAAATTGAACGGGAAGAAATTCTACTGATATTTTCATTCCAATACATTTTTCGTTCATCTCGAAATCTAATCATATGTCTATGATTCTATTTTTTAATCGCGAATAAAATAATATGTAAATATTCTCGGAATCAGGGCGTCCATGATGGAATTGTCGAAACCTCGGAAAAACAAACATTTAATACGTATTATTTAATTTTCCATTTATTTAAATGTATTCATTATAAATGGTTATTGAAACGCAGTAATTATCTTGCGGTCCTCGAAATGGCATTACGTTTGCGCTACAACACCGTGCGACGTTTCGTTCCAGAATTTGGTTACACACGTTTCACAGTGGAATAAACGTTACTAATTTCGTGACGGAGCGCGCGAGGGCTTCGCCGTCGACTTCCGCGGATTTTGTAAACAAATTGTTATCACCTGTCAAGTGTCCCTTCCATTGTTATTACCGCGTGTGTTATTACCGCGTATTAGGTTAGAAAATAGTTTAAATACAATTTGGGTAGAATTAGGAGGTTGCCTTATTTAGTATTTACATATAAGCACGAATCACGTCGGCGGTCCATAATTAACTCGAAACCGATTATTGAGGACGGAGGGAGGAAAATGCCAACACCGCACTCTCCTCCCTTTCACCAAATGACGCCACCGGCTTCGAGTCGTTTTAAATTTTTTTTTTTTTTGCTTTTTAGCTCCCACGTGTATAATACAAGTAGTCGTCGTCCGTCGCCAAACGTCCCCGCGGTCCGTTCTGTATACTCGTCCCGTTTCCCGTCTCACACGACAACACGGTAAAATTAAATTAATATATTATATTATTATTATTTTTTTTTTTTTTCGTTGTTATATATTGTGTTCGAAAAGAATCGTCGCGTAGCGGTGTACGAGTTCGCCGTACTTTGTATATAAATTACCGCGGTATATACGCACGACGCGTATCGGGCGCACGTACACAAACCGAGCGCGCGCGCGAGATCGGCGGGGTCGGAGGTGTCGCGCGATTTATCGTTTGTACTTGCGCTCCTCGGTTGACCGCGACGACAACGACGAAGACAACCCGATGACGACCGGGACGATTCTCTCATATCCCGCGCGTGTACTCACACATATATACCCGTTTACATTTTACGCGTGTAATAATAATATATAGTTCGCCTGTACGGGCCCGGCAGATAAGGAGATCTGCGGCACGTTTCGCCGCCGCCGTTGTTTGATTTACGGCCATCGGCCTCGTCCACTAAATCTCCGACCGGCACCGGGCGATCATCATCGCTTCGGGTGTACTCGCACACGGCCTCGTACTCGTATACCGCATATATACTCGTATACATATAAAAATACGCGTTCGTCGCGACTTGTGTAAAGTATTTTTATTTATTTATTTTTTTTTTTTTATACGTTTCCACGCCACCGCGTGGACGGACGCACGCGCGCGTATAATATGGCGGCGGTGACGGCGGCACGCGGTGTAATGCGCGACGCGTGCAGTGCCTGTGCACAGCTCTTGTCGCGTGTGAAGACCGCGGCGATGCGTTGTCTCCGACGCGTCGCGAAATCGTTGCGATTCGCCGTCAGGACCGTAACAACTTTTCGGTTTCAACACGGACTACTCTAATAGAGCATTAATTTTACGACGATTTTGTTTTTGTTTTTAATTCGAATAAATTCAAATTCGAATCTTCAGAAATAACGTTATTGTATTAATTTTTTATTTCTTAAATTTTGCGCCTTCAAAAATTTTACGCACGGGGCACAGAGGCGCTTTTCGCCTCTTCCCTTAACTTGCGGTCAAATGCCACCAGGTACACAGATTTGTTGTTACGCACCGTAAAAACGTTGTCATCGCGGCGATTGCTTACAAAAAAAAAAAAAAAAAAATACAATCAAACGTATGTAATATGTATCTCGGTAAACGGTTCGCTGCGAGGAAAGCGAACGAAAATTAATTCTTTATAAAAAAAATACAACGGAAGACCTTTGGTCCGATAAAAGGATAACGTAACGGGAGAATGGAGACAGAAGAAAAACAGAGAGAGAGAGAGAGAGAGAGAGAGAGAGAGAATATATAACGAAAATAGTGTTTTAAAGACTGTCGAAAAATTGCGATGGGCTGCAGGACAACGAAACTGAGAACAGTGATGGAACGGAACCCGGTACGGAAAAGACGTTTGGAAAAATGAGTTGAGATAAAAGTGGAAGCATTGGGAGGCGGATCAGATTTTGACGTCGAGACGGTTGGTGAGACAAGGGGGCCGGACAAACTGATTAAAAATTAAATAAATAGACGACTCGGTGTAAAAAAGGTGAACGATTATTGGTCTAATACGATGATGATCCGTAGCAGATACGCGCAATCCGAATAGCGAGCACGGGAATCACGCGATAACGTATTATAATTTTTTATTTATTTTATTGTTTTGTTTTTTATATAATACCTACACGGAAGTTTTTGTTCTTAAACGTAGTAAACACTCTAAAAGGGATTATTAAATTTTAGGAATGATCTTACGTCATTTGAGTTGAATTGTATACGATTCCGTGTGATTGAATTTTGACGAGCAATGCAGCGGTATTGTGGCGAGTGACTCTTTTTGAATACTGCGGTACAAGGTGAATATAAAATGACACGTATTAGGTACGCGTATAATAAACATTTTTATAACGTCGTCTCGTTTCGTATACTATTGTGTTTTAATTTATTTTGTACTATTTATTTATTTTGTACAAGCGTTTTCCTCGTTTTCGCATAAAATTCAATGTTTGTAATTTTATCAGTATATCATCGAAATCCTTTCCACTTCTCAATAATCCGCGCGTGTTCCATCGCTTCGTTTTCCCGTAATTCTTTGACTCCGGCGGTTTAATATCAATTCTTTCTGATTATAACAACGCGTATACTAATTACTGTTTGGCGTTTGCATTCCTCCGCTGTTGGTTTTTTCATTCTCTATATTCTCTGTAAATTTTCCTTCCCTGTACTCGTGTTTTTCTATAAATAATTTCCACGAAAAATTAATCAAGATGTATGCATTCGGACGGTAGAGTGATTCCGTAATATTTGTATATATGTATATAATAACGTTGTTACTAAATTTAGGGGAATAGAAAAAAAATCGTTTATATTGAAGTTACGACATGACGTACGCAGATGAAACGAGTTTTGAAAAGCCTCCAAGCGTGTCTCGGATCACATGATATACTCGTATGCGTATACACGTGAACCGATGACATTATTATTATTATATCATATTATTGCGTTATACGCATCGTCATTGTTTACGTTTTAATTTCTGTTTTATCGTAGTTTATACACACGCCTTCTCAATCTTTTTTTTGTCGAAGTATATTTATAGTGCAGTATTTTCGTTTGACGATCTGTCGTGTTTCGTTCTACGTATATAAATATAAAATAAACATAAACTGTATAGAGAAATCGCTTGTGACTTTTCACGAGCTTTATATTGTCCAGACACGTAAACCTACGCGAATTACTAATATCGTTATATTCTGTACGGTAAAAATATACTTTTAGTTTCTGTTAAAATAAAAATCGTATGTCGTATTTATTATTATTTTTTTGCAACAATTTCATAGAATAAAGTAGTAAAAAAAGGGAATAAAACGGAATTATGGAAAAGTTTGAAATAAAATATAAAAACTATAAATTAATCAATATTCGTAAATAATAATTTATATACCTATATAGTGTTTGAAGTCGAGAGGATATGAGGGGATGACATTTCTCCAATTTTTTTAGTTAGCCTATTCCACCTCCAACTTATTTTGTTTAATATTATTTATTCATCTTGGATTGAAATATTTTTTATAATTTTTAGTTGTTATGTTGTCTTTTTTTTTTAATAATATCTATGAATCATTTTTTTTTTCGTAAAAACTATATCGTTTTCTAAAATGTTAACATTTAGTAGATCTAAACGCCACTTAATCACAATCATAAAAAAAATACAATTCATAATTAAGTTCAATAGGGCCGGTGTTGAAGCGTTTATTTAAAACACGATTTTTCTCGCTTATTATTCAACAATATGGACCATTTACAATTCTACTCCACTATCTCCTTTCAAAACGTGAAATAATGATACTGCTTCCATCCCCCCCCCCCGCTTATTTTGATCCACTTCGACTACTGTATAAGTGAATATATAATCAAACCAAATATTATTATGTTAAAAAAAAATATATAAGGGTCGTTATTTGAACTATGTTTATTTACTACCGGTTTTCGGCAAAAAGTCATCATCAGGTATCAGGCAAAAAAACCTATTAGTCGTTTAAATTTGTTGATCTATTTCGTACGTGACGTTGAATGAAAATTTAGACATTTTTTTTCTGATATCTAATTAACGTTGTTTAAGTGTAATATTCTAGTACTCGGTGAACATTCGTGTTATCGCCAGTCATATGTTTATCAAGTAGGTGATACGTTAGTGTTATGTATCTGTTGTAGTGATAACTACAATTATATGTGAAATGTTGTTGTAAACAGAATTTATTACGTTAAATCTTTTATATGAGTATGGTAATAATTTGGACGTCACCGCGAGTTGGCGTGTTAACACGCGATTCATAAATTATGTTATAAAAATAACTCAGTGGCATCCACACGTGTATTGTATGCTAACCGATTCGATTTTCAAAAAAATATTCGAAAAATTCACTTATTCACCCGTTTATTTGTATTTATTTTGCTGTGGATTTCTGGACAATGAACACGTTCGTTGCCACTCGCCTTTTGTACATTAAAAGAAACCACGGTGAATATATTATTATAATTATTCTATGTAGAAAGTAAAACACGTTAAAAATGATTAAGACGGTCGGGGCGGTGCCAATGATATTTTGTCCTCAAAAATATATTGCATGGCCGTACGGAAATAATAATCCTGACCAGTAGAATCAATGAAATTTCACGATTTTTAATTTTTATTTTATAGAAGGAACCATTCTATAGACCGCATTGAAATTCGTTTTGCAACGTTTTATTCTCAACATTCACGAAAAGTTTTTAAAAATGTAAATTTTATGCTTTTTTACCAACTTTTTTTTCTCGTTATTTGAATTCAAAATTTAAAATGTGAGTTCAATAAATAATAGTAATAATATATTATGTTAATAGAAAATTAACGGTATTGTAGGTATGTAAATTGTTTTTACCGTAATATTTTAGAATCCGATATTTCTTCTAACAAGAAATTCTTATGAAATCAACTATTTGTGTTTCCATTTTTTTCCGTTTTTTTTTGAAAGGCTTGCACCAGTCCCTTTAATGATTTGAGTCTACTGTCTAGTGATGGCCGGTGGTGATAATAAGATTAATAACTCGATTTATTTTGTTATTCAATAGTTTTGGTTAATTATAAGTTACCTATTTGAATAAGCGATTCAATTCTTATTTGAATAACGTTATTCACCGTATATCAGTCTGTGCATTTTAAAATTCGAATGTTTATATTTTGATAGTTTATATTATGAATAATCGAATATTAATCGATAGTACAAATTCTTCGTTTCCACCCATCTCAATCAGATATTTTTAATAAATTTTTTTTTATCGTATATTATATCTCTTTGTCTTTCTGAAAAAATAGCCCCCTCTAGATTTTAGTTTAGGATCCACGCCTGGTATTTACATCGTTTGGAATTACAATTCGATATTTATGATATCGATGTTTATTATTAAACATTTTATACACTATATAACCGATTAAGTAATTGAGTCATAAACTCGCACTACAGACGTGTCCAACTTTTGTCGAATCGTCCGCGGCACTAAATGCGCTAATTTTATCTCACGCCACTGTTGTATTTTATATACCTAATAATATAGCATTATACGTTTGTACTTTTTGGACGTACTGACCCACAGCGTTTCGCGATTCAATTCAGTCAGAAAAGTAATAGTAATGATAATAATAATAATAATAATAATAATAAAATTCGACGATATTATTTTTGCATAATAATAAGAAAAATCTAATGAAACACATACGGAAAATATTCATAAGTAATATTATTGGACTTAATCTCATAAAACCAAAGTTAACAATATTTACAATATCATATTGATAAGATTGTGGGCGAATGCTATAATTATATAATATGCATATCTATATTCGTAACATGCACTCTATGTTTGTCCCTGGTTGTTAACAGAATATAAATTTCCTTTGTTACTGTAATAGAATAAACGTCCGCAAGAAACTTTCTAAGAATTTAATTATGAAGTCCTGGATGTCTTCCGGATGGATGATTGTTAGAAGCAATTTAGTATAGTAGACCGTCGATACACACACTAGCATATATGTGTTATACAATTGTAAATCAATAACTTTTCGATAAGTTTGATTTAAATTTATTGGAAATCTAAACTTATCGATGCGTTTAAAGTCGCACGGGAAGTATAATTTTATCTTGAAATTATAATAAAAAAAATATATTTGAGCGGTGTGATCTTGATTATAATATCTTTGGGTTCTCATATAGAGTTCGGGAGTCTATGGCATTAAACGCATTCAAAATTACCTAAAAATGTTTAAATAATGAAAAATTATGATGTAAAAAATAATTTTAAATATAAAAAATCCAAAAGAGTTGTTATAAATATATTATAACAGTTTTTCAATAAATTTTGACGCGCCTATAAATTCTTATATAATATATTACATAATCATTTTTTTTCTTTGAATGAAACTTCTTAACTAGAAAAGAAATGTACGCTATTTTTTTTTCAAATTATGAAATGAAAATTATCAAAGCTTAAAAATTAATGTATTTCGAATACATTTTCTAAAAAAAAAAATCTTCGTTTCTTCTTTGAATATTCTGTGGTCACGATGGTCACATAAGTATTGTGATAAAATTGCCACCGCTATAACCGCGTAGTCAAATACGTCTGCAACAGTGTCGTTTGATTACATTTTCCTATACAATACTCTGATAATGATTTCACCACGATTTCGATTGGAATTCAATGCCATTTACATAGGATCTGTTGAAAATCAAATTTTTACGTCTTGAAACTTATGAGTATCGGAAAAAGTTTCAAACTATAATTTTATAGACGTAAAGGATCTTTCAATAGGGACGCTCGAACATTGTTCAATTACAGCGGTCATGTGGTTAAAACGCTAATAATTGTAAAACTTGTTGCGAATTGTTCAGCAGTATATAGCAATTGGCAAATCACCATGGAAGCTTATAGCGTTGAATAATGTCTGCTGATTATAAAATTTTACTACCAAGTCAGTGCTCCGTTCGAGAATCGTTCCGTGCATTACGTGATTTTTTTATCCTCGCTACAACTGTCCTGACCAGTCGATTATTCGCGGACGCTTGGTAGCCAAATTCTAGTGCTGGTGGTTCAATAAATAATAATTAATCAGTCAACACCCGTACGTCACCGAAACGCCAAGGTCTGCAGAGGACATTGTTGCTGTGCGTGAGAGTGTACACGAGAAAACCCAAGGCAGTCGATTTCGTGTCATTTACAATTGCTCCAAAGCCCGATCTACGAACACACGCGTTGTTGTCTACAGTCGTTTGCCTTGAGTTCTTTGGTCAGTTATATTTTATATGGATGCAGACCAAAGTATTGACGTAAAACTCGCCAATTTGAAGTCGCAGAAGGCCAAGTTTTTGTGAAACTACGTGAAACGACGCTATAGTCTCTAGGGGTCGATTCTCGAATGTTCTAAATCGTAATGTATACGACAAATCACGTTTGTCACATAAAATTTGATATTGTCTACAATTATTATCACTAAACTGTTGTAATTATTATTTATTTACTTATTGTGATCATAAAAACAAAAGTTACAACTTTTATATTTTGTTTTTCATCTGTTTTGTTTTAGATTCAAAATATTCTATTAGAATGTTCTGATCTTTACGTATAACACTATTTTCCGGTAGAAAATTGCACATAGTTGGTGTATTAGAGAGGTCGTTTTTCGATTTTCTCAATACTTTTTTAATGCGTGAGAAGAAACTACGAAAAAAATTACGTAAAAACGGTAAAAACGCAAGTTCGTCAAAATCGGTTATCGTTATTATTCCGTAATTGTGAATCCAATGGTCATAATAACTGGAAATTTTCACCAAATATATAACTTTGGATTATACTGACGAGACAAACGTTTTTGACATTTTGGGCTATTCATAGCAATTGTAGATTTTGAGGTATTTAATTCATAAAAGAGGTAATTTTTGGTTTAAAAGCTTAAAAATTTAAAACTACATCAGACGTTTGTTACTTCAACCATATTCGAAATATTTCAAAAACTGTTAAGTCACGATTTTTTTCTTAACCATTTCAAAAATTTTCGACAAAGTGTATTATACAGAAACTCCGCTTAGAATCGTTTAATCGAACGCAATGCTTTATCATTTATAATAGTAACAAGATTCCAAAGTCTTTATCTGAGTAATTCACTTATTCGTCATCCACAACATCCTGCGGATCGTTATTTTTTTTATATTCACGAATAACAATTTATATTTAAAACAGAAGATATTTCAAAAGTAAACTACACGTTTATTATATAGAACGAAAATGAATATGTAAAGACGCATCTTGTGTATACATATAATATTTATATAAGTTTAACGTGCTATGAAACAGCGTAATTACTTAAATAACTAAATTATTACAAGTTATTAACATTAAAAGTTATAACTACCTGTATTACACATTAGTGAATCGCGAATAGCAGCAAATGAGTTGCTTGCAATAAATTAATAACAAACGAGATACCGATGTTTTCGCACCGGCGCGACGACAGCGTAGTCAGTATTTGTTTTCTACGGTAACCAACTCGGTTTATACGACGAATATTTCGCGTGTGACAAAAAATAATATCGTTATAAAACTAAATGTCGTTTGTGATTCGAAAAATAGGTATTTCCACGGAAAATATGTCGTACGAGATTTTCTTAACGAGATTCAAGGATTGCCTCCCACCATCTTTGGTCCCTGCAGGACCGACCTTTACGGGTATTATGTTTTAGTTCGTGTTCGCACTTCAAAGGCCGGAAAGTATTTTACACGCACGCAAAACGGCACACGCGAATATGATAGAAGTCAAGAGATATAAAATACGCCGTGGTGGTAAAATGTGCGGATATTACCCCGTGCGTCGTGTAGTATAAAAGTATCAATAAATATCGTCGACATTTAATCGTTTTACATCGGAGCGGTGCGTTTTTTTTTCTCGCTTTTTTCTCCTCCTCCTCCTCCTCCTCCTCCTCCGCCTCCTCCTCCATCTCCTTCTTCCTCCGAAGGGCATTCAATTTTCGGGCGAAGCATTGTACTCACTACGACAACGCCTAAGCCGCCAAAGTACCTCGTCGGCGGCGGCGGTGGCGGCGGCGAGGCAAAAGTTGTGATTCTTTTGTGCCAAACAGTTTTCCCGTGGGAAACAGTACGTGGCGGCGTCCCTTGTACGGCCCCAACACTATTGGCCGTACACACACACACACACACACATATTATATACGCTTTTGACGATTGCGTCTTTATCACGCACACGACGCGAAACTCGTTAACGTTTTTCCGAAGGGTCTTGTGCCGCTAAAGGACGTGTGTACGTGTGTGCGTTCCGTGCGGTGTACGTACACGCATAACCGTAAGTGTGTGTGTGTACGGCGTCCACCTAATTACGCGAGGGGGGGGGGTGCAGAAGTTGTCGTCGTTTTCGTCGTTGCGCCCAAATGGGGACGGCCGTCGCGTATAATTCTTAGCCGCCCCATAAATATAAACTCGAGACCGCCGTCGCGTATACGTATGTGCGTGCTTCAATTTCACAGTTTCTCTCTCTCTCTCTCTCTCTCTCTCTTTCTCTCCGCCGTCGCTGACGGTTTTTCTTCGAGCTCCGTACAACGAAAAACCGTACTTTTGGGAAAATAAACACGTGTGATGTCGAACACGGTTTATGTGTCCGTCGCGTGTTCATGTACACACACACACACACACACACACACGTACACAATATGTTTTTATATATTTATACAAACCACGGGCGTAGCGCGTGCACGTAAGCACTGTGAGCAGTGACGTGCGGTAGGTATAACGTTATGGACAAGCGCTAAAGAAATTACAGTATATTGACAATGGAATAAAAAATTTAACCGTGTAGTACTTTATTAAGAACTGAGTTTTAAATCGAAAATTTAAACAGTTGGATAGTAAATTATTGTTTTTATTATTATTATTATAATAATACGGCTATTACTGTTATATACAATTGGGTCTCGTTAATTCGAACGGGATCAGGGAAAAGGGTCGTTCGTGTTAACTATGAAATATTAAAAGAAATCATTTAATTTGCGATTTATGCGTAAAAATTAATTTTTATTATTGAATTCTTAACAGTGAGTTATGTATACACATCAACAATTGCGTGTAAGTTATAAATGTGTTGCATTGAACGCGTGAAAAATATAAAATAAAATCGCAACATTGAGATACGACTGAATTTTTGAGAGAAAAAAAAGGAACGGGAAATTAATTATTGAGTATTATAGAAACATAGAGCACATGCATACAAACACACGTGTGTCCTGAATAAATAATTAGAATTCAGAGTTAAATCCGAAGGTCAGTATTCGTAATAAAACTAATTACGGTTTTAATAATGATCGAATTATTTGATGATAATAATAAATTAGAAAGAGTCTTCTCGACACGAAAGGATGCGCGAATAGCTCGTAAAGTCTCCTTTTCATTAATAATAATAGCAGGACAGCGGATAAGACGTAAAGTGGGCGAAGGTATCGCCAAAACAGCCTCATTTTAAATGATTGTTTAGGTAGCTTATTATGACTCGGGAATAGGAACGTGTAATGATTGTTATGTGTCTATTTAGTTGTAGATCAATAAACCACCAGGTTCTATATATAAAACGGATGGTACCAATTGTCAATCCGTAATTGAAAAAGACAGCGAATACAATTAGAATTCAATAATATTAATATTATAATATAAATTACATATGTCGTTTAAAATATTGAGTTTTTTTTTTTTTGTACACAAGTTGAAATGATTAAACGCTTTGTCCCGCAAACGTCTCGGCGATATTATTTCGTTCGCAGTTTTCAACGTTAGTTTCAGCCCTTGTATTCAACGCTTTTGTGACTTCTGAAGCGGATATTTTTGAAAGGGGCAAAGATTTGAAGGGGGTCTACGGAAAAAGAAATACGTTTCTAAATACAGTGACGCGATAATATTCTCGGATTACCGCGTTTTTCGGATTAGCCGGTGTTCGGATTAACGAGACCCCACAGTTGTTATTGGTATTTCAATAAGAACTGCTGCAGAGTCTTTAACTGGTCATCAGTAAAATGGTCGTCAGAGTGTACGCCGTGATGATCGCGGCGGCCACGGACTCCTCTCCCATCTCTCAACCATAACCTGTCATTTCGACACATGAACAGAGACGAAATCTAAAAAAAAAAATCCGACCTCTCAAAATGACATTTCGTATTATTATTATTATTATAAATATATGTATATTATTATATGTTTATAATAATTTTGTTACTATTGTATTAGTTATATTATTGTTATTAAATCTATAATAAAAGTGTAGGTATTATTAAAAATATTTTTACAAAAATTTTTTTTTTTACTTAATTAATAATTATTATCATGACATTTATTGTTAACTGTAAGAAATATTACTGCTTATACTTTTTTTTTTTTTTTGAAACCCACACCAGAATTCGATACCAAATTTATGGTAATGAAAACCTCTAAGACTTCAAATAGTTCACGTAACTGTTTTACTATAGATATTAGTGTGTAATTGTCGCTCGGGCTTTATGATATCTTTGTGAATGTTCAACACAATATAATGAATTATCATTAAAGATTTCGTATGACGGACACATAAAGTGCGGAATTTAAGTGTTAAATGTCAATTGGCGAACTCGTGTAAAAGACGCCAGAATTTTTATTTTTTGTAAAATATTATATATATATATATATATAACGTAACTACTATTCATAATTACAAAAATTACATGTTATGTAAAACTGATGATTATTACGTATATACTTTTTCAACGGTCCTTGAGTGTACAAACATCGATTTGGTTCAATCATGTGTTCGTCGGATTAAAATTAAATGTTTTTAAATACATCATAGGCGCATTATATGTTTTATATACTTAAATAGTAGATATTTTTTCTGAGAAAAACGCTCGTTTTGGAAAATAAAGTTTTAAAATCACGCGATTTACGAAATCCATAGATCTTTGCTTAATTAATTTACTAAAAGCTCTGATTTCCATGCATATTACTGAAATACAAACATTGTGATTGGGGTAACGGAATAATGCCAGCGGCCACATCGGTATTTGCCGACTAAATGATTGTTAAATCGTCCGCTGCTACTGAGAAATTTTAATATTGTGTACATCGTAAATATTATATGTGAATTTAAAATTAAATATTTTCACAACTTGCAATTACTTGTATGTATAACTCACACAAGAGAATATTATTTAATATATATATATACATATATATGGATGATAAAATTGCACGTTCATCCGATAATGTATAATAGTTGTTACTATTATAAAAAAAAATATCGAATATCATAAACGATTTTACAATAAATCGTTCTTTTTCTTTAGAGTTCTCATTGTATACGTTTAAGAAAATTATATTATTCTATAATCGCGCAAATAATTAAGTGGGTTTACGTACGTTTTTTTAATATTACCTCATTAATTCTAGCTCATCTTCGATTTGACCGGTTTGCAAACAATTTTTACCTATTTATACACCAACCTTTAAGATATATTGATTTTAACATTTTCTCTTTTTTTAACGTATCATTCCGATTTATCGCAATTCATAAAATAGAAATCGTAATTATAAAACTTTATTTTCTTGTATGCCGCGACATATAAATAATATGTGCAAACACTATAGGGTCGGAAATCGTATTATTGTGTTCATACGACCAGTAAAAAAAAAAAAAAAACTCGTAACAATAATTTCAAAGAAATCATTTTATTACGTAAAAAAAAATATTCGATCGTATAATTTACAATATTGTAAATTTTTATTAAAACGAGGTAATTAATATGTGATCGTTTTATAATATTGAAATGTTTCGATCCCCTGTTGAACGGTCGAATGCGGCGTAATGTGAACGAAATCGCAACGAATGAATTCAAACGGTTTCTGTTTACACAATCGAAATTTTATAAACAATGATCGTATCGACCGGTGTTTTAGGTTTTACGTTCATAATGCGGTATGTGATAAAAATTCGTGTAAAATCACAAGTTCTCAAATACCGCCATCAGCGTATTATTATGATTGAGTTGATATTTACGATCGCGCGATATTACAATCGTCGTAATATCGATCGCGTACAGTGTAGAGAGGATAATGGCACCGTTAAGTGTTTGGATTATTCAGAAGTTCTGATAGGAGAGGAGGAAATTGTGTCATCATATAAAAGAGGATCACGCGCGCATCTGCAGCGAGAAACAAAATGTTTCCCTCTTCCCCCTGGTATTTTCTCGGCCTGAAAACGTTTTTGTGAAACGAGACAGTGTGCGCGGAACTCGCGGATATAACGTGCGTGCGTACCGTTTTATCGTTTAGACGAGAAGAAAAAAAAATAATAAAAATAAAATAAAACAAAACGCGCAAGGAAATATTTCTTAATTAATTTTTGAGTTTTGTAATTAAACTTTTTGATGCGTAGTTGTCAACGTCCGATTTCGCCGGTTGAACTTTGAAAGTATATTTTGTTCTTTGACAAGCCGAACGGCGTAGGGAAGAGAATTCTCTCTCGTGCTGCCGCAGAGAGAAAACGTCTTTTCTCCGTCTGACCAGCGCGTGCGTATGGACGTTTTAAAAACGCGAGTTGGCAAGAAAGCATTTCCGGAATGCTTTTACGGCGCGGCGTTGGCGACGACGACGACGACGACGACGACGATCGCGGGGAAGAGAAAAATTGTAACTGCAGAGGGTAAAAGATTGGCGGTGGTCCTCGATTCCGGCGTGTCATTGTTTCCGCATTACTTCGCTCGAATTCCTCGTCGAATCTGGCGCAAAAATGGAAATGAAAAACCACGCGGTGTCGTGTACAATAGGGGGCAGGGGAGGGGAAAAAAAGAGGGCAAACGATCCGACGCGGCCAGTCATCCGTCGTCAAAGCCGCATTAACGACGGCCGTTTGGCCGGCAAACCGCGGAAAACATATTATTCCTTCCCCCCCCGCCGCCGGCCGTTTTCGTCGATTTCCTGTGAAAACGGGGTAGGTGCTTGCAGCGAGTATTAATAACGCACGTGGGGGGGTGGTCCACCAGAAAAATCCCCCGAATATTTCGCGGATTGGCACCTTCCGACTGATTCTCAACGAGTCAAGTGTTTTACGATTTTAGAATGTTACGAATTTAATCGTTTTCCGTGTTCGATCAATATCCGAAATTTCTCGCACATCGGTTCTTTAGATAAACCGCGTCGTATTCAACGGTCACTCTCGAAATTTAATCAAACGGAGCTTTGGTTCCTTATTTTCACAAGGAAAAGACTCGTGAACAATGTTGCATTGGAACCAGTCGCACGTCGTCTTTTTCGCCGTTTCATTATACATGCAGGTGAACTATGAACATTTTTGTAGAATTATGAAACGTGGTTTTATAAGGATAAAAACTGTACGGAATTTATTAATTTTTAAGTAAAAACGACGTATTGATTTCCTCCATGTCAATACAACGAGTTCTCAGGTCTGAGAGGGTGAGGGGAGTGGAAGAGGCGCGTTATTATATAATATACGATTGAAATATTGATAAGTTCACGGTATTTTGTGTTCTGGAACTTTTTATATATGTTTGGCGGGGCTCATTTGCACTATAATGCCCCGGGGGCCAATATACTTTAAATCCGGCTCTGGACACGTTTATGATTTATTTGTGGTGAAAAAAAAAAATTAAATAAAACCACGGTCATGAAACGTGTGATCTATGGCTTATAAGGCTGTAGTAACGACGTAGTTGTTAAATGTGTACATAGAGAATGAAAACTCCTCCATATACAGGACCCCCGCGATGATAACAATTTTAACGAAATATTAAAATACACCAATAATATTTAAAATATTGACGTTGTGTATATATCTTTAGCGTACCTGCCATGAAATACTTCATAAGTGCCCGTGTGTCAAACCGTTGACAGGTCAAGTGTTTGCTAACATCTCGACGCCATGAACTGGCGTAAATGCGCTCGGACCATCGCGCGTTTACTGAGTAGATCGTCCGCACACCCCTGCAGGATATATCAGGATAGTATATGTCATTTAATAACTACTATAACTAGATAAAATTTGCTCCTGGAACGCAACGCATTACGAGGTCATCGCCCGGGCATTCTTTTTAGTCGAACATATGTTCGCATAAAAAAACAAAATCATTGTGATACCAACAGCTTCCTCGTTTGGCTTACAATTTAAATAAAATAAGGATTCTAATAATATAGTAATACTAAAAATATAGTAATATTCATCCTAAATATTCTGTTTGAATTTTAAAATTTTGCGATATGAAATTTTTGCGTTTTCTAATTATTCATTTATACACGAGTATCGGGTCAGGGATTCAAATCAGTGCGAGTATATATATATATATATATACGGTATGAGTATGTGATGCATCGACACTAATAATTGTGTCGTCATATGAAATTCGATTAGTATAATGCTATGGAAAATAATGGAAGAGTGTATACATAAGTATATAGAGGAGCGTTTCCTCTATAGCGTTTCCTAACCGGTGTGCCGAAAAATTTAATGATTAATAATAATAATAATAATAATAATGATATATATTTTATGATTTTCTTATCGGCAATTAGCTGATTCTTATTATTTTGATAAATAGTGTTATAAAAATTATTATATAACTGAAGAACTGTTGAATGAAGACATACTTTTCAGTTGTCACCTATTCGACCCCGGAGGAAACGTATAATGAAAGGGAAACGGGACAAAATTTCTCACTAGATTTTTATAACGTTTTCGTAATATACTCTAACTGTTTTCTATATACATAAATTTAATATTTGTAATAAATTAAAATAAAATAAAAATAAATAATGTGTACGCGCGTGCAAACCGTATGTACTATAACTTTGATTAAATATATAAACAAGTCAAAGATTACATTCGGGGCTTGGACTAAAGATTTTTTTTTATGATAAAAGGAGTGGAGACTGGAGAGTGTAGTATAATTAGCATAATTTATTTGGCAACTGATTATTATGAATATTCTGACCATATTTTTAACACGCTAATATTGTTTACCGCTAATATGATTTACGATTGGATTGTCACATTCATTCCCACACAGTCTAAAAATTATATTACTACAATTTACTATCGGAAAATAATTAAGTACTATTTACGACTAAATAATTAGTATTGTTTCCTTCATAAAAAAAAAATTTCTATTGCGTATAAAATATATCAAGAATCAGAAAACCTTATAGAAATGAATGATATCACTGGGATGAGAAATGTATATTTTACGTACTTTTGAAGTACTCAGAACAATAGAAATGTGGTACTAAATATTTAAATATTTATTTGTACAACATTAAATTTGAATCGTATGTGTCCATCTACCTGAAATATCTACTGATAGTTGTGTGCCAAGCACAAGTACACAACATTTATAAATTATATTTCATACATTTCTAAGCCAATCAAATTGTCTTTACTAGACCAAGACATGAGTATGACACGTCTTAGCATGAGGAATTATGAGTCTCGCAGTTGTTGAATGACGACGTATTTGAAGTACGATTGTTTCCTCTAACTGATTTTATAATGAAAAGCCTGTTCAATTGTAGCCATACGTGGGTTATAGACTACTACTAAACAATAAAAGTAACTTATATACAGGTATATAGTTCAAAGTTACACTTTTGGTGTAAATTCCAAGATTCTAGAACCATTATTTTTGAAATGTTGCAAATGCTTTTTCGACGATATCGCGTTTTGTCATTTTTAAATCATTTTTTACTATTTTCATCGAAAAATTATCTCTCTAAAGTCTCCCTAACATTTCCTCTTTCCCTAGGAAATACCGGAAAATTGGTACGTGTGTAATGAATGTTAGGAGCACTCCTAATCGAAAAGTAGTAAACAGAAAAAAATGAAAAGAAAAAAAAGTAGAGCCGCATGGTGTTGTGAATGTCTCTCAAGTGAATTATTCGTATAAAGATTTTAGAGTTTTGTTATTATTATAAATTTGAAAGCAATTATAAATCATCGCATTCGACAAAACGATTCTGAACGCAGTTTCGGTGTAATATTATTTATTAATATATATATATTATACACTATATTTAATAATATAATGTGTATAGAATAATATAATTTTTGATTAATCTACGTAGTTAAACGTTATTAAAAATTGTTTCCTTCAATACAGTACAAAGTTACAGATTTGATAAGAATTTTAAGATTCTACGACATTAGTATTGAAAAAAACGTATAATTTTTCATACAAAAGAAAAAAAAATAAATTAATAAAATACGCATTTTGTTGAATAATTTGAAATGTTTATTATGGAAAATTGTAAGGAACGTGATTATTGAAGTTTTTTTTTAAATATAGTTGAAATAACGTATGTATGACATTGTATTACTCGTAAATTTGTATGCCGCGTTGAAATCAAAAATGAAACTTTTTGTTTTTGATACTTCCAAATCTATATATAATTATTACTATAAATGGCATAAAATCGAAGGACATTTTTCGAAATATTTTTTTCTCCTAATATCAATACAAAGTTATATATTTGGTGTCAATATTTCAAGTTTCAAGTTTTTTTTTTTGTTTTGTTTAGGCGCTTTTGAGGAAATCGAAAAATGACCGTTCTCTAAAGTGCCGACTAAGAACATATCGGAGCTCTTTTTCCAGGAGAATTTTCGAGTACGCAGCCAAGAGAAAAAGGGAAATACGCGTCATTCTATAACCGATACTTTCCTCGATACCACCGCGAGTTATATTAAAATAAATATTATTTTAATGATAATTTTTACTCTATTGCAATATACAAAAAAAAAAAAGTATTCTATTGAGTAATTTAATATTAAACTTTATTTGTATACAGTGTACAGCGTATTAATAATAATTAAGACATTGTATAGCAATCAAATGTTTATACGATATTTGTTTTTATTCTATTTCCTCATACTCCATATTTCGTTCGTCACTATTTTCCTCATCGAGATCACCAATATCTTCAATATTGGCCTTCGTTAAATATAAGCAGTTTATCTTCAGTGCACGATGGATAATTCTAACTCCATTCCATTAAATAAATTCTAAAGAAAATCGTTGATTTATACAAAACCGGACAAATACGGGCAACTGGAAATTATAAAATCCTATTTAAAAGAGTTTATAAGATTTTGATATTTAAAATACGATATGGCGTTATTCCACGCTACTTTTTTTTTTTCAAACTACAATACAGTTCGAAATTTAAAAAGAAAGAACGCGATATCAGTGTAAATTAACTAGTTCGTGAAATACACTCTAGGCGAATAAGAATGTGAATTTTAGTAAATTTATTTTCCTTACCCTAATGAGTTTGTCGACGATATTGAAATCGTCGATACAATGTTAAACTTGTTCGAACAATCGTTGGGGGTAGAAATGAATACAGTTTCGAGTAGGTGTGTAAAATACAACATTCTATTCTTAATAAAAACTGATTTCAATTTTCAGTACGTTTTTTCGGCTTTTTTTTTCTTCTGGACCACTGTTCACCGTCGATAATAATAATCAGTAGAACTTCGGTAAGAGGAGCTCGTCATTTCGTTATTAATAACGTCCGATTCCGTCTGACACTTTGACCGCGCGCGATCGATTACGTATGCACGCCGCGAGCGGGTCGCGCGGCGTTCGAGTTAATCGACCAGCACGTTTCAAACGGATTTCGGAAAAATCAAAAACAATAGAACAAAAAGGAGAAAATCTAACGATCTAACTCGATACAGGGGCGTATTTACTCCATCCCCTGGGGGGGGGGGCGAATAGAAAAACGGCCCGTCGAATCTGTTGCCAAAAAATTAGAATTATCGAAAAATTATATGAAAATAATAAGTTTTAAATAAAAAAAAATGTTTTATTACATTTTAGTTTTAGTTCGATTAATTTTAGTTGTCAGTAGATATAGGTACATACTCGAGTATTTATGGGGGGGGGGCGATCGCCCCTATCGCCGCCCCCCCCCCCTTGTATACGCCCCTGACTCGATATCAATTCCGTTTCGTTATACAATTCCGCGGTACGTTCTAAACGCGATTCGGATATTGTCGCGGTGGATCCGCGAAATACGTTTCCTCGGCGGGCAGGCGCTCGTATGTTTGTATGGGGGGGGGGGGTGGTGGTAGGGAGTCGAACCGTATGAGAACGTCGTGCCGTGTTTGGCGGCGGACTGTTTGTTATCTTCACGATGTGTATAATAATAATGTTTCCGAGATGTGCCCGTGGGGTTTTGACAGCCAGTACACGCACACACACGCAGACGTTATAATGCGCTCGAGCACGTATTATAATGGTAAGGGCAATTTGTTTGCGATTCCATCGGGCGGGCGAGCGAGCGAGAGAGAGAGAGAGAGAGAGAGAGAGCTTATGAATTTATTATGATCGCGCGTGGAACGCGAACGCGACACGCCGTCGTACGTCGTGCGGTGAAACGAGCTGCATAAAATATGGATAGCTCTCGTATTGTTACTCCGCACGGGGGAAAATATATATAAATATATAAAAAAAAAATAAAAACACCGTATGAAATAACGTGATTATTTATATATACACGCCGCGTACGGTAATATCGGAGAGCGTTTACTTTTATTTTTTTTTAATAATAATAATAATTATGTAATACAATCGCGGAACACTCCGTCGATTAACACACATACACACGCACACACGGCCGTGTAATTTTTTTTTTTTTTTTCATTTTAATTGTCCCACGGGTTAACCGCGAAACGACGCGTCGATTTTATTTTCATCGAACGGGGGCGCGCGCGTTTAACACCGTTGACATTTCGTTCGTCGAGAATGACCGCCCGCGCGCGACGGCCGAGAGAACGCGCGCTAGTCGCCGGTTCGGTTTATGCGTAAATATAAATTTATGTATTATATAAATTACATATAAATTTTATATATAAATTACCACCATTACACGATTAGAAAAATATCTGTTAGTAAAACATTAAGGAAGATTTGTGGTCCAGTATTTGATAATGAGCAAAACATATGGCGTAGAAGGAAAAATACTTTCCCGAGTAAAAGAAACACCCGAAAGCCAGAATACTGTATATAAGTTAGGGTGTTCGTATAAATACGGTACGGTTAAAAAAATTTAAACTTGTTAATAAGTGTTAGTATAATTGATAATAAGTAAGCCTAATTATAAATAAATAATAGAAAATAGAAAATAAATTTGGTGCACTGTACAAGGGGTTTTAAATAAAAATGAAATATGTATGAACCAAAAAAAATTTTATTTTAATGACGATGATCTGTAGGTCAACATTTTTTCTGCTGTTTTTGCTGAACAGAAATATCGCGTCGAGTAATTTATTATCTTTTCATAAAATATTGTAAAACTCGTTTATAAGAGAATAGTTTTTAAAATGCGTTTTTATTTGTGTTAGTTTCGGCAAAAAAAAGAAAACGATTATTTATCGCGAGGAGAAAAAAATTAAAAATAACGGTTAACTTATTTTTAGGAATAATCGAAGAAGGGATGATTTACAAATTTTGATTTTGGTCTTACGAATACTTACAAGTTACACCCTTCATTATAGCGCAGTAAAATTTGGAAAAAATGTATAACGGCTAATTTATTCGTGAAGTTAGCCGTGATGTGTACAATCGTGGAGAATTCTAAGTTGTTTGACTTACAAATTAAGAATTTATGCTTAAAAATACTTACAAATCACTTACAAATTAATGACCCAATTTGAATTCAGCCGTTCAAGTTTGGGCGGCCAACTTCACGGACATGAAAAACAGACTTGAAAAAAACGGGAGAAATGCATCCGCATAACTCTCGTTGGGACAACGGGATACGAAGTTGAAATACAGGACGTATGGTTATTGGTCACTCTATAAGTCTCAAGGCATTAAATTTTTACATATAAAATAAATTACAACAACAGAACTGTTTTGTTCTTTAAATATCTCTTTGATTTGTGAGAAATTACGAGATTTAAAAAAAAAAACTGTAACATTTTTATATACTTAAAGTGTTTAAAACTTTTAAGTATTAAAAAAACTGTTGGTCTGTACAGGTAATATAATTTGTGCGTAAAATATTGGTGTCAAAAGTATGACTGAAGCCTTCAGAGTCATTCTATCCCTCGTAAAGCATTTATTTTCATGCAAATCATATAGTAGCATAGTATACCGTCTTTTTAAGGCATTGAGATTGTCTCTGTTTCCATTCACCTCGTCCCAGGGACTACTTTCTGTATTAACAGACAGACAGGTTTTATATTTTTTTATTTTTAAAATGTGAAAATTCGATTTCGTTCGGGCTGTGACATTCGAACAAGCCGCCGAACCCAATGTCGAAATATTCGCTATTCATTTTTGAATTAATAATAAAAATATATACTAGTTACTATGCCCGATGTACGATTCACAACATTATACCATCACAAATTTATAAATTTTTAGGGCTCGGTAGTTATCACAGTAAAAAAAGTATTAAAATTTTTTGTATTATTGCGCAGAGAAATTGTGAAGATTACATTAAAAATTCAAAAAAATAAATAATACATTTTACAAACATTTTTAAATGTTCGTTTGCAGGATGACAGTGATATTGTGTTATTTACTGAAAATCTGAAAGCTCTTGAATGAATCAAGTACGTTGTGCACTCAATAATTATTTTAATATTTAAACATTATTTTGTAAAATTGATATTTTACATTTTTATAAAACTGTTGTTCAATAAACATTAAAAACGTTAAATGACACGAAGAAAATTGAATAAAATTAAAAAAAAACGGATTTAAAGATTAGATTTTTGCTCATACTTGCACAAAACGCATTGAGTAATTAATTTTATTTCTTTATAATTTTAATTTTATTCAAATTGTAGGTAAAAAGTTGCAGATGTGAGGACACTCGAGCCTGGTCTATTAGGGATGTAATTTTATCCTCATAATTTTACAAAGCATTTTAATACGGTAACTGTAGGTTATTTTTGTATTCATAACTTAATTTAAATTCTCTACTTTTATTCTTATTTTGGATTTCAATCACAAATAATTAATACCGTCATATGGTTAAAGTCATATTCTTTAAAACATACAGTTCTTTAAACGAAATTTCTATTTATTCGATAGTTACATAATTATAGATAATATAAGTCAGAGAATTCAGATATTAATATATTTACTCTAAACCTATTAACGTACGAGTGTGATTAGAATTTTGAAAGATATATTAGATACAATTTTAAGTAACGTTAAAAATATTTTATTTATTATGCGTTGTTTTAAAGACATTTAAGGCTTACAACTTAATATTATATACATATACATGTTTGTATATTATAATTTAATTTCCATATTGTTAATTATTCGAATAAATACATATTTATTTATTAAAATTTTTAGACGATTAAATAAATAATTAAACTAGAGTACACTAATGAGTAAAATTCGAGTACACCAATGTTAATGTATACGAGTAATCGGTTATTAAACTGAACGCTCAATAAATAACATATTTTGTATTTAACGGTAAAATTTCATAAATACCAACTAAAAGGTATTTTAAATTTTTTGGAATCTTGGTTTTCATAATATAATACAAATTTGAACTATTAAGTACCTACTTTGAAATGTATATTTTCATCTTGAAATAATTGTTTAACAACTCGACGTTGTAATATTATTATAGAAAGCAAACTATCATACAAATTTCATTTAATTTATGTAGTGGTTGAAATTGTCAAGTAATCGTGAAATATTTTTATTTATTAGGTCAATTATTATTGTATGGTTTAAAAAAAAAAAAAAAAATTATGTGAATCCAAATTAATCTCTCCATTCGTTTATATAATTAAATTTATATATTTTGATTGACATCATTATTCGAACATTATTATCAACAGGTCAACTAACTATTCGGTGATAACAAATTTTGTATATCACGCGTTTCACAATACTATACCCGCAGAAATTCCAATTAAACTAATATAAATTAGTAGTGATCTTTTGTATTTAAATTAGTTAATATATTATTTTAGGTAATAGTTTTCCAAATAAATTAGGCCGTAATACATATGTATTTATATTTTATATATATAAAAAAAAATGTGTTCACAATATTTGATCAACGTTTTCTCTTTTTTTTTTTAATCCATCTTATAATTTATATAATAGTCTGTTGTTCAATAATTTATAAATACCTCCTAATTGTAAATAACGCGTTGGCATGTATTGAATTTTGTTGAACGCTCATTAGTCTTTCTGACATATTTATCGTTGAAAATTGCGCAGACAGCGTAATTTAAATGATATATAAATATATTATGTGTGCATATAAGTAATCGTGCGTTGTCATATTATTTTTTTATTTATGCACATTAAAATGAATTCTTTTTTAACGTTTTTATTAAATTTATATAGTATCCGTGCGTAATATAAATAACGGTATTTGGTGTTTTTTAAATACGAAAACAATCGTAGAATAACTGTGTGACATATTATAATATATATATATATATATATTATATCGAAGGATCGAAGAAATTTAAGTGCGCCCGGAGAAAATAATAAAATACGGCCACTGCAGGACGTGAAACACGGGTTCAAAGTATTTGTGTATTGTGGGCAGCTGTTATACTTTTCCTGAGCCTATATCATTTCGTATGCGATTTATTTTGCTGCACATCATATACAATAATTCTCTGGATGAATTGAAATTGTTCACATGATATTAAATATAATATGCGTGCAGAGCGATTCGTTTAACTTGTCGATCATTTAGAATTTATAGAAATTTGAATAAAATAGTTTTTCTAGTATTAAAAAAATTTATAGGCATCCGCTGATTCGTCTAAAATTATCGTCGAATTATACGTATGTACGAATAATATAAATTACATGTATTAAAATGTTATTGGTGTAATCGCAAATGTTTGAAGAATACGCGTATTGTGTAATATTATATTTGTTAATATAATATTTTTTTTTAGCACTTCAATCGAAGATGATTCATTATTATCAATATAATAACTGCAGTAATGGTCTTCTGAATTTTTAATACTTTTCATTCGGAAATTTTGAGAGTCTTTTTTTTTTTTTTGGTTAATCGTACATTGTATGTGAAAATTTTTTTTTTTTTAAATTAATTATTAGGTTTGTCGAACGTACACGTTGCACGTGTAATAGTAATACAAGGCGATGAACGTGCAATGGGATTACGAATACAAATTCTATGTCGGAATGTCTATCACAAGATATTCTGCATACGTAGTGGATTCCGTTTAACGTTGCGACTAGTTCCATTTGTTCACATCAAGCGGTTACGCATATAAAAATCGAAATTAAATAAAAAAAAATAAATAAATAAACGTAATTAAAAAAAAGACCGTTTAATGTTACAGTTTATTTATTTTTCGAAATACACACCATATTATAAGATTAAAATTATTTTTATTATTACGATTGTTGCTTAGACGTGGGAGGTGTACAATATGAGGGTAAACGCGCGTTGTCGAAGCTCATTGTTAGTGTGTGAAGTCGGTTGGCAAAATCTGCGTATGTCTTAACTGCGTATATCACACGGATCGTCCTCCTTGCACGAAGAACTCCCGCAACGCATTTTTAATTATACATGTGTTTGGTGCGGGTCAGTCCCAGTGTCCGAATGAGTTTTTTTTTTTTGTTCTTCAGCGTAATCCGTTTTGCGCACGTGCCTATGTTTTAAGTGGTCGACCACATTGACCGGTGTCCACTGGGATATTTTATTCGGAATACGTTAAATAATAAAATCGTATTGATCCAAACATTACTACGGGGATATAGTCGACGGGATACAATAATAATTATAAAAATTTATGCCCCGAAATAATTTTAATAACGTTAAATACGTCCTGCCGGCGCGTAACCGATTCCGCGCATGTACCGCGCGATTTAATCGGCGAAAAAACAAAATAAATAAATAAATAATAATAATAATAACCATCAGATCGGTCAACGCACGCAGATTTCTCGTGCGGAATATGAAATAAAACAATTCGATTTGTATAGCAGCGGCGGTGAGCGAGAAAACGCGGACAAATGAATTCCTATTTGTTCTGGCGGCCTCGCAATTTCTACGGTATTACACAGCAATCTGGCCGGAGAACATTTGTCGTGAGTGGTCTTTGCGTGTTACTATGTATACGTTTTCGCCGCCGCGGGGAGAACGAGGAGATGATTTTTTTTTTTCTTAAGTCGCAATTCTCGGATACCGCGAAATGCGAAAAAGAAAAAAAACACACACAAGTCCAATCATTCTTCCATTCAGAAGTTATATTACGGTGGTACCGAGCGGGATAGCAGGTGTGCTAATCAGTGTTACGGCTTTGGAAATCGTTAACTCGGACACAATTATACGTATATATATATAAAGTATACAACATCGCGTTCCACCCGCGATTCGCCGTGTGTCGCACACCCGCGGCCGTCGGTGTCCACATCGATCGCATATCGCACACACACACACACACATTAAACGGGGACCGGAAAAATGCCCGGAAATGACAGAGTTCTCGACGAGGCGGAGACCGCGGTCACGTATGAAGAGCGGCGACAAGATTTCTACCTCTCTCTCTCTCTCTCTCTCGTCCGGGTGTGGGTTTTGCAGTAATAAAAGTGAAGAAGAATCGGACGCGACCCCTGGAAAACAACTCGCGCACAAAGTGCACACGCACACGAGTTAAAACGTGTACGGGAGAGAGGAAGTGCGTACTACTCGGACGCGCGACGGTATGGCGATCACGTATTCGATATGAGGAGAAGTGGACAACACAACGCGACTGGTACCGCCGTCTCCCTAAATGAAAAAGAACCGCCGAAAATCTCGGCCGCGGGGGAGCCAAAAAGGTCCGTAATTAACTGTCTTCGTAAATATATATATATATATATATAAAAGGCCCTTTTGGACTTTTAATGAACCGTTCGCCGTCACCGGCGGTACGTTACTCGTACAAAAGGTCTTCGCCGGTTTCCGCGCGATGCACCGGTCGCACCACTCTGACACCCCGCACGCTATACGCCAGCGCAACGATTGCCATAATATATTATTGTTCGAGAATTATCCCGTTGTTTTTTCTATAATTTTTTTTTTTTTTTTATACTGGAAAAGTGTGCACTATTCGCATCACGTCGTGTTTTCCGCGAACGAAACCGCGTCATCGTCGAAAACGTACGATTTCGAATTCGGAAGAGTTTTATTACTTGCGCCTCGTGCAGGTGTCGCGCTTTAAATTTCTCCGTTGTTACTATGCGTCGGTTTAGAATATATATACGAATACGAAATAAAGAACACACTTAACTCCGTTCTCGTTGTTAAACGATTTCAATGTAATAATATTATTCGAATTTTTTCTGTTTTTTTTTTTAGTAATTAAATATAACGCGTATAAATCATATATAGTATTTAGTCGATCGACAAAATTTGTTTTTGGATATATTTATTGGAATTTAGAAAGCGGAAAATTCTAATGGAAATTCGAAAATTTGTTTACTCGAAAGAGTTCGGCGAGTACGACGTTATCGGACGAAGACGTCTTCGGGGCAATTATTCGTGCGTTCGCATCTCGTCAATTGCATAGTATGAGCATAGCTCTGAACCTATGGCTCTCAACGGGGGCGATAACGTCTTCCCCGTGAGCGGTGGAGTGGTGGGTGCTGACAGGAGCAATGAACTTTTTTTGAGAAGTATGGGAGGGGGGCGTAAGTATATTTTAGCCAATAATTTTGGATGTAAACCATAATTATATCGTAAAACTAGAATTGGCTTATCAGTTATCTGAAATTGTTTTCAAATTTATTATCTTTATTACGTATGGTCATTTTTTCTCTTACAATACGTATACAATAGTCAATGTTGTAAATGTAGAGACAGCAAAGATTCACATTCAGGAAGAATGGATAGAACTTTCAACTAATGAAATTTTGAAAGCCACCATCAAAGATAGTGAATGCCACATAACATTTTGGCTTCAAGCCAACGTTATTCGCCTTTTCTTTGGACTGTGGACTGCTGTCAAAAAATGTTTAGTTGCCTTTACCTTTCTCCTACTTTGTAGAAAGAGGATTCAGTACAACGACTGATCTCATCACAAAAAAATAAATCTATTAGATATCGTAAAAAGACGAGACTTGCGCCTTCATCTCACAAATATCATACTTGACATATATAAAAAAAAAACTAGCTTTGAAACATCAAGTACCACCATCTCACTGGTCAGTAACCGTTTTTTTATTTCTTACTATTTTTTCATTTTTAATATTAAATTATTTTTTAATCATTAAATTTATTACATTTCAATATAGAACGTTTTTCTAGCATACTGTTTTTATTTTTCTCTTGGTCACGTTATGTTGTTTTAGATTTACAATTAAATCTGTCCTCTTTCTCCATAATAATAATTATTGATTTCTCATTGGGGAGGAGGACGTTGAAAAGTCGTTTGTTTCTAAAGGAGGCGGCTGTTTTTAAAAGGTTGAGAACCACCGCTCTAAACTGTTGAGTGTTCTGTATTGAAAATTTTGAAGTAAACTTCTGTTTAATAAAAACGAATAAACATTGACCCGTGTAAATAACTCTGATGTGGAATTCTTTCGTTCGTTTGTGAAATCGATAAAATCTTCTTTATAACGTCGTTTTTTCTTTAAAATCATAAAGAATTAGTACGCGTCAAACGCCTTAATATTTTCCAATGAATATTTTGGTCTTAGACAAATTTATAGGAATTCAACTATAAATTCGCTACTGTTATAAATAAGTTCAATATTAGGAATTTTAAAATTTAATGGAACTTTTTTAAATATTTACGAATTTACTTTGAAATCTTCCGTTGCGTTCAAAAACGAAAACATTTCATTTCTCGTCGTAGTTTACGTAAAAACTTGCATAATTTCTTACGGCGAGTTCATACATTCGGACGAGCGTTTTGTCAGAGCTCCGGAATAAATAAATTATTATTTATCACGGAAAACAATCTTCACGACAGGCGCTGCAGTTGACGCTGGAAGGCACTTCACGGATTCGCAGAGGTCAATCAGATTCACAAGGTCGATTTCCTTTCATGCAGTTGTAAGTATTTGAATTTGAAGACCAGCTAAATCCATTGTTTTCTCGTTTCTTTTTTTTTCTAGTAACTAAAACGATACTATGTATTCGTATCTGATTTTTTCTCTTTTACCGTTAAATTATGACATCTAATTCGGTGTCATTTTAAGAGTTCAATAGAAAGCGAAAGACATTATTTTTTTTCATTTAAAACGAAGTACATCCGATTATCGTATAGTTGTATAATATTTGTGTTTTAGGACACGTACGGCATCGATAAAACGATAATTAGGATTTACAAAATATTACCTGTCTTGCGTCGGTAATCGGTTTTTTTCCCCCGAAGTTTTCAGTATTTATATTTGCGAATTTCTGAACAAAACGTTATGTTTAAAAGACGTCTAAAACGCGTCTTGCTTTGTAAAATTACAGGCAAACCATGTCGCAATCAATAGTTTGGGTTGTTATTTATAAATACGAATTTGCTGTGTATATTTTTACAACCGGTTATAGTAGTCGCTAATAAAAACGAAAACTTCCATTTGCTAACAATATAAATCGACTTCGATTTAATATTTAAATTCATTAATTATATTGTCGATTAGTTAAATACGCTATTATAAAAAAAAGGAAAATATATTCCGCGTTCCGTTGACTAATTATTCATTTTAATATCGTTTCCTCGCTAGTTAAAACTTATACAGGTTCACTTCGAATATCGTTTTACACTTATTCCGTATAGTAGTTGTATAAGAATATTACGGGAAGAAAAAAGTTAATAACTACTTTTTAATGGTATATCGAATACACGTATTTGTTTAAATATATAATACCTATAATATTTCTTAAACAATTCAACGAAATCGAGTTGTTATTAGTTTTCAATTTTAATTAAACATTTTACGATATTTTATATATGATATGCCTAATATGGCGAGTATTATAAAAATGAATTTTTTAGGGGAAAAAATTCAAGTAATAAGTGCGAGTTTATTCTGAGGATTCGATTGGTATAAATGATTTTTTTTGTTCTCGTGTAAGTACATTTTTAACTTGTTTTAGCTTTCTCCATTTTAAATTATACTCGATTATTTATAAATAATTAACAAAAAAAAAACTTTCTATCTATATACATTTTTAATGCCGTAATTAAAAATAATACCGATGAAAAATTACTTTTTTTTTTAAAGTTTAAAAATAAGTTTTCATGTTTTTTTATGTTCAAACAGTATACATTTTTTTTATCGATCTGGAAGTCTCGTATAAGGAAAAATAATTTTTTTCGCCGGAATCTCCTGGTACACACTTATTTTTTCTCGTGTAATTCCTTGCTGATGATGCTGGGAATATATTATAAACTAATTTGTCCTAATCAATAAAATACATTTTTATTTACGTAATTTACGGTAAAAATCACTGCTCGAAACTGAGTAAGCGCCTTTTTTAATCACATTTCAGCGCCCTTTTTCAAATTTGTCTAAATGTAACTCTGGTCGTAATTATTATTTTTTACATTTTTATTGCATAAAAAACATGCTTTTTTTGGTGTTGTTTTCACAGCGAAAATTATAATATCGATTTGACGTATTGTAATATTGGTTTATGACTTGCGAAAAACTTACAATCATCACGTATTATACGCCTTGATTTTTGAGTATATTTTATTAGTTTTGTAAATCTTCTTTTCGATTATTTACGCCGAATCAGTATGTTTAGAATGAGATACAAGTAAGAAATTAAGATGAAATATAAGCCGTCTAAATATAATTTATACACAATGGATAAATATTTCTTTTTTGATTTATGTTTATCAATAAAACTATAAAAGTTATGGTGACGGAAATAGGGGAGAAGCCAGTCTTATACGAGTTTACAAGATATATTTCTGTATTTTGGTACGAAAATTTTTAGTAAACTTTTAAGCGTTCCTCTCTATTGATTGTTTTCCGATTCAAGCACCGGGTAAAAATATCGTCATGATGCCAAATTTTTTTTCTTTGTATCGACATATGTAACAATTTACCAATGGCGGTTTTATCTAAGTGTAAAGGAGTGGCGATGAAATTACAAATGTCAATCTTTCCCTATTACAAATCAGCCAAATGATATCCCAAATCGTCTCAAATCATCTAAGTAAGATATTGACAAATGCATCATTGTAATTTTTTTTTTTTTTTTTTTAGGATATTGACGTAATACCCAAGGGATTAGGTTAGCAGGACTCCTAACCGTCATACTTATACCACTATTTCTGAGTGTACTTGTATTTATATGCAATATTAGCTTTTGTATAATTGATGTGAATTTAAATTATTTTTAAATAATAATCATTAAGAAAGTATTCAAATATTAATTACAATATAATGTGTAAAAAAAAAAAATTAACGATTTTTTGTTTGTTATTTGTAAAGCGATCGATAACGGTAATCTATTGATTTTGAATTTTAAATCGATCAACTATACGAAAAACAAAAATATAATAAAAATAACAACAAAACCTAGTGTTTAGTAGTGATGAAAACGTGACTACGGTTGTGGATCTTATAATATTATTATGCCCTCGTAATAAGTGGATTATAATAATATGGTTACGCGGCGGCCCACGTGAGGCTATAGCGAAATTTGGCGTCAGAACTTTTGATCAAATCTCACAAATAACTGGGCACTTTGTGACATATATACTACCTAAGCTTTTTCTTTCTTATCGCCGCATTGAACACGGAATATCTGCAGGTCGCGGTATTCCTATTCCTCTGGGAGGTTTCGTTTCTCATTTTCAACCCAACACACGTTGTCGAGTTCCCACCTGTAAACGTCTTCCTCACAATACAATTTGAAAATTGTCGGGAGACCTACCCCTCCTATTTCGATCAATCGGCCCGCAATAAGTGATCACTTAATTCAACGCTCTACGGCTGCTACCGCTTATCCTTATCGCTTTCTTCTTCTGCCGCTAACGACTCTCCAACTCCGGGTATTAGCAACCTGCTTCGTCGGTGACCGTTGCAGCGTTAGTTCGGCGACGTCCTTTGGACCATATTCTTCCATACCATTTTTACGAGCCGTCTGAATACGTTTCACATCGGATTGACGGTGTGTAGCGCGCATCGTCATCCTCCTCATTACCACATTGTTCGCCCGAGGATCGCAGAGCAATCGAATAACTAAAAACCTAACAGAAAAGAAAAACACGAATTTAAAAATAATAAGTTTCTTATGTTTAACCGTGGTCCCGTGGGGGGGGGGGGAGGGGAAGGGTGATCGAAATCTTCTAGAAACCGCCACTGAAATTTAAGTATCGCGCGTCGGATCGAAGTGTTTTTTTTTTTTTAATACGCACGACGAAGAAAACGAGTGATCGTCTATTTTTTTTTTTATAATCCCGACTCACGTGCGGATTAGGTATTGCGGTCGCGTGACGCGGATCCGCGCGTCCCGTCGTCAATAAAATATCATGTAATTCGCATCAAGAGTCCGTGCGCTGTACCATATATGATAATGGTGATGGCGCTAGTACGTGATCGGGTTGTGACTGATATTTTCTCATACCGTTATTGCGCCCCGTTATCCCCCCTCCCCATCCCAACTCGGCCGACTATTGGAATCCCGAGGAGTATAAATATATATATATATATAAAAAAAAAAGTAAAAGTACGGGCGGTACTTTCCGAGATGACACTTCCGCCGGGCAGAGAGATGGTCTTGGCCGATAAATGTGTCCCACGCGGCCATATAATACCGTTCGGCCGCCGCAGCAGCCAGCCGTCCGAAGGGTTCTCTCGTACGGAACTTACGCCGTGATTTGTGAACAACACCGCGGATGTACGGAAATCGTTAAACATTCACGGTCACTAAGAACCGTAGAACCGACTGCCGCACGTGCAGCACGTCCCACCCGCCCCCGCGGATGTTATCCTCTGTATAATAATATACATATATATATATATAAATCGATCACACTACTCCTCTATAAACTATACATGAAATATATATATATATGGAAATAGAAATACGCGATATTTATTGCCGACGCGATTTTCGATATTATATCATACGGATGTAACGACGTGATTTTCGAAATTTCATTTCATGACGCGCGTATATTCTCGCCGGTTAGAAAAAAAAAAAAAACGGAGTCGTGTCTAAAAACGAAACATATTACACATATTTTGACTGGTTTACGGTGTGAGTTTTTAGGTAATACAATATTACATCGGAAACGTTGAAACAATACTGTTTTGAAATCGACGAATGTACGAATATCATCAGCGGACGTCGCTCATGCGGAAAATCCTCTGACGTCATCTACGCATTATATAAGTGGCGAATATTTGATATTTATATTCTACCGATTGTCGTCGGGCTGGTTATAAAACGCGTCGTTGTGTAAGCGCGCGTCTTTATTCTCGCGTACGTTTAAAGTATAGTACACATAAAACGATCGATAGTTGCCGTTTGTTCATAAGGATTTCTAAAAGTAGTCGTTTAGATGTGACGAGCGAATTTTACATTGAGAAAAATTATGTAGTTGAGGGGATTTATGAGAAAACTGTTTTGAAAATTATTGAAGGCTGTACTGTTTGGATAGGAAAGGATGAAATCACAAGCGTTCAAGATATACTGTTGTAAACAATTTTTTTCGATTTCGATATTTAATGATTTTAAATATACGTATAGTGTATAATGAGCGAATACAGTGGCGTAAACATAGTTTATGAAAGCGGGAGGAGGACTGGAAAAAAAGTTGCTCTAGTTCACTGCAAATCTTCTTTTTTTTCAGGTCACATTTTCTAAAAATTACAAAATGTGGGGGATCTGGTCCCCACATTCTCCTTTGTATACGACCCTAGGCGAATATACGCTTAAATATTTTTAAATTTTTAATCTAAATTCAAAAACGTTTCCTAGTTATATGATGATGATTATTGTCTACTTTTGTAAAATAGAAGATTTTTGATTTTACTCGTTTATATCGAGTACCTGGAAAGTTAATTAATTTAAGAAATATTACATTAACAACAATAATAATTATACTCACCATGAATTATTTTTTTCAACTTTTTATGAAATATTTAATACACACACATATATATATATATTAAAGAAAATTATAACGAAACGATAATCAAATATACGTACAGTAATCAACGGAATGTAAAACAACAAATTAGGTGCATTATTATTATATCTAAGAAGCGATGACTGAAAATATCGGAATATTGGTTCATTAAAAACGTTAAATGTGACCATAACGCTATACAAACACAACCCGCGGGATAGATCCGGGTTAGTTAGGTCCAGGGCAAATATGTCATAGCAATATTGAGATAAAACATGCATCAGAGGTTAAACGATCTCGCTTAATGATATCTTATCTTGAACGGCTACTGTATGACGTTTTGCTTTAAATAATAAATTACATATTCGTGTCTTGTATATATAATATATATTTTTTTTTTTGATGACTTAATATTTTAATCTCCGACGCGCATAACGAACATTCATTTATTAATAACTATGATTTTTTACCATTTAGATACTCGTTACTTTTTTTTTATCGTTTCAATAACACTGTAACTGATTAGATGCGTATTTCTGAGAAATTTTGTGATTAAAGTACTATTTAAATCTCAATTAACACGATCGTTTTAAACAATATTTTACTGTCGAACGTAACCGATGAATTCACATGTTCATATGTTTTGTTCGTATGGACACAATTCATACCGCTATTTTTATGATTGTTTACAATAAATTGTATGACTTATGATGAAGTGTGCAGTAAACAATTGAAAAGTTCTGAGTATTTGTTTAGAGTAGAACTAAAATTTATCGAAACACTTATCAAAAGGTATTTTATAAATTATATATTGGTAATAGTGAAAAAAAAAATCAAAATAATTTACACGTATTAATTAAAAAAAAAAAGTACAATATTGTCTTTTTACATACAGTCTGGTTTAAAAATATAATAATGTTATTAGAAAAATAACTAATACGACAAATATCGACTTTTGTACAACATTTTAATTTTGTATTGGTATATTACATAATATTATGTAGGTTTATATCGTTTAATATAATATGGCGATTTACATCACGTACACGATTTATACACTGTTCGTTTTGAAAAGAAAACGAAATTTTAAAATCAATCATTATAATCATATTCATATACATATATATTAAAAGAGTCATTGACTATATTGGGACAAATGTCTTCAAATTTTGTTATCAACGCCAAATTAATAAAGATTTTACGTTGACGTTAAAATCATTCGATATATTTATTTAATGCCGGATGTGTATAGGGGAGAGGGGAAGCAAAGCATCCACAAATTTTCAAAGATTTACATTTTTTTATTTTTACACTTTTGCATCCCCCTTCTAATTTTTTCTCAATTCAAGCACTCCACTTAGTAAACCTAAATTTTTTTCAACAAATAATAATTATAAAAACCACGTGGAATCGTCCAACCGTTTACATTAGAAATACCATGCGTAAACATTGAATAATTATTGTGATAGCCTTATAGTGAACATAAAAATGTTACAAAGTTGTTTTTATGATCACGCGATCTAGGTGTATTTGGATAATGCGCTTTTCTTACAATAAATCGAATATAAAGTACACGTGAATTACACTTATATTTAAATGTAGTTGAAAACACGCACTCACTTAACACAATACGAGTGTGTTAATACCAATTTTTTTTACCTCGTATAGCTCACTAAATGAGGATTAATTCATTTATTTTTACGTATTAATAATTATGGCGCGATAATCAGGGCCGGATTCAGATATGTGGTGATGTACGAGCGGAGTAATAATTTGGAGGCCCAAAATAAATATATAGGACAATACGTGTTTTTCTTATTAAATAACGTTTAATATCGTCTGTAGTGCTTACACAATTTACTTGTATTTAATTTATAAAAACAATCAAAGCGGGTGCGTA
Source organism: Chaetogeoica ovagalla (assembly GCA_032441825.1). Lineage (NCBI taxonomy): Eukaryota > Metazoa > Arthropoda > Insecta > Hemiptera > Aphididae > Chaetogeoica > Chaetogeoica ovagalla. The sequence goes on along the minus strand of CM063723.1, from coordinate 11,642,594 downwards.
ATATCATATTATGGAATTACGTTATAAAAATACGAATCGGTAAAAAATTGGTGTTAGTGCCATAAACATAGAATTAATAATAATAATAATAATAATAATAATTAAAATTAAATGCCAGCAATTTTATTATTATTATTATTATAAAAACTTTCGTTACATTGTACCTATTTTTGTTCGACGAAAATTTAATTTCAAACAGGAAAATAAATGTCCATTTTTTATTATCTGCAACGGTAAAATAATAACAGAAGTCCGTACTACGTAATGTTCGCTATCGCACGCGGTTTTATTTCCGTTAAAATATAATTCGACAAATTAAACCCACGGAAACGGCGTAAATTCGTCAATGAAAACTCGTCGTTTCGCCCGTTTCTCACGAGGCCGTTTATTTTTTTCTCTCCTTCTCCTCTTAAAATGTATAACGAATAATATAGTGCAGCAGCAGCAGCAGCGGCAGTGCACACTCGGTAGCGCGGTAAACGACTAAAGCGTTGGCGGCGTCGGCTGTTGACGAACGCGCATTTCGGACAATGTGTTTAAAACGGCCGTTACCGTCAACGGTGCGGGTCCTTAAGGACGACAATAACGACGTCGTTCGGCCATTCGCGGCACGCTGCGACCGCTTAAGAATCGTTTTTGGCCATTACGCGCCGTCGCCGTTCCCTCTCCGTAAATAATTTAGGAAAAGAAGAAGAAGAAGAAGAAAAAAACGGTCGTCGTTACGCGCGGCAAACGGCCGGCACTAAAAAACCGTCATTAAGGGGCGCGCCCGGTACGCGAAAGTGGTCCCCGTCCGGTAATCGGCGCGGAAAACTTCCTCGTACAGTGAAGAGAAAACCGGGAAGGACGATGACACTCGGTCGGTGTTGTGTACTGATGGAAGGGGAGGGGGCCCACAAGCGGTTCTCCTCGAAGTCGCCGCTTTACGTTTTACTCGCTCTGCGGTATAAACGTTACACGCATACCTCCTCCGCCGCCGCCGTAGTTGCCACGTGCACGTTACACACGACATTTACGAGTATAGAATACGACGTATTATTATTATTATTATTGTTATTATTTTTATAGCGTCGTATCCCGATGACGACCTGTTGAATATTAGATAATACGATATCGTTGCGGCCGCGGTGGTCTCGGTGCCGTTTTTTTTGGTAATAACCGAGACTTTAGTACGCCGCGACGGGCGACGATCTGCACCGTTTTATTTTACGCGGTAACCGGGGAATCGCTATTACCGCGTGTGCCGCCGCGGCATACTGAGACGGCGGTTATCTTCGTCTGACACGCAGTGTTTCCCAACCTGGTGATGGGGCGAGAATATGGTGATCACGGATCAAACAGATTAATTGAAATTGTTTAAATAAACGGGGGGGGGGGCGGTGAATTTCTTTTTGGTTTTATTATTTATAAGAGGAGGGGTATTTTGAAAATCAACTAGGGGGGAGGGCGTGTAGGAAAAAGATCAGGAACCACTAGCAGTTCTAACTCGTGTCGTTTGTGCATTTCGGTTTTGACTTCGAGACGAATCCCCGAACTCGTCTCGTTATTATTATTATTAATATTATTTTTATTATTATTATTATTATTATCGATTCAATTGCAAAACTATTTTACATGCCATCATTGTGTGTGATTTTTTGTTTTGATTAATTCGTTTTATTTATCGACGATTGTCTTTGATTACAATAATTCCAATCTATAACGATACTGTTTAATTGAACAACTCAGTAATCACCATTATGTCCGCCAATACTTACACGTCGTGTGCACAGAACGGTAGTGACTACTTTTAGTGTGTGTACAATAATAATTTATTATTACACTTGAAACGTTTTGATATAAAACGTTGTCACTACGTCTAATCTTAGATTAATAAAATAATGTCATCGCTATCATAATGTATTTAAGTTTGGCAACTAAACCATAGTAAAAATTTAGGGCCATCGTCGTCATTGTTATTGTTATTATTATTCTTTTTTTTGTTGTTGTAGATTAGGTATTTAATAAAATCTTTAAACTGGACAAAAAAAAAAAAAAAAACTACGTAACATTTAAAACATTGAAAAAGTAGTGGATTTTTTAAGTAGTATTTGTAAAATTTCAATAATGTGTAATATACGTTCAATATATGAATTTAGCCATAGTCATTTTAAGTCATAGGAATGCTTTTGTTTCAGCTATACATATCTACTGAAACGAAAGGAAAAAGCAAATTTTACTTAACGAAGTTGAGCGTATAAAAAAAAAAGGGAGATCAAATATGAATATAATTGAAGGAATGCTTTGTTGAAAGAAAAATAAATACTCAGATATAAAAATAATTTTTTTTTTTTAAACATATACGTAATTGAATAAAATAATTTTATTTAATTTGTGTCTGAGAGAAGACTTAACATCGTGGTTCCTTTTTATCAATTGTTTACATTGTATGTGTGCACTTTTGAACAACTGTAAACACTCTGTAAACTCTTATCGTACATTAATATGAAGTTATAAGCTTTTAACAATCTTCGCTTTGTGTGTTTCCATAGTATACATATAAAATTGGACGTTCAGGTTTCATATATATTATGGTTTAGACACAACATGTCATTGTACATTTAATATTATTATTTTTTTAACAATAAAAATAGACAAATGTTCGAAAATTAATAAATGAAAATCAATTTATGATTGCATACGAAAAACTTAAATGGGTTAAGTCGAATTGTGTCATCAATTTTTATGCAACTTATTTTTTTTTTTAGATCGGGAAATGATGTGTTATGTTTTACATTTTGTCGACTAAATGTTACAGAAAACAAATTCTAAAATCTATTTATGTGTATATTAAAAAAAAAAAACATTTTTGCATAATTTTGTTTACCTATATGTTATAATTAATTGTTATTAATGCGATTAATTAACGTATTACGCGTTAATCTTATTTTTATTGAATCGATATAACGACATTCAGTTTTCCTTCTTGGTGGCAACTGATAGAACTGTATACTGTTTTATTTGCAATTTGCTGTTGATAATATTTAGTTGTTTAAATATATGCCAAATCGATTGTGTTAATTATATTATTTCAGTGGTCGAAGTGGATCAAATTGAGTGTTATAAATAACAAGAATAAGCAGTGCCGTCATTTTAAGTTTTGAAAGGTGGGGGAGGCAAAGTTGTAAACGATCTATAATGCTAAAAAATAAGAAAAAAAAGAAATCTTTTTTTAAAAAGTTCTCTGAGATCGGCTCTGTTAAAGTCAAAGGTGAACTATATTTTTTATGATTACGATTAAGTGTTGTTTATACTTACCGAACGTTAACGTTTTAAAAAACGAAATAGTTCTTACAAAAAAAAAAAAAAAAAAAAATGAAGGATGAAAATTTTAAACAAAACAAGTGGTGGGAGGATTGAATATGCTAACTAAAAATAAGTGAAGTGATGTCATATTCCCTTCCATATCGATCACAGTATTTCTCTCATAGACAGACGTTTACTTCAGTCGCAGTGTCGTAACTACAGATTGTGTAAGACGTACATTGCACACCGTCCCTCGCCTCAACACTCTAAAATTAATTTACGCCCCAAAACTGACGCTTCCACCGATGTTTTATTATATGATAAGTATTTGCTTTTATAATAAAAGGTTAAAATGTATATATCATAATAACGATGTATTAATAATAAATACATAAATTTCCTCATTATTCAAGATTTATTGGATTTATCGTGAAATTTAGTCATTAAACGACCATTAGCGTACGCGCGCAATCATAGTTTGTCTGAGGAGTTCAATTTCAATCGTAAAACGGTTTTTTTTTTTGCGGCATAATTTAGTAAGAGATTTTAAATCAAGTAATTTCATGATTCTCATCAAATACGAAAAAAAAAAGTTTAATGATTTAAGAACAAATATCCGATTTATTCAACAATAAAGTTGAACACTTCGAGACGGGGCTTGCGCACCAGCCCCGTAACGACGTGCAGTTCCGGCACTAACTGCGAGGAGGCTGCGCACGCGACACACAATATCTATGTGGACTTTATTCGAAGAAAACGGATCACGTGCAAATTCCAATATTCCGTTTTTACGTTTATCATATACGTAACTATTACAATAATAATGCCATATATAACGCGTTTGAATAGTCCACGTAAATCTGTCGTCCAACCGCGAGACGATACACTCACGATGTCATAATATGAGCCGGCGGGAAGTCGTGCCACACACCGTCCGAAAACTCGTCGGAAAACGACAGTCGACGTACGATTGTGCGGTAAACTTCCCACTGGCTTTTGCCGCGCCAGCGCTCATTGTTGTTGTTGTTGTTGTTAATTTGACCCGAGGTGAGGTTGTCAACTTGTTTATATATATATATATATATATATATGACAAACAATCGCCGAATTCTCCTCGTCAGACGGAGATTTTCTCGACTCTCCCCCGACCCCGACATCACTACTATTGGCCCCGTCGTCATGACCTCCGGGGGCAAACTTTTTACTTACCTACATAGTTAAGGCGCGCGCGTTTCACCCTCGGTCGGTCGGACTGTTACGCGCGTGTAACGGACTGACAGACGCGCGCGTTTTGATCGAACGGTTTGTTGTTGTGTCCTACGGCGGCGGCGGCGGCGGCGGTGTTTACAATTCATATACGTTATATATTATATACTACGAATAAATACCATAATAACAACCGTTAATAATGTATATAATCCGGAGCATGAGGAGACGGAAAAAATAAGCCGACGATAAGACGTTTGTAATTGTCGACGTTTAATTCGATTCGTGTTATTTGACTTGAAATACGTATTATTATATTTTATTGTATTAATTTCGATTGTATTATAATAGCCGTAGACGTTAGAAAAATCTGTTACATTCCACTTTTATCGAACGACGGTTTTTCTATACTCGTTATTATTTTTCAACGCGTTGAACCGGACGACGCGAGAAAAAAACGCAACAAAACCGGAACACTATTTAAATTCGTTAATGATTATTATACAAAAAAAAAAAAAGAAAAAAAATGTAAAAAATAACCGCCGAGCGTTTGCCTGTGCGCTATATTTTAAGTCGCCGTTACGAAATTTGTTCTCCATTACTCGTCCCTTAATTGACAACGCGTTCGGTATTATGACAACGCTCTGCGTCGTTACCGGTAAACAGTAACTGTTTACACGCAGTATGCCAGCATATACCAATGATTATTGACAACGAAATTTTGAGAAAATACAGCGTGTACGTAGTGTACCTGATAGGGACTCAGGATCGTTGGACGATTACGAGATTTGAAATCTCTAGAAGACGATTTCGCCTTGTTCGTTTTTAAATCGACGCAGTATAAAAGTTTCGCCACGTGGCACATTCAGAATGAGAAAAAAATGTTTAGAGAACGAGACTCTTGTATATCTGGTATGCGTGAGCACGATGTGTAAAAACTCGGAAGCTTGCGTGTATCATTATTTCTACGTTAAGTTGTAATGTGAGCAAATATTTTCCAAGGATTAGATTCTCCCGATAGATTCAGATGATTGTCCGACATTCATTTGAATTTACGTCAGAACTGTCTACGTCCATTATTAGATTTTCCCGAAATAGACAAGTTGATGGAAGAAAAAAAAAATCGCGGATATCAAGGAGACATTAGTAATTTAAATTAATATCTTCCTAAACGATCGTATTCCCGAAAGAATATTGTATCACGAAAACCGAAAATCTTGAATCCATTTTTCCTAAAACTTTTATCACGAATGGTATTATTATTTTTAATTAAAAAAAAAAAATACCAATATTTAACTGATACAACGTAATTATATCATAACAAGGGCATTTATTTTTTGGATTAATATATTATAGGTAAATATTGTAAATCAATAATCATAACTGTTGTCGTATTTATTACGTATACATAATTAACAGTTGCCTTGAGTTTTAAATTATTATAATAACATTGATTTATATTTTTGTTTTTGCTTGTTATTTGTGACATAGTTAAATGTGTATATGGGTATTGTTGCATATTATACTGAATATTCATTATACATTTCATTTATATTTTATTGATTCGGAAAAATGATTTTCGTTAAATTGTTTTTCGGGAAAATTATCATTAGGGAAAACGTGCGGGTACCGTTTTAAAATATAATTATATGAAATAACTAACAGTTTCCATAGTTGTACATTTTACACATTGACACTGTTTATATTCGTGAAACGTCGATAATTAACATAGTTTTAACATTTATTTAAAGTATGTATTTGTCATAAATTTTTTCGAATGTACTCGTACATGTTCGATGTTCATATAACACGTAATTGAATATGACTTGTTCATTATTGTACATGAACGTAATCCGTTTAAAATATTTTTATTGGGATACGTATTAAGTATTGTATATTTCTACTATTTTATATGTATTATATGTATGTTACTAGTAGTACTACAACAGTAGTTTTATATAAATTCCGCTCGAACTTCATGTACGAGTATAATCTATTTTCTAGTGTTTAAACGTCTGTTCTAGAATTGAAGTACGTATGTATCTGATTTTAGATTTAGAGGCGTTTAATAGTAAATAAGATTACTAATACTAATACGATTACTAGTAAAAACAACACAGATTTTCGATAGTGTAATAATTTTAAATTTAGATATACGACCTAAAATGTTGACGTAACATTATTACAATAATTCAAATAAAATTATTAAATTCTAAGGGCAATGAGAAATGTGTTGATTTCACATTGTTTTATATAAATATTAAATATAAATTTTTTTTAAATATTATATAAGTGCTTTGTGAGTTTTGTAATACGACTCAAGTAAAGTCTTTGGATACTGGGACAGTAGCAATTTATCTCGTGACACGGCACTTATCGAAATCACTGCAATATTTCAACGCGTTTCGGTTAATATTTATTCACAGTCCCGACCCTTAGAGACATATTAACCCTTCATGGAGTAGATTGTAAGCGACTAAAATGTAATATCAAAGGTTTGAGTATTTACATTATTCGGTGATTGCTTGATAAGTATTAAAATTTCATTTACTACATAAATAACATCAACGATAATTTAACGTCATGCCACGAGAACAAACACTGTGTTTGTTACACTCAATAATTGTACTTACATTGAGAGACAGTGGAGTAATTAATAAAAACCTAGTGTCAAATCGCGGAAACCATTTATCAAAATCTCCACGATATTTGTCTCTTGCGGCGGCGCTAAAATCGCGATGTTGTACGTACAGGCGACAAAACACTGAAACGCCAAGTTACCAAGTATGTCAGGAATCCCTTAGTTATCATTGTCAAACACGAATTCCATATGTCCTTATAGCCCGCTTTTGTAATAATATAGGGTGAAGTGTTCTGAAAACACAGTGAACTCTCCGAAAATCGATTTCGGACGACCTTCAGTTTTTGTAGAGGGGTTTAGCCCTCGATAGAAACAACCCCTCGGTTGTTTTTTTCAATCGAGTAACATATTTCATTATTTTCGAATGGAATGGATTGTTTTACTGTTGTTACACTACTACTCGTGTTTACATTTAATTCTTGCTATGTAGTTTTAACAGTAAAATATGTAACTGAATTATTTTATTCCGTGAGATATTAAATATTTATAAAAACAATTTGAAATATTTAAAACTCAATTATCATATATTTTTGAAAAGCAATTACACATTTATTCAAATCTGTATATTTATCAATATTTTTATATATTTCATGTAGTATTTATTCAAAAACATAAGTGAGTTAATTAATATTTAATCAAATCAATCGTGCAAAAAATATTATATTAATTCGAAAAACATCTTATTAATTTTCCTATAAGCCACGATTTTTAACAAATAAATAACGAATATTATGAGAGTAAATTTAAATTTTATTTATAATTTCTATTAGTTATTACGCGAGAAATGCAGAATATACAGTGCACGGTGCGAGAAATATTAATAACAAGCTGTTTTCTAATTTGGTGGGTCTATATTATTATGAACTGTATTTCGTTTAAGATAGACCCTTATCCATTTCTTTACTCGTTTATACTTAAACTTGTATAATAATGTTAGTTGAATAATTTTATGATGTACACTTAAATAACTATACCAGACTTAAGTAGAAACGAGTAAAAGTTTATGTAAACGTCCTCTCATAATACTTGCGCAAGTTATTAAAATTGAAATTAATTACTTTTTTTTTATATTTATTTAGGTCTTAAGCTACAAGTTCGTTGTGTGCCCAGAGGCCGCTTTATCGTCTTCTTTGTCTAGTTTAATGAAACGTAAAAAATGATTATCATCATCTTCGCGTTATAAACAATTAAATTGTGTCACGATTTCCGATGTAATATATTGAGAAAATCGCGTTTCTAAAAGTATACATCAAAACACAATATTATTATTATTATTATTTTGAAAGTAGTTGCATGGAATAGAGATATTATTACAACACGCAAATACAAAACAATCTTATATCTATATAACAATATAGGCATAGTGAATACTTTGTAGGAATTGCATAAAATGTAAATTTAAACTTGGACAAATAAATATTACACAAATCATGTTTTATAATTTATATATAAACAATATTTACAGGCGACAATAATATTTTTATAAAACATATACATATATCATAATTATATGACATATTTTTAATACTAGTATAACTGAATATTAATCAAGAATTATTTGAGTGCAGTATAAACATTTTTGGGATCAATATAATTATATTATATTCAGATTTGGTCGTATACAAAGTTCAGTTTGTAAATGGGATTCCCGACTCTTTAACTCTTTTTGTAGTTCACTTCGTAAGTAGTAAAGAAGCTTTGAAAATATGAAATGTCGCATAAAATCCATTTGAATATTAATGATAACTACAGATACGAAATCAATTTTACCACATTTTATCTCTTAACCAAATTGTATTCGTCCTTTAACAATTTTTAATTTCATCTGTAAAATTTACCGAACTAAAATCGAATCCGTAATTTACAGACTATTTAACGTTATTATTTACCGAGCCGTTAAGACTAAGTATACTCGTATATGGTGTTTATGCTGCAACGCCCAATTTTATTTACCGGACCGTAAGTGCATAAACGGTCTGTAACTACGTCTTCTGTAAGTCGCTATTGATCGTTTATGCGACCCGCCCATATGGCCATACACATTTTATATAACAAAAAAAAACCAACCCGCAGACAAATACATTTCGTATAAACCAATAAATAAACTAAAAAATGTATAAAAATATTTGAAAAGGAATTTTCGCAAGAATATCTGAAATGTTCCGAGACGTTTTCGAAGTTTGTTTGATCTAATACGCACGTATTATGTAATAAATACAAATCAACTTAAAGCGAGTTTAACTGTAAAATTTTTATGTTTTCAGTTCTTGATTCGGTTTCTTTCCCACATTTTACAAACGTTTCGATCTCGGGGTTTTAAATATAAAATATTGTGGTTTTCATGATCCCGGTTCTAATATATATATATATATAATATATATATATATATTATATAAACGTATATACCATTTAAATATGAGTATATTAAGCAAAGTATAAAAACGCCACTTTTTTTGTTCGTTAGAAGGCTAGAACACGAATGAATATACAGACCGTTGGTCTGTAGCGCGGCCGCTGACGAGTCTCACGGGGACCGGTGTCCACTCGGTGCGCCGGTTCAACGACCGCATAGAAAGCATCATCGACACGGGCGACGACGATCGAAAAGCGTCGGTAGCCGGTCATCGGGCCGCGCCTTGTCCGGATCTGAACACGTTCGGTGGCCACGACGTCGCTGAACGTCATACGGGTAGTCGCCGTATACCGTGCTTGCGTTGGCCGCACACGGGGCCGTCATCTAAAATTTACCCGTAGTCATTACTACGATACTCGTAAACCGGCTGCGGCGTTCGTCGTTGCCGAGTATATTTCTCGCCGTTTGTCCCGTTGGTGTTGACTCCACAAGGGGCAGACGTCGAAAACTGACCCGTGATAATTAAAATCATTTTCCCACTGCGGCGTTCAGCGTCGATAGGTCGAGTCTTCTTAATATTTCAATGTTTGTCATCTGGCTTTACTACTCCGTATATTCGTAAAAAGGCGTCGCGTACAAACATATTTTGGGCGCGCCGCACACGTTCTGCAGAAGCGACAAGGACGGTGTACGATCGGTCTAGCGCGCAGATGGCAAAGTTCCAGTGACTCTTAGAGTCCCGCGTCGTCGCACGGGTGTATTGCTATAAGCTGCCCGCCCGACGATGTGTGCCGCAATAACGACCGTTCAACGCGCCGTCCTCCGTCCGGATCCGATCACGTTCGGTGGCTGCAACGTCGTGGAATAACATACGAGTAGTCGCCGTTTACCGTGTTTGCGTTGGCAGCACACGGGACCGTCATCGAAAATTTACCCGTAGTCACTAATATTATATTCATGCTGTTATTATTATTATTATTATTATTATTATTATTATTATTATTATTATTATTATTATATTCCGGCGTTCGTCGTTGACGAGTATATTTCTCGCCGTTTATCCCGTTGGTGTTGGCTCAACACTGGGCATCACGTTAAACTTTTCGTCCCCGAACAATTATTAACTATATCTAAATTTTTTTTAATATTTGGAAAACAAAATTTTTTATCGATTTATCCATACTGGTAGTTTATTTTACAATTGTGTCCAAAATAAAAAATAATTTTTTCGTGTTACTTTACACGTGAGCTAATTTGTTAGGTAGTTATGTTAGGTAAGTCACGAGAGCGGTGCCCAATTTCAGTTAATGTTCTATGCACTTATATTAAATATATATATTTATACATATAAAATATTTACATATAGTAATATATATAATATTATATAAATAGTATATATATATATATATATATTTGAATTATATATATGATATATATATTTATATATTTAATAAGAATTATCCAATTTTATTATATATAATATATATATATATATATATATATATTAATAACTTCAATATTTTATTTTATTAACGATTCGCAACAACCGGATTAAAAATTCATAAATCAATTAATGATTGATCAACAACTGTTGGACGTCCAAGAAATTTGGTGTTTCGATACAACACATTTCATTGAATTGCAGTTTATTTCATTTTTTACACTTAACTGGAGTTTCATTAGAATACGAAATATCATCGTGACTACGTAGTAATCTGTATACATAAATAGAGGATGTTTTAAATGATGTGCGAGATACACATTAATTTAAATTTAACGATAGCGAAAAAACGATATTTTCGGAGAAAGCATTACCGAACTCGGTTTTTATTTTCGATGATACATAATACCGTATATGAGAATCAGAACGTGGCGCGTTCGTATTTTTCACGTTGTAGACACAATTGGATAGACTTATGTTCTCGCGTATCGAAACAATTGTTTCCAGAAACAAATGCAAAAATCAACAGTTTTATTCAAACAACACGAAATTAGTTTAAAACACGTGTTCGGCCGATATGAAAAATACTCTGAATTTAAAGACTTTTGTTCAATGCGTTGGCGAAATGGATGATGATTCGAATTCATCGTTAATTAGCAAAGAAAATGAACATCGATAATGGGCGATTACGGATTTGGATACATACACAGCCGTTATGTGATATTAGAGAGTTTTTGCACGGTACCGGTTAAACGCTACGGTAAAAATAACGTTCGGTTAAATCGTACGTTAATATATTTATCGTAACACATGAAACTTTAGTTTTTGCATTACGGGATTTACCGGTAAAAGCCTTTTATCGTATTATCAAGTTTTATCAAGTGTTATCGTATCGACACGGCACGACCAACCTTACGACAGCAGACGAAGTCGGTTCGCGCCACTGTGCTGTTATACACCAAAGACTTTTAATACATCATAATTCAAAAATAAAATTATTTGTCGAGTTCAAAACTCAATTTTAAAATAAGTATTCATCTACCTAATCTATTCAAAATGGAAGAAATATTGGAATTGGTCTGTTTGGATGAAATGTCAATTTATGATGTTGAACATCTATTATTAAATGAGTTACTGTTATTTCGTAATGAAATACGTATTAGATCTACGTCGTATGGTAATTTTAATTTTCAACAATTAAGTGATGAAGAGTGTAGGCAACTTTTTAGATTTGAAAAAATAGATATGGATAAACTTAGGTTAAATTTAGGTATACCAGATATAATTAAAACTACCCAAAGATACAATGTGTCAGGTAATCAAAAATAATTTTTTAATTTAATTTTTTTTTCTTTTAAAATGTATTAATATTATTATTTTGCTATTGTATTACTATTAATAAGATATATTGAAAATATTGAGGTATAAATTGTTTGGTATAAACTGTTTGGCCAAAGCTCTATTTTTTTCTCAAAAAAAAAAAAATAATAATAATAATGCACCTTTGAAGTTATACTAATTCCGAGTTGTAAACAAAAATATAAATTCTATATTTAATGAATACGTTTTACGTATAACCATATTTAACCGATTTACGTATCCGTTAAATGATTGAAAATAACCGATAACGATAATAGAATAACCGTACCGATATTCAGTGCGCATGCGTACAGACGTATTTTGGGAAATACGTTAACGGAACATTACGTTATTTTTAACCGTTGTTGTGCAAAAACTCTCTCTATTGATGTGGGAGAAACACGCACGCCGTTTAACGGGAATCATTAATGAAGTGAACGGCTTGTCGCTTACAAATATTATTGAAGCGAGAGAAAATATAATGCGTTGGAACAAGGGAAGTCTAAGATTAAGACTTTAATGAACAATACGTTTGTACTCCATTTTATCGAACCGCTCAACGAAATACATCGCCAATTGAAATCGTCGACAGTGACTAAAGAATCACTTAACAACAACACTATGCTTAGTAACTATACTATATAGTAATTATCGACGATTACAAAATGACGGTAGTACCCAAAGCAACGCGTGATATTTTATGTTTATTACAGCGTAAAATCGAACGAAACAAATAAAGCGCTTCGATTTTCATGGGTTTTTTTTTCCGACGCAATTGTTTCAAGACGCTGAGAACATTCGACGCCGACTCGCACATTATTTCAAAATGGGAGTTGGAGTTTTCAAAGAAATTTATCGCGTACTACCGAGTGTCGGAGTTTTCCGAGTTTTTCGCTTTTCAACTCAGGTAAAAAAAAAAAAAACGGTAAAGTCGCGCGGGATTTTCGTGGGGAACGGGCGTGACGGGGCGGGTCGGTAAACGATCCGGATCGATCGGCGCGTCCTGCACGACATATCGGTTCGTTGCCGCGCCGGTCCATATTTCGTCCGGTAAAAACGCGCGGCGGCGGGCAGCGACCGTGGTGGATTTATCTACGGAAAAGGTGAAAACACCGCGCGTCGTCCGGCCGTCGCGTAGTTTCCCCTTTGGCCGGGCGCCCGCCAACGTAATTCGGCCCGGCCGAAGACAAACGTTGCGGTTAACGGGACCGGACAAGGGATTCCGACCGCCGCCGCCGCCGCCACCGTCTTAACTCATCAATTCCGCAGTGCCGCCACCACTCCCTCACGGTCGCCGCGGCCGGCCTAGACCCGGGAGCGCGCGCGCACACGTCGCAGGTATCGTACACCGGCGGCAATTAATCCAATAATTGGGACCGGTGCCGCCGCCGCCGCCGCCGTATCCCACGAGGACGACCGTACGCGTATAATAATAATTACGCGCCGTTCCTTTTCTCCGCTGCGGATGAGATGACGGTAGGGCTACGATGGGAGGGAGGGGGGACTCATTCGCCACCGCGCCCAAAACGCGAGACGCGCCCGCGTATTTATGGGGGCCATCGGACGCTGCGCGCACCGCGCGTCACCGCGGCGTGTTGTTGTTGTTGTTATACGCTGCGCGGCGGCGGCGGCGGCACACGGTTCTCTCCGCGACGCGCACAGACAGCAGAACGGGAAAAGGACCGCCGCGACGGGCAAAAGCGCGGCCGGAACCGTTACACACGCTTATATTCCCCAAAGGGTTACTGCACCGCGTCTCGTTTTCGCGTATACCATATTTTCAAATTATTTTTCCTTTTTCCCGGCGAAAATTAACTCCCCCCCCCCCCGACTACCCCCCGGTCCATCTCGCGATTCTCGTATTATATATATCAAGACCAAATACATAGCAATAGTGTGCACAGCGGCGGGCGGTACGGGCGGTACGCGTCTCTGTAGCGCAATCGAGTAAATCAAACTTTAATGTTCCGTGTATGCGTAAAAACTTTGGACGAGCAGCTTTTCCCCTCCGCCGGTCCCTTCGGTCTCACTGTACCGCCAACGTATCTCCACGGTATGGCCCCGATCTCTCGCGGCGGACAATCGTCGTTTTCGTCGCCGCGGAACAAAACGAGAGTTTCTCTCTCTCTCTCTCTCTCTCGCGCGAAACAATACAATTTTATTGAACGGTAGCGCGCCGTAACTACACACCATTAATTGCGGCGCGGCTACGTTTCTAACTTCGTTGTTGCATAAATCGTCAACGTTATTGACCGTGGGCGATTGTTACTCCATCCACTGTGGACCGTTATATTTGTTTTTAAATCGCCAAACGGTTTTCTTCCCCGTGTTTGAATATTGCGCGTCGTGAAATCGTCGGATTTCAAATACCGTACTAAATAATACGTATAATACATTTAGAAATCGTTTTGTGTTTAAAGTAGAGAATACTCCTTAGCCCGGCGTTTCCACCGATCTATTAGACTTCACGACACACCAATTCCAACCCGTATTTAGCCGTGACACACTTATTCACGCCGACTAATATTAATTTTTATTTTTCCTATTAATAATGGCCTATTGAATACTAAAGAAAAGTACAAGTGGCCTAATATGAAATATAAGAAAGGAGAAAAAGATTACACAAACGCGCGGAAAAGACATACCTTCTCGTATACAAAGTGTTTATTTATTTATTTTTTTTTTATAATGCTGGGGATCGACTTTATGACCGTTTAAATTCTGATCATGAACGTTTTTTAATAGAAAATTTAATGCAATTTAAAATGTGTGAATTGTTACAAAATTCCGAGTACACACACACCGGCTTGAAATACTCTTACGCGGAGTTTTTGCGATTTGCCATGTAAAAAAAAAAACATTTTAAACACCTACTTTAATAATATAAATTGTGAAAATAATAAATAAGTCTTATAACCGATATAAATTTAAGCGGTTGATCGCTTTAATAAAAAACCATATTTTTTAAAATGATAAACGCGTGAAAAAATTAATTACAGTAGGTTGATATTGCAAATTTGATTTGTGTTTAAAGCCGAGAAAAAACGAGAAATGAATAAATTGCACGTGAACAAAATTTATTGCTGAGCCGTTTGCGTAAGACCGAGTGTCAGTTCAAACGCGACGCGCTTGTTCTAAGGGAAATATTGAATACAACAACAGTTGCCTTACTTCCTTGTCCCTTTGCGTAACCGTCTTGTATTTTAATATATTTAATTATGAGAAAAGTTTAATATTCGTTTGTTTTTGTCATATTATATTATAATGAAATAATTTAAATTATTATTAACGGCGTTCTTTTTTTTTTAGCAAATTGTATTCAATATTTAATAAGTGAAAATAGTATCGTACAATATTGTATTCGGTAAACATTACGCGAAGTAAACGGAAATATTGCGAAATATTAAATTTCGTGATATTTTTTTATTTTGTTTTTCTCTGTAAATAATTCAAAATTTCACTATTTCATGGAACGTTAATAAAACCATACGTACAAAGTCAATTTAATTTCTACAAACAGTTACAACATGACCGGCGCGATAGATGTAAGGCGCCCTAGATTAACCGTCATTGAGCGCATTTTTGATATTCATATTTTAATTGTAAAATATAATACGTACGAGTATATAGTAAAACTTAATATGTTATTATTATTATAATAATAATAATAATAAAATAAATTCCACGTTTTTAAAAAATAATTAGAACACAGGTCACGATAAAAGTCAAAGACATATTATTTTAAACATTGGTCTATTAAAACATGATTTAAATAACATTGTTACATTTTTCTAGATTTTCTTCGAGAAAAACTTTTAATGACCGATGAGAAATGTACTATTTAAAATAAGTTAAGGTCAATTTAAAACATTTTTAAACAGACGTTTTAGCGCCTTTCGCCGATCGTGCCTGGGTCGCCTTATTCTCGTGCCGGCCCTGAGTTACACTATACGACCGAGTTTTCATTCACGTTCGTCTCATTGTAGCTTATTAGATAAGTTTTTATAAACGGAAAACACAAAAATGTTTTTTTTTTTTTTTTTTACAATGATACAATCTTTCTTTTTGCGTACACATTTTAGGACTAGAAAGAAGGATGGGTTTGTCGTTTCGGTGGAAAATCGTGTCTAGTCGGTATAGTTTGTTCGAAACGTTTTGCGATTTTCACAAATAGTTTGCTTATGCGTAATTCAAACCCTGCGACCCTGCGAAAATGGGAAGAAAAACTGTTTTCTCGATACGGTTTTTTTTTTGACCACTATCAAAAATTCATAGTTCAATAGAGTCTTGAAATTCACACCGAACATGAATGCGTGCAATCGCACGTAATAATATTTACAAAAAAAAAAAACTGTCATCCGATTCCGGTGATATTCATGTAGCGATGTTACAGTGAGGCGAAAAGGCTTTTTTATACGTTGAAAATACAATACGCGGATTTTTTTTCCTCATTTTCTATTGTCGCATTAAATATAAATCGTACTGCGGAGTGCACCGCGAAGCTCCGAATCGTTTTTATCGAACGCGACAATGCGATTTATCGTCGTTTTCGAAATATTCATAGTAATAACGAAACATTATCCGAGCAGTACACGTAATTCATTTAGGGCGACATTAACGGAGCGCCGCGCAACACCCTTTCTTTTTTTCTATTTTTTTATATATATTTTTATCGCGTAGAAAGTGAGTGTCGGGCCGGGGGGGGGGGGAGGGGAAACGAAAAAGATTTTACGGCTAAAATCGCGCACCGTATCCTTTTCCGAGGCTGTTCGGGGATATCCGAAGATTTTTCACCCCTTTTTTTTTTCTCCTATTTACGGATTACACGTGTGTACGACACCGCGAACACGGGCCCAGAGAGACCGATCGCCTGCAGTATACGCGTCAACAACGAGAGACGAAAAAAAATAATAATAATAATAATAAATATAAAGAACAGAATTTAAATAAACGTTATTAATGTGTTTCGGGACCGTTTCCTAATGGCCGCGCAGACGTGCATCGTCACTCCGGGCGTTGTCGTCGCCGCCGCATAACAACCCTCAAAAAGTCGCCCATGTCACTGCCGCCGACCGCGCAAAAGGGGTCGACGATGTTTGTTTTCCATTCGGTTTACGCAACATTAGTCATTGTCCGATTGATGTGAAGCATAAAAAAAAAATACGCCCGAGGAAAAAGGAAAAAAAAAAGCTTCCCTCGTGCAACGCGGGCAAATCACAATTCCCGCGCGATATCGACGACGGGTTTACACACATTCACTTACACGCGCGTGTTAACGGTGCGGTGTGCGTCGAAATGGAATGAAATCGAATAGATTTCGGCCGTCGTCCACTCGTTTCTTATACGCGTGTGTATACGCGCGTAATTGCACCGGGACCCTATTGACATCGCGGGCGTCGACAAGTCGTTCTAGAAACCACTAGTTCGATTATAAGAGTAAAAAACAGAAAAGTATATTTATATATATATATATATAAAGTTAAAGGCGGTTGATTTTTTTTTACTTTTCTTTTGTTTCTCTCGCCAAATCTCCACTGTTTCCAGACAGATAAAAATACGTTTCCGATGTACGCGCCACGATTTTTATTATTATTATTATCATCGTTAATTCGTTTTACACGCATTTCATTATTTTTGTTTTCGCTTTACTTATAGACACAACGCTAGTTATCGTTTTTATTTATTACGCTATACCATTTGTCCGCTATGATTTTTCCGTTTCTTCTTGAGTCCGTTTTCAAAACAGGAGAGAAAATAAACGTAAAACAGCGTACGCGTCTAAAAAACGAAGATAATTATTTTATACGCGGTGGTAAACTTTCTTGTTTGTTTTTATTTATTGCGTATACCTAAAAAAAAAAAAAAAAAAAAAAAATAACGATATTTTTACGTAAAGAAAACTCTTTTTTTTCTTATAAGAGTTACGATGTTACCGTAAAATACGACTTTTTTTATACTTTTTAGTAAATATTTTCTTATACATTTTTTTCCAACTAATAATGTTGTATACAATTTTATAAATTAAAAATTATAATTACACAAATTCAAACATTTTTTTTTCTTTAAATTCTTCTAAAATTGTATGTATACATAATTTCATAAACACATAATATAACGCAAATAACAATAATATTTAATACATACCTGTATCTACTTGTATTGCTTCGACTTATTATAGTATCAATATTTTGTAATTATTTAATGCATAAATTAATTTGTATATTTTTAAACATTAAATTTCTTCTAATTGAAAAAAAAAATTATTATTGATTTCATTCGGTTCACTGTCGAATTATACGAAAGATATAATAAAAGTGTACATAAATTTATTAAACAAATACATAATATTATAAATTTGTATACATATAATTAAAAATTAAAAAAAGTAATATATCATATAATTAAATAATTTTTTAGTATATAAAAAAAAGACCATTATACACAATAATCTATATTAATATTATTATTATGAAAATACAAAATATTGGTTTTGCAATGGAACGTGATAGCCATAGTGTTAACATCAATTATGTGCATTGAAAAACCTAAAAAGTTTAAGAGTTATTTGGTTATTTCTTGGAAAATAAAAAAACCACACAGCTCCAAGCTCGTTATGACTTCGATACGAATAATCGGATTTGTCTTATATTATTTTATAGTAAACACGAATTAAAAATATGTTAATAATTTAAAATTGATATTAAACAATTTAAAATTTGTCATTTTTTTTCTACTAATACGTCACAAAATATACATTATTGACGTGGAAAGATTGCAAAGTGTTGATCACGTTTTTGTTTCGTTTTCCCCGTTGAAAATAACAATAAAATTTGACAACTTAGAGGAAACACACCCTGTGTGAAAATCGTTGACTTGGGTCATTTCATTATTGTTAATTTTATTTGTTTATCTGTTTCGGTTTCATTAGATTTTATTAAAAATATTAAGAAATTAAAAAAAAAATAAGCTTTTTTGTAAATTAATTCAATTTCCAATCTATTTGAGGTTGGTACGTTTGATGTAATTTCTTTTTACGGGAAAACGTATTTTTTTTAACGTCAAAGCATCACTCTCATCTATGTCTATAAAATAGAATATGTAAAACGAAATCAGAAAGTGTTCTTTTTTGCACTAAACGTAATGCGTTATTTGAAAATATTAATTAATTACTTAAGTTTCATTTGGCTTATTTTAAGTTTTGACACAAAAATTTTCTTTTTTAAAAATCTTATTTTCGAATAAGAGTGTACACACAAAGTTTGTTTTGTCTGTATATTCGCTGTTTCTCTTGAATTCACTTAGTTTTTAGATAAACTATAATTGATAACGTTTAGATAATTTAAAGAGAAAATACTATTTTAATACGTTGACGATCAAACTTGAATAACCATATTAATAAAGGTAGCTAAAATACTTTTTTTTACTCGTTTATGCATACTTACAAAATGTCAAATATGATGATTGATAATAACCGGATTATTTGTTAAACTTTGTATAAATGGCGTGTGTGGGTGTGATACGATAGAACAGAAAATTTTATGTACGTTTTTGCAATAATAATATTGTGTATTCACTAAAATGTCATGATTTTAAAAATGAATTATGTTTATTTTTTAAATATTGGCTGATAATATATTTTCTAGTTATTTGACCCAACATAATATTATGTTTGTTTGTTTCTCCTTGGTTTCTAAAATCATTATTATTTTAAAATGTTATTCGTATTTATCAATTATTCCTATTGAATTAATTAATTTTTTTTCGTAATGTTTTCATTACAATCATTTAAATAATTCTTAATTTGTTTTCTCCGTTCTGAATCTACACAAATATTAGAGAAGTTACATGGATTACAACACATAGTTAAAAAAATCAGTTTTTAAGACATGGACAATCAACTTTTATAATAAGAAGTACGTAAACAGTGGCGTATTCTTAAATACTCGTAAATTCACATATTTCTAAACATATTAATAAAAAAAAATTGTGATTATTAAAATATTTTTATATTCACGATCCACAATCTTGTATAAAATCAAAATAGTTGGCTATATATTAAATTACATAATATTACAGAGTTTTTCGATGGCTCATTTAGTTATTAAAACAGTTTCAACGTATAACTGGCTGCATCATATATAGCATACTTTATTCCATTTGTCTTCAGTGGTATCACTTGATAATGGTGTATTTAATTTCAGTTTTTCACTGGTGTGGGATGCATAAGCTATTTTTATGTTATTATCTTTTAGCATTCTCAAGTCATATTTTCTTGTTTTTTTAGTTTTTCTCGGTTATGAATACAACGATTTGAAGATTATGGTCGCTGTTTACGTCAGTACCTGGGTATGTTTTGCATCTATATATTTACTTCCTGAACCTCTTTCTCACTACGATATAGTTGTTTTGATATCTTCTAATATCCCCTGGAATTTTCTAAGTATATCTTTTTCTGCGGTGAATATTTTGGAATGTAATAGTTATGGTCATATCATGTTGCTTAAAGGTCTACAAGGCGATTTTCTTTTTCATTTCTATTTCCTAGTCTCAACGCTCCTACTTTTTGACCGTCTGCACCTTCCCTACTATAACATTTCGATCACCCATTATTATTAAATTATTTTCTATTTTTGCTAGTTTGCAAAAACTTAGCTCTTTTAAACCTGGATAGACCACTTCTATAGCGCCATCTTCTGCATCTGATGTTGAAAAATACACTTGGATTAGTACAATATCTTTTGGTTTAGCTCTATGTTTAATCAAAATAAGCTTATCATTATATACTATTTTATTTTATATTAATATTTTATTATTTGGTGGCTCCATTTCTTATTTATAATAAATCCAACACCTAACCGTCCTGGTGTTTCATTACAGGAATAGATAATGCGCTACTCGTTTGCCCAGAAATCACTGTTTCCTAATCATCTAACTTCGCTTACTCCTAGTACGTCTATATCCAATCTCATCATTTCTAACTTGATATTCTCCAATTTGCTAATATTTAGTACATAAGCGTGTCTACGAGGGAGATAGGGTGGGCACCGGCCTCCCCAGTGACTTAATTACTTGGTCTCTTGTCCTATAATCTACCGTGGTTGAAACTATAAATTTTAAACATCTATCAGTTTGTCTAATATTTTATTAACGATTATAGATATAATCGTGATACACAGATACCTATACTATACAGTAGTATAGATATGTGTGTCGTGATAACTAGTTTCAAAATTTTCATTATCAATATATTAAACATTATATCACAGGTAACAAAATCTGTGAAAATTTACATATTTATATAATTTATGTAATAATTGTAATAAGATATGTAGAGAAGGTTGATGCATAGTTGATAAAATATTTATAAAAATAACTAAGTAGCACATTAGTTGATTGGTCTTGTTTATTAGTTGTAATAGCATACGAAACCAATTTTAAGATCAAAATAATCTTTAATTTTGCGGGGGGAAAAAATTCCAGGTGCTATATATAATTGCTATGCAAAAAAAAAAATTACAAACATAGATGTAGAATATAGATCGCTGTAGTAAGTAAAAAATTTAAATTTTATAACTGGCCTCCCAGCTGTAAAGGTCTGGACACGCTTATGATTTAGTATAGTCCTAACGTTCCATGTTCCATTGTTTTTCCAAGAGTTTTGCTTGATGACCTGAGAACCTTGGTTCTTCCTCTGTCGGTACTGATATTTTTGAGTATTTTGTTCCTGTAACTTCTGAATTTTCCTCTACTTGATCTATACTGCTTTACTAGGAATTTTAATGTGGTGGACTCTTTCTCCTTTCACATCACTGTTGATTAGTCAGTACTTGAAATAACTTCAAGCTGCCGTCTTCAAATCCTTCCATTGCCGTTAGATCTGCTGCAGAAAATCGCCAATGATCGGTAGTAGCGGTTACTGTTTCCCCTCCTTTGAATCGCCTTTTACGATAAGAAGGAGTTACTGTGGTCCTATTATTACCTCAAAATCACAGGGGTTATGAATGATATAAAATAATATTAATAATAATAATATTGGACGTGAAAAAAACGAAAAGAACGCGTGTAATGACCGGTGATCTTTATTTTTCATATTTTGCACGGAGTAAAAATAGCTAGCCAGACCGAACAATACCGATTGTCTTTTGTTTTGTTTTGTGTTTTGCTGTTGATTGATAAATATATGCACGCATCAATTACTTTGCATGCATTCTTTGTCTCCAAACCGCTTCGAGCTGCTCGGATCAACTCGGAGCGGTTTTGTTCTTTCAGTGTGCGCTGTGCCTTAAACATTTATGCTATCTGTATATCAATAACTATAGTTATGCTTATGACCATCTAGTTATAAAATTAAATGACGATGAGCAATGGATAAAGTTGTTAAATATACACTATTTCAATTTCCGTTTGCATTATATGGATATTATGTCGTAAAAAAACCATGTAGTACATTGGATTGTCAGAAATAATATTATAGGCATATTATTATAATAGGCACTGGTTACAATTTAGTTTAATTTTTTTAATTATTCCAAAATTTGTTGAAAAAAAATTTCAAATATCTATAACATAAATGCAAATTTAACATATTTTTTAGTGAAATCAAATTTGAAGTCTTACTTGTTCTAACTTTCTTTATATTTTAAACCATAATTAATATTTTTAAAGCAATTTAGTTTTATTGTTTTTGTGATTGAAATTTATAAAACCTGTAATAATTTGAATTCTTAAATAATAAAAATATAAATATTTTGGACTATCAGAAAAGTTAAAAAAATAAAAATTTTAATAGAATTATTGATTATAATTTAGTAATAATTACTACAAATTTAGTAATAAAATTGGTAATTGAGCGATTTCGTATTAAAAATAATCAAATTTGTGATTTTCTAGGTGAAATTAAATTAAAAATGTTAAAATTGATTGCCTGTACGGTTAAACTAATGGTTAGTTAGTTACTAGTCCTTATTCAATAATCAAGTTATAATATTCGATTACTAATATGTCAATTTCTAATTCTACAGTTATATAAAAAAAAAAAAATGGTTCAAATTACTTTCTGTTATTTGCAGTACTTTATTGCTACTTTGGTAATTATAAAAACTTAATTTTGAACCAAGTGTTGAAACAAACAAGGTAATTTAAAGTTTAGGTAGCTTTTTCAAATATTGTTAGTTGAAATTAAATTACTTGAATAGAATGATAGCTGACTATGTAAAGGCAATGACTGCATATAATTCTTATAAAGAAATTTAAAAATTAGATTTTTTTTTATTTTAACTGAGTTAAATTAAATAAATTTTTATTTCTGCTGTAATTTCGATACAGTATAAATTTAATATGTTTAATACAATTTCTTACTGTAGTATAATACTCGTTAACACTGATCAGGATAATATTTTAAGATTTGTAGGGAAATAATGGTGAAAAAATTCAACATATTCTTACTCACACTCGTAAAAAAAATTTCAGTACCTGATTCACTATAACTAAGATGAAAGTTCTTTATTTTGTCAAGGTTTCTCTATGAAAAAATCCTGGTTGCGTCACTATTACACGAACATACCACACAAAAATAAATAAAAATTATTTCTGCGAATGGCTTAAATTTGTAAATTGTTTATGATGAGGAAAAACAATGCTGGCCGAATACAATTTTTTCAATTCTCCACATTTGACAAAACACAATATTATAATAAGCATGTTTAATGTTTATTTATTTCATAACTTATAATATTATTCTTAAATTTTTATTTGCGATGTCATTCATTCTTTTGAATTATTTTAAATTATATTTATTTATTTTTCGTAATGTTTTCATTCATTCTATTCGACATTAAAATTATTCTCAATTTGTTCTTTCTGTTAAATCTACAATATTCGAGATGTTACATGAATAACTTCGCTTAGTTTTTAGATAAACACGTTAATTAAAAAAAATTTGATTTCAAGATGATTACATTTGTGGATGTTTAAACGTGGATGATTAAATTTGGATGACACGATTAATATAGGTATACCAAATATTTTTTTATACACATGTATACATAATAACAAATTGTCAACTATGATTATTGGAAATGAATTAATATTAAATTTTCTTTGAATTAATAGCGCAATTATATGCGTGTATAATTTAAAAAGAAAAAAATGAAAGTTTTACGCATTGCGTGTAGTTTTTTCCTATAATAATATTGTGTATGCTCACTGAAAAGAAATTATATTTTTAACATTTTCTATAAATATAATTTTTGCTTAATAGCTTTGTATTCAGCCTTATGCAATGTAATGGGTCACATATTTAAGAACAGATTAGACTCGTGACTTGATTCTAATACGATACGTTTCAATAATCTTTTTACGTATTTAAAAGAAATAGAAGCAGTATCGATGTAAAAGATTACGAGGATCTATGCATGAAGACGCGTGGGGCTTATACTATGGGAATAAATAAGAGATTTTGGACTTTTAAACTGGCCTTTTCGCTGCTGCTGCTGCTGTTGTAGTTACTGCTTACTTGTATGGTTAATAATATTTTAAGCGTAATTATAAAATTTGAAAAAAGTTTCAAATAATTATTTTCGAATATAAACCGTAAAGCTTCAAATGTTGAAAACTCACTGGGCAGAATATTATTTTGCTCAGTATATTAGTGTATATTCAAGGTTTAGAAAGGTTGGGGTCCCTGTGCTGAACGGTCACTTCTTTACTTACTAATTTTTAAAACGAAATTCGAAATAATAATAATAATTATTATTATTATTATTATTATTATTATTATTATTATTATTATCATTATTATTTAATTACAAAAGTAATCAGAAATATATAAATAAATAATAATTAATAATTATATTTAGGTATATTAATTAAGAAAGGGGAATAAAAACTCACCCATTTCATTGCTTTTTTTAAAGTTTCAAAAAATGATACAGCACAAATTGGTGATATAACGATTTCATTTAAAATTAAATGTAAGGTATAACTACTGCAAGGAGTACAATGTTATCGTTAAATGTTATCGTAGTACATTATTTTTTATTTCTTGATATTCTCCTTTTATATTTGAACATTTGTCATACCCTTAACTCCTACGATCTGAGCTAGACCTTCACACAACAAATTTATTATTTGATCATATACCTTTACCAGCAGTAGTATTAGTAACTTTTTAAAACAAATACGTTGCTCTTGAATTTTAATTGCATTACTTCTTACATCAACAAAACGTAAAACTACATTTAAAACTAATATGATGACTACCAAATATCTGATGTAGAGTTATGTCAAAATAGAATAATATTTTGTAATTTTTATTCGATTTGTTATTGCATGTATAAATGCTATACTAATTATTAATTATTAATTGTGAACTATATCATTAGATTTTCATACGTTTCAAAGGACTGACAAGTCACCGTATTTTAAATATATTTATTTTTTATACATAATAATATGTTCAATTATTACATTATGTACTTGGAATTATAATTTAATCCAAATTGTCAATAAAATTAAGATACAAGTCTATTGTATTAGGGTATCTTTATTTTTTTCGGATAAGAAAATCACTTTTTGGAGGAGCTTTTAATTCAAAAGGATTAAGGCTTTCGTGGCGCCCTGTACGATTGCACAGTTTACATCACCATCTAGCCAAAATTAGGTAAAGGGTTTCTAAATCGACTTGATAATTTCACTGGTAAAATATTTCAATCATTGAAAATTATTTGTTGCAATCTTCATTGGATATTATTAGTACGTGTATTTCACTATTTCCTCCCTTACCCCATTCAAATTTTGGGGTTCTGACAGAGAACATTTTTAGTTTGTAATTTGTTTCAAATTGATAGTTTTCAGAATTTGTATTAGAATTTCTACCCCTATTCTATCGAAAATACCTCCTAAGGGGTTTGAGAGACGTTTTTTTTTTGTCTCTTCCATTCTAAGAAATGAATTTTTTTTTTGACATTCTGAAAACTATCAAACAATTACAAACTGAAAATTTGCACAATGAGTACCCTAAAAATTTAAATGGGCGAGGGCTGGTTAAATGTACGTATTCTTGGCTCCTTGGACTCAGTTTTCACATACCTAATTTAATAGTCCATTTTGAAATTTTAATTTTCTCTCAACTTTTCGCAAATTTTGTTGTTTTTTTGAAGAGTCATTTTACTCTTCTCTCGTAGAATATTACAATTTTTTCATCCTTTGACTTGAGCAATTTACGCTCTATATCTCGTTTTACTTGTTAATACTAAAGATAGTTTTCTCAGCCCGTTATTTTGTTCAACATTCATTTTAATTCTAAATCTATTTTCTCATTTCATTTTTATCCCGTTATCTTTGTCATTTTCTACTTTAACCTGTCTTATTTTATAATTTACTTTTTTAATATTGTATATTTTCACCATAATAATAAAGAACTCTTTGTGTAATTGTCGAGAATAATTGTATTTGATAAAATTTTAATAATAATAATTATTATAAAATCTGAACGATTTTCATTTATTATAATCTTTTTGCTATAATGCATTAGATAATAATTATATTATAACAAAAAACTATACTGGTCGCCTATAATTTGTTTTCTTCGTGTTTGGCCGAAAATAATATTGTTATTTATGTATGTTTATTATTTATTTGTTTCGATGCATTTAATATTATTTCAAAAATGTTATTCGTAATGTCATTCGTTCTTTTGAATTGTTTTAAATTATATTTATTTGTGTTTCGTAATATTTTCATTCATTCCTTTAATCGTTTAAATAATTCTAAATTTGTTTTCTCTGTTCTGAATCTACAATATTCGAAGCGTTGCGTAGATTACATCTGAATCGTTTTCATCGTTTCAGCAAGTCACTCCGCATCAACTATACCTACAATAGTGGTGTGTTATTGCTCTGTTCGAGAAAGGCGAAATACCACAGAGATCACAGTAACAATATTCCACAGAAACCGTCGCGGATTCAACACCGATTCATTTCAGTTATACGCACGGTGCTTACAAAAGAACGAGATCGTTTCGTGGTGATATCTTATATTATATAGTATATCTTATATTTAGTTTATCCAAATTCTATGAATACGACAAGTTAGAATAAGTTGGGCTTAAAAATCGCTTATAGTATTTGTATGGAAATGTAGCCCGAAAAGTTATTATAAGAATACCTTTGAGTAATATTGAATTTGTTGACGCTGGCGATACAACCTGCAGTACGCGTATTTAAAAGTTAAAAATCGATTTGCTCATAAATAGGAAATTTATTTAATAACGATTATTCTTAACGTATATTACAATATTACGTAGCAAAAAATAACAAATAAATTTATATGATTCAATGAATAATTTAAAAAAAAAATGCTAGGGACACATTGTCCAACAATTTAAATTATGTATAATAAATATAATTAGTTTGCGATATTACGGTAAGTAAACTATAAAGTCTGAATAGTACATTGAATTTGTTTCGTACTGAACCGGTATTTATTTTCCTTTACGTTTATATTGTAATTTTTTAAAAGTGTTTAAAAGAAATAATTGAAATCGTAAATATTTTTATTGTTAATTTAGGGTGTAAAACTTATCATTTTTAAACATTTTTATATCAAAAATATTTGGTGCACACGAAATTTGTATATAATTTTGTTTTAGAAATGGTTTTATAATCGTTGATTTGAAAAAAAAATTTGCCACTAGGGTAGTATGCTATAATATACTCCCGGTTTTTACACGTTTTGTGTATCTTTTCCCATTTTGCATTACTGTCCCATCACTGATCGCTCTCCGCATCCGAGCGCGTGTAAATATCACAGGCTATGTTTGCCGTTGTTTATGCGCGTGTACCAAAAGTGATATGCCAAACGGTTTATTACATTCGCCAAAGTTTTGCGTTCGCGTTTCCGTTATTATCGTAATCATATTGTTATATATATTTTTTTTTTTATAATATTAAGTATTTTTATCGTTTTGTTTTATTTTCATATAATACAGTTCACGTTTTATCCCCTGACAATTTGTTGCTTGTTGTCATTGAATAAACATATCTTTCTTGATATTAAAACCTACTTCAACCTCGAATATCAATTTATACATATAATTACACTTCGGCTGATATTTTTAAAAAGTGATCGGTAAATCACCGTCTAAGACATATTTGGAATCGTCAGAATGACATTTATATCTTGAATTTATAATTGTTTTTGATTTCGACTCAATAGTAATGACAAGAAGATAGTCATAGAAATACAGTACCGATATCGCCTTACAAAAGTTGACACGAACACGCCTTATGCGTTACTGGGCGTTGAAATCATTATTATCTGATATATTCTCCGTTGCAAAAAGTCGTAGAAATGAAAAAAGGTCAGGATTTTTAGTTGTTCACGTCTCATCCGTTATATATTCATTAATCAAAGCAGTATTTTAATATTGATTTGCTTGTCGAATTGGACCACGCTAACGAATTCGAAAAAATCGATTCGCCGAATCGTCAATAAAATTATGGCAACTGTCAATATTCTACGAAAGTCAAACCATAGTTGTACATCATTTAGTTAAATTTGTGTTCAAATACATACCATTTGTTAAATAGTTATTTTGTTCGAAGCCGACAATTGGGTTATTCAAATTTGATGGTTGTTTGACATCCCTAAAAACCGTGTGGACTAAACACAAAAATAATTCAAGTTTACCAATAAAAATCATAATAGAAATTTTACACGAACCCGTTTTAAAGTCACGAATTTTCGAATTGCTGCTGAAAACATAAAAAATTAAGAAAAACATATCAAGAAAAATTGAAAAACGTAGGACCAAGTCATAGAAGTAAGAGTTTAATGAAATCGGTAAGGATTGTACCCGGAACTAAAATACCCCAGATGGAATGGACAACATTAAACACATTCCGTACAAATCAAAAAAGGCAATACTTAGTGTACATAAAATAGATAGAATTAAAATACACAGATATACTAATAATAAATGTATTAAAGCACGCAATAAAAAAAAAATTAACAGCAAACAGACTGAATTTATAGTATAAATATAAAACGACTGGAGAAAATTGAAAAGTTTGACGGTAGTGGATGCGTTTTGGCCGTACGAATGAATGTTCGTGAATAAACTCGCGGAGACAACACACATAAACATGCGACACGTCGCGATTCTTTAAGAATGTTTTCACAATATTTTCATAAGATATTTTATTAAAGAAATGATCTCGGAAGTTTGATTAGCAGCCAATGGTGCGCATTGGAGACCTATAATTGATCCACATTATCCCAATAAAACCGTAGAAAAATAAAAACCGACGGTGTATTAAGATTTACGCAATTACGATGAGTATCATAAATGAGTGTTTGATGTTGTTTCTATATAATCCGAAAAAGCCGTCCATTATGAAATTGAATCAAATACAAACACAAAAGTCTTTATTTTTGCCGTTTGTCGTCCGCTATGGAACTATTTCGAAATTACATTGTGACACTTTCGGATTCTCAACGAACATTTATTTTCGACGAGTCGTTTGCCAGTATGGAAAAAGAGAACATTGTTGTAATATGAATAAAAGGAATTAATAAAAAATGTGATCAGTTACTATTGAAAAATAGTAGATATAAATGTTATTATTAAAATAATAAGCGTACGATCTATAATAATCCTATTTCTATAATGGAAACCAAAATTAACACATGATTTGAAGCTTTGATCACATGACATTGACGAGGAAGAAACAGGCAAGGCCGTTGAAATAACATTCTCAACAGATAATTTAGTAGTACTGCAAGTATGGAGAAGTCGTTACGGTAAACGTTGTACATTTCTTCGTGGATTCACATAGATCCGACGAGTTATTATCAATAAAACGCTGGAAAGTTAGACTCACTGGAGTCTGACGTTTGAGAGTTATTGCAATATTTGCAAACGTGACTCATTGTGGGTGGTGCGGGCGGTGAAGAAGTAAATAAAGGCTCTAAAATCTAAGAGACTTATAGATCTAAGAAACTTGTAGATCCTTCATTGGCGATCAACTTGACATTTGACGATCGTACTTACTTATTGTACATTAGTGGGAAAGTTCAGGTTCTAACGAACTAAACAAAATCATTCGTGGAAAATTAACATTCGGGAAATCTGGATAAATGTTTTATTATGTTGAAATCATATAACGCGAAACTTTGGGTGGCATACATACTAGGCTACTAGAGGAGGGGTAACCTAACCCGATAGCCATAAACAATATATGTTGCTGAATGTTTCCCATAATCTCTATTTCAAAATCTTTAATTATGTATGAAATGTTGCTAAAAATCACATGTAATATACTACAAGCAGCTAACTAATTATATATGACAGTATTAACTATATGAAAAACGGAGATCATGACGGTTTCGACTCACTCGCTTAAGATGTGTAATGTTCCTGTCCTATAACGGTAACAAGAATAACGGATGTGAAGTCTTAAACACATGAAACTAACAAGTAAATGACGGGCAAGACCGCTGAAGTATTGTTATCCATAACTAATAAAGAGAAGTCGATTCGACCAGTGATTATCAACATTCAGTAAACAGAGCCGCATTACGCTGTTGTCCGAAAAACGAAGCTTACGACAAAGAGCAATTGAGAATTATTGCAATATACAAATTGTTCCGAGTGGTACAGAAGGGTCAATCTAAAAGGCTTACAAACCCTTTATACGCGCTATAATTGATACTTGACGATCGTGCTTGCTATTGGATATGAGAAGAGAACGCACAAACAATGAAAACAATGTAAAATTCTACATATTTAAAATTTGTAATTACTTTATTTGCTACTCTGTACTTCTACAAACTCAAGAATGATCTATGTTTTTCTTTTGTACAATTTTTTTGTTATTTATTTATCTTGAATGTTTTGTCGTACTGTTTAAGATATTTGTTATACACTTTTTTCCAATATGGATTTATATAGGTTTCATATTCTATTTACGTGGATGTGATTAAATTATTTCCTGTCATACAGTAAGCATTACTGACTACATTATTGTTTTTAATATAAACCTACCTATAAATGATTTTAATGTATACATTTTAAAAGTGGAATAAGTGAATTCGTTATACCGTTATTTCGTTATATAATGATTCATTATATAATATTACTACGTGTTTTTGTTTAATGGTAGTGCTCGAATCAATTTAAATGTTGAACAGTCTAAATTTGTGTTTTTGCAATTAATTTGTTCATTAGCCCTTAAATCACATGATTTAACGGTTTGCGTGTAGATTTTTCCTAACGACTATATTACGTCTTCGTATTATCAATTATCATACTTTTTGTTATTATCGCTTTGGTGGACCCCCCACAATTTGTTATTACGTCGTTACCATAACTAATTCGTTATCATACTGACCCCGTGTATGTTAATTATTTTGATTATTTTTATATATTTTAAATATAAACGTGCTTGTTCATAAAATCACACAAAACCATCGGATTTCAATAACATAAGATCAATAACTAAGATCAAAATTGTTCGTCGTATGTCAATTAGTACCGAAAATAACAAGAATTACGTAAGCATTTAACAAATATTTTCGCATCATCTCTAACCGTGTTACAACGGTTTAAAGAAAAAATTTCAAGTTCTGTTATAAAGCTAAGATGGATTTCAGACTTTTTTTATATTTAAAAACAGTCAGTCACGTCTGATTAGAGAAATTTTCCAAATAAAGCCAATGTGTGGCCAGGTACCGGTAACAAATGTGTAGTAATAGCATAGGTTAATCTGCATAATGCTAACACAACCGAAATTCAATTAGCGCATTTAACATTCACAAAAGAAATGATAGCTGACGTTAAGTACTGGATTATTGAAAGCAAAGCATTGAAGATACTAATTATATACGCGCTTTGATTGACCGGGTGATTTAGGTCACTTAATGTGCTTTTGCGCACATAATCAAGAAAATATTAAAATTATAAAAAAAAAGAAGACAGCGTTGCATTTTATAACATTGTTTAATAAAAGATTCGTTTGTTTACAAGATAAATAAGAAAAATATATAATAAAATAGTTATATAAAACAATAGTTCAAATGACTATTACGGCTTGACTGCAATTAAACGTTACCCTATTACTAAAAATTAAAGTTACTGACAAAAGAAATAATTAACGAGAAAATGAATAATTAATTCGATTTACATATATGATTAGATGTACTCCCAGATCCAGTCAGTTTTGGAACTAAGGTTTGGTCGACCAATATTACTTCTTTATAAATTTGCCGACATTAACTCACACACGCAACCTAACCCGTTGATTCAGCAACAGGACTGAAAGCAACGATCAGTGGCCATGAGGTTACACCAATTCAGGACAACACAATTACTCTAAAATGAAATCACTTAAGAACAAATACCGTAAAAAATATTTACAACGATATCACTGAAGTGTAGAATTGCAAAACAGGTATTGAGCTGAACGAATTCACAATTTACAAAATCGCTCCAACAGAATGAACAACAATTTACACATAACAAGGAAGAAGAAACTATACAAGTTTATAAGGATATGACTTAAAAATCAAATAGAGCTGGTTATGGGTACATAGAACTCATAACCTGTTTGAAATCATATAAATTTTCACTGTTACAACTATAACGGTCAATTTGCATGAAACATATGAAACTTTCGACGGCACTGGGAATTTAACTCAACTATGAACGTAACAGAAAACTTTAAAAACATTGTACCGGTATGGCTCGCTAATAAGTGGTCGCACACAAAAACATTATAATAACGTTGTTATTTACTGCCTAGTAACAGCAAACGCAACACACCGGTAACCGATAATATGAAAACGACGTGTGTTTCATTGTCGTTAAGAAAACAATCTAATATAAGAAATTCGAAAAAACACTTATATAACATAAATTACAATACGCGCATTATTTAATTTAAAAGAAGTGCGATTAGTAGCGGAAATTATTTCATAGCTGCATGGGCCGCATACTATGAGGCTAATATAAAAGCTAATGATCGACCTCACTGTAATTACGAAAAGTACTAAGCACTAATTGAACATTATAAGAAAAACGAAACAAAATTAGTGGCAATAACACAACTATTAATATTTATTAGCGTTAAGAAAAAATACGTGACAAAGCTTTGATAACCGATATCAACGAGACTGTTGAGACTTTTTATAAATATAATGGATTAGATATAGTAACATAGAAAATAAATCCTAAACTTATGAGACAAATAAACCACAATATGAAAACATAATAGGAATCAATGCGAATGTTTGTCATTCTAAAAACGTATAACGTAAAGCATATAGATGGCATGCATACAAGACTATCAGAGAATGGGTTCCTAGAAACCATAAAAAATGTATTTCACTAAATGTTTCCCTCAACTTCTATTTCAAAATCTTTTATAAATACTAGGTCAACATTTTAACTGGTTTCAACTGACAGTCCATGCATCTTCTAACAAAGATTACGGTCAATATGGATAACTAACGTAATTGACTACTGTGAAAAACAGAGATCCAATGTTTTCAATTAACACACTATAACAATAACCATTGCATAAAAGATGCAAAGGTCTGAACACATAACTCTGACGAGTAATTGACAGTAAGACCATTAAAGATCATGGTCCACAGTGAAGGCCTTATATGGGAAGCCGTTATAATTTCTTTGTGGATCTCCTACGATTATACTAGATTGTTAATAAAATTCAGTAACGCGATTCCCGGTGCCACATTATGCGGTTATCAAGAACAAAATTTACGATAAGTGTTGGATACAGGGACTAGATAATATTAGCCAGCTTACCTGTATTTAATAGTGGACTGTATATAATACTTGTTTATATGTGTGTGTGTGTTACAAAATGTACTTAAACTAATAGAAAAAAATGGTAACAATGTTGAATAATTGAATATGCTGTTGTCATAATCGATAATAAATATAAAGTGTAAATATAATTCACAGCAACATATAATATTAAATAATCACACAAGAAAATTAATAAACAAAAAAAATGTGAATAATTAAACAAATCAAATGTAACGGCTCTTCTGGTCCAACAAATATACAATACAAATTATGACCTGTTTGTTCCAATAATAATAATTAATAAAATATTAATATAATAAGAAAACAATAATAGAATAGCAACAATGTTATAATAAAAATATTAAAAACTTACAATATTTCATGGAGCGTTGACTGGCCAGCCATACACTAAACTTAGCTATTTAAACAGTTCAATGAACGTATACAAAATCAAATGCTAATAATAAAAATAAAGTAACATAAATCCTTGGCTATTGGAGCCTATTAATCTATTATGACGACTATTAGAGACGCTACAATATTATATAAAAGGTTCAAAATTTTAGTGTCACTATAATATAACGACGACAATTATGACGGCAAAATATACGGGAATACGACCTGAACATATGCGAACAAATTATTTATCAAAAAAATATACGCGACAAATATTACGAGAGAATATACGCGACAACGGCTTCACGACGAAATCTTTTACGCGACAACACAACGCACGAGATATAATACGGGCGTGTTGCCCTTTGCAAAAATAACATTAATTAAACAGATAAATAATAATGCCAATAATAATCATAACAGTCGCGGCTGGTTAGGTTAGGTCAATCGGGCCGCCGATAATTTTACGATTAAATATTCACGCTTCAACAATAAGTGTCAGGTGCATAAAACACATTTACCGTTGAGGGTAGTTCGGATGGTGCAGACGTGCATGCTGATTGGATCATTCTACACACTGATTATAAAACCCTCTGTACGCAATATACTTCAGATTTAACGATCGTGCTTATTACTGAATACGAGAAGACAGTGAAGACAATATGAAATTCCACAGATTTGAAATGTATGATTTCCCTTAACTGCAACGAACACAGTGTTTTTCTTTGTTATTTATTATTTATTATTACTTATTTATTTATTTATTTTGTAGTATTATTGTGAGCAATTTTAATTTTTATATTTTTATTATCACATGAATTATTTTCTGATTTACAGTAGCCAATATTTACCTTAGTATTGTTTTTAATATTATTATTATTGTTTTTAATATTATTAGTATTATTATTATTATTGTTATAATTATTAATGACTACATTTGAGAAATGTGATATTTATCAATGAGAGAGTTCTTACTCATATTACGACTACGTGTTTTTTTTATCGATAGTGCTTTTACTAATTTAAATGTCAAACAGTCTAACTTTCTTACTTGCGATTTATTTTTACGTCAGCGGTTATGATTAAAAATGACGTGATTATGGGGTTTACGTGTAAATTTTTCTTACCGAATATTTTGCGTATAGTAGTATCAGTTATCATGATTTTTTTCATTGTTATCACAGCGAATTCTACAAATATTTATCATGTTGTAATCATCACCAGAATCACGCTGTGTCCGTGTTTATCATTTATTTTAATTATTTTAATATCGACGTGCCTGTTTAATTACACAAGGTCCACTGGATTCAAACAACATATAGATAGAAGTAACATCAACATGTTTCGAAAATAATAAAAATTACGCAAGCAATTAACACTGTTTTTGAGTCGATGTCGGGCCATAACTCGGCTTCCCAATAGAAAAATAGATGGCTTTAATTTACGGTCTTCATTATTATTTACAAAAGTCAATGAAGTAGCTGTCATAATTATTGAATTAATCCAAACAAAAAAAGAGAGAGATAATCATCGTAATATAACAATGCTCGAATTTTGAATATGCTTTGTAAAATATATATGTAGTGATGAACTTGATGTAGTAAAAGCGATAATAGATGCTAAACTCACGAATGCGCATGGCTTATATTTTAAAAACACCTTATTATCAAGACAGCCAGTACTCTGTTAATAAGTTATCTGTATAAGACATTAACTGTAAAAATTTAAATGTCCATTGAATTTTACCTTATGTCAAACCTATGAATACACTTGGTAAATGCCATTTCTGTTGCACCTTTACGAGTACAACTTACAACGAGCAATACATACTTACTTTGCCCTTCACATGCTTGTCTATCGATCACAGTGGAAAATCACCTGTAATGGACTTTAGAAAGCAAAAATAAGAGACTTAAATGACATCATTAAATATCAACTGTGATTACTCCAGAAATTGACTATTGTGCAGAACGGAGATTTAAATGGTTTCGACTAACGAGTGTACGAAATATAATGAACCTCCCTATAACGATAATCGGAAGAAAGTGGAATCTAAACACGACGCCGGCAATTAAGTGACGGGAAATACCGTTGATATATCATTGTCCTAAGCTAGTTTTGTAGGCTTGGAATGGAGAAGTCGTTATGCACAATTGTGCATTTTTTCGTTGGTTTACACCGATTTGCCTAATGCTTGTTATTAGAACACAGAAAAAATTTTCACATTGTCCATATTATATGTTCCTTTGTGAAAAAAGAATGAAATTTACGTAAAGAGTGGAATGCGTGATATAATATTTACATACATGAGTCATTTCGAATGGTGCAGAATAGTCAGTCAAAAAGGGTTCAAAACCTTTAATACAATTTATAGTTGACGATCGTGCTTACTTTGTACTTTATATGCACGTTTAAGTATCGCAGTGATAAATCGAACGTAACGATTTGCAGGAAGTAGTACTTAGAAACAAAATCGTGTAATTTTACTTTAATTGTAGGCATTTTGGATAGAAGAGATGACTGTAATGACCAATGTAAACAATGAATATTCGAACGCTTTCAAATAACGCACGTACTAACTGTAATGAACATATCGATAACCAAAATAACACATGACATGGAGTCCTGAACACAACATTGATGCTTGATGAGTAAGCAACGGGCAAGACCGTTGAAGTATCGTTGTCCACGGTTAGTTGTATAGTCTTGATATGAAGAAGCCGATTCGACTAGTGATTATTATCAAAACACAGTCAACAGACTCACAGTGTCCACATTACGGAACGTACGATATCAAGCACTTGAGAATTATTGCGATATTTATATACATGAGTCGTTGTGGGTAGTGCGGGTGGTGCAGATGTATATGATGGTTGGGTCGGTCTAGAAGGCCTTTAGACGTGTTGTGAAATATTGTGATATCAATTAAATTGGACAGTTGTAACTGAATTATATCATCAAAGCTTTCAAAACATGTTATGCGATTTCACATGTAAATAATTATCACGCTGACAAATAATCGTTAGCACATAGAAATTTGACAATTATGCAGGATACGAAAACAATGCGAAGACAATGAAAACAAAGAAAAATCCTCCAGATTTGAAATTTGTAATTATTATGTTAGAAAACTTGTCTTGCAACAAACTCAATACAACTTTTGTTTTTTTTAATCTATTTTTGTCATATTTTATTAATCTTAAATATTGTTGTGTTATTATAAACAATTTTTGTTGTTTTTTAAAATTTTTATTAACATGTGATGATTATGTGAAATGTAATTAAATTATTTTTTATCTGTTTTGTACATCAGTAGTGCTCAAACTAATTTAATGTTTGAGCTGTCATCTCAATTTTTTGTGATTTACTCTTACCTCAGCCGTTAAACCACGTATGTACATTTTAAACAAATATATTACGTCATCGTAGTGGCAGTTATCATGTTTTTTTTTCTATTGTTAGCGCAGCGTATTTCATAATTCATTATCACATCGTAATCACGACCATAAACCGTTATTCGTCTCTGCAATTATTTTTTATT
The DNA here is from genome assembly GCA_032441825.1 of Chaetogeoica ovagalla. NCBI lineage: Eukaryota > Metazoa > Arthropoda > Insecta > Hemiptera > Aphididae > Chaetogeoica > Chaetogeoica ovagalla. The sequence continues at coordinate 11,604,543 of CM063723.1, read as the reverse complement.
TTGATATTTAATTTATATTTGTATTTATTTTAATGTCAACGTGTTTATTAACAAAATTACATAATCGACAATCGGATTCAATTAATATCAAGATACATCGTCCAAAAATGTCAAGAATTACGTAAACAATTAACAAATGTTGTCGCGTTGTTGTTACACCGTCTACTATTACAGAAGATATTTCGAGTTCAATCATAATGCTATGATGGATTTTAGAGTAACTCCGATTTCAATCTAGCTAATCATGTTTAATGGGAGAGAACTTTGGTATAGTACAAATGTATGATTATGTATTCGCTTGATACCTATAATGCAAAAATTCACTAATCTCAATTGATTGCTTGAAATTATCACATTCAATATATACTAATCAATATGTGAGCTTACATAATTATTGGCTTAATTCAAACAAGGAACAGGAGATACCTATCATATATGCAACACTCTTTCAAACACTATGCTAGAGATTGGTTCGAATTTTTGACAATTTATTTTAAATTTAATATTGAATTAAATTTAGTACTTATGAAGAAAATTGTTTAATTCATAAATCACGTGAATATTACCATACAATGAAATATACAAGGATTTAAGATTATTCATAAGTTTCAAGCATATAATATAAAGCATTTGGAAGGAATACAGACCATTCTACTGGAGTGAGGGTTTCTGGTAGCCATGAACAATGTAACCACCGAAATATTTCCTATGACTCACATTGGCAACCTTTCAGTAAATATGAGTGAAAGATAGTGCAAGTGTTACAAGTACAATATTATTAACATTATGTTAATGTCTAATCTATCTTAAAAAATTATGATTTCGAATGAGGCAGAAATATGAGAAGAACTATCTCGAAAATGGAAATTAGATGGCGAATTTTAATTGTTTTATAATCGTCATATTTTTCATACGCATAACATAGTTAATTTTATTTATTTGACAATAAAAACTTTACAATTAAAATATTAAGTTCAAAGATATAATATGAGACAAATTCCAATACAGATTCAAATTTCCACGGTTTTCGTATAACACCCGGGAAAAAGTTATCCATAAGTTTGCTCTGTTACTAAAATCTTCCGTTGTCAGATTTTAAACGAACATGTGTAACATTAAGTTTTTATTACGTGATTTGTAATGCTATATGGCAGAAGATAAACAGATTTTATACAATTAAAAATAAAAAATATGGTCGGAAAAAAATTATGAGACCAAACAAACTAATAATAAATTCAACCATTTATCACAACTACCAACTATGACTTCATTATATTGATACTATATTGCTTACTAATAATTGCCGGTATCACATTAAACAATGGACACCATGAGGAATCGACGTCATACCGAAATTAAAATTACAAAAGATACGTAATAAATTAGCTGAAGAATAAGAAAGAACTTGTTGAAGACGCTAGCGGAACCTTTGTTAAAACTCCAAAGACCGTGAAGTCCAGAGTGAACCTAATTATTTATTATTAATAAAATAATAATAATTTATTTTACTAGCAGTAAAATAAAAAAAACATTGGAAATAGAAGTTATAGATATACTTACCGAAATAAATTATGGCACTAACGCGGCCGAGCTGGTTAGGAAAGAAGCAGAAAAAGCCGAATTTAATTCAACCGTTTGAAGAATGAAAAGAAACAAATTTGTTCAAAAAGCGATCTTGACATCATTCCAATCAAGGAAGACATCATCAAAGTATTTTCTCGAGACTACAACAGCGTTGAAAGAGTTACGTGTCTAAACATTAGAAAAATCTATTCCGGAAGTTAACAAGTGCTTATCCAAGATATTGGAGAGGTTTCTTTAAAACTACAATCCTTGAGTCATATACATAGCCAAATTCTATATACGACACCCATCTGGTGTAGGGTTCTGGTAGTCGAAAAAAATATAGAAGCCTTTACAATTTCTCAGAGGTACATGGCACTCAAGGTAGTCAATACCTAGAGAATGGTATCGGTAAAGGTGACACAAGTAATTCTTGAAATTACCATTATTCATCTACTGGAAAAAGAAAGAAAAGAGAAAATATTCGGAAATATTAGAGACAAATTTCAGATACATTATACGAAAGGACACTATGAAAATATGGTAACAAAAGTGAGATGATGCGCAAAAGGGTTGTAGGACGCATCGACATCTCAAAGCTGTCAATAAATGAGCCGTTAGGACATTCAGCATGTTAAATATTCACCTAACCTAATTTCTATCGGATCACAGATACTTTAAGTAATACTAATTTTATATTCAAGAGGTAGAAATAATCATTTATCTCTTGCAGTCAAAGACCGGGTGACGCAGACTATATACTATACTACTGAAGAGCAACAAAAGACTTTTTACAAAAAGAAACCTAAAAATGAATTTAAGGATTGAAAAAAGCCCCAAAATAAAATAGATTTATGCTACGTAAAAGAATTTTTTGGAGCTCCATTGCTACTTTCATCGAACAAATTTGTAAGAAGAAGAAAGACAATTACAGACTCAAGAGAGGGGATTGGCAATGTGATTTGGAATGCCACAGTTATAGATACCACGAAGTGAGAATTCAATATTATTTTTAAACAGGACTCAGAATTAACACCATATATTGCAGGCCGAAATCTAAAACTTTTAAAGTACTTGTATCTATACTTGATGTAATGGTACCATACTCGTATATCTAATCACATGCTTTGTAAAATTGTGCATAATTTTTTATTTAAAAAAAAACGACATCGTAGATGAGAAAGAAATTACACAAGATCGGATCCACTCAATCTAAAAAAATACTTTCTATTTGTGCAATAAAGAAGGCACAAGATAAGTCTTTAGACGAATATGTTGCAATATTAAAATAATCTACAATATATCATGATTTTGCGATAACGTCGGTACACAAAAAAAGTCAAATGAGAATTTTAGACAATAAACTTAATGAATTTTTGAAATATAGAAACTACACAACGTAAAGCACTGGGATGGTATACAGACCAGGCCAATGTAGAGAAGGTTACCGGTAGCCGTGAACAATGTCTTTTACTTAATGTTTCCTTAAACTTCTATTTCAAATCTTTTACATATACATTGTGTGGAAGTATGACAAAACGCCAATTATTAATTAAATTAATCAATGGACACATCTTCGAAAGGAGCGCTATCTGGAATCTTTAAATACATATGTGATAAGATTGATTATTAATAATTATGCTATAAACGACTTGTCCTGTTAAATACGTGGACTCAAGCGATAATGGTTATTGATGATAAATAGGTGAATATAGAATTTTAAGTTCCTTTTGATCGTCGAACGCCACAATAAAAAGCGTTTTATAACTTTCTCACGTGTCTGATGGCAAACGTGCAATTCATAAGTAGCAGTGATAATAGTTTGTGACCTTAACGCACATTTTCATAAATGGTCAAGTACTATCGAGGATATTCGTGGAAGAAAAATATCAAAATTAATGGAGTTATTATTTTAGAATGTGCATAAATCATTCCAACCTCATTGCGGAATTCATTAGTACTTTAAATAAACATCATAATTATATTTGTTTCGATGGTCTAAAAAACAGCAGGGTGATATATCGTATTTTAATTTATAAGGAAGAAAAATAAAATAGAACAATGGATGAAGCATCATGTAAATTGACTACAAATCCTTATTAAAATAATAATAGACTCTGCCTTTGACATAATTACATTTACCTACATGAAAATTTGACGAAAAAGGAAAAAACCTAGTACACTAACTGACACTAGCAAACAATGCATCTAGTATGCGCTCATAAAGCGGTTGTAAACGTAGATTCCAATTAAACGTTAATAAAGTGCAACTTATGCGAAAATGCATAAAATGTAGAAGAGCATATAAAAGAAAACGTTAACGATGAAGAAATATATGGTGTGTTTACGAAACCATTCCCGTCAAGCTAAACAGAATGATATTGATAGGTGTTAATAATAAAGAATGTCAAGGAAAATATGTTGGAATAATCGTAATCAGTCCGTCTCGGAGAATTATTTAAATACACATGGAACTCTCTGTAGAATCGTTATAAAACGGCTAAACAGTAAAACTCCGATTCTTGACTTAAAACTCATTGGAAGACTGTATGATATCGTATTTATTATCTTCCCTGCTCAACAGCTGATAAATACTGCATGTAATGAATTTCGTAATAGTACAAAAGACAGAGATTAATTAATTAGTTAATAAATTACACATGAAAAAAAAAATCATAAAATTAGATGAAATCATGATGACTTTTTGTTATGTCGACGTCATACAACGTGAAGCATTTGGATAATATGCAGGCCAGGCTAATAGGAAGAGGGTTTCCAGTAGCCGTAAATAATGTATCCCACCAAATGTTTCTTAAAGTTTTTTTATATAAAAGCCTATAAATAAAAATGACAACAAAATTAGTGATGGTGGTATATGATGAAACACTATAATTAAATGAACTGATCAACGAATAGTATAGACTAACTGTCCTGCATATAATACGTAGATTCGAAAGTTGAAGTTTTTTGCTTATCCGAATTAGTTGGACATCGTATTTTGAGTTCTTCGTAGATCTTTTTAAGCACTTCATCATAAGTCTGAAAACAAATATGCAATTTATGAAAATAACAGTGCTAATGGTCTGGAGAATTATGACAATTATGATCGTAGTCTGAAAAATCAGACAATTAGTAATAAACTACTACTTCTACTAATTAAAATATAATATTGGCAAAATCGGCACCAAAGGAAACACAGTTTGCGCAAATTTGATAATGTAAGGCATCACGAAATGGAAATTGTTAATAATATTCATTACCGATCAATGAAAGCGCGCAGTTAGATGTCTAAACGATATTTAATTCTTATGAAACCTGTCCAGAATATTGCAATGACTGCTCAATAAATGAAAAATAGGTAGAACCAAAATTTGACTATTCATTTTACAACTATGTGCAGAGAACGCGTGATGGAACTGAGTTAATATGTCCTCAATATCTTGTCCAATATCCGGAACGGTGAGAAGTGTTATATTCAAATATAAAGCAATTTAATGACACGCTAAAATGGATTTTTCATGGCAGTTATCACTTATCACTTTTGCGCAGCGAAATGATGACCAGTTGAAGCGACCATAGACATGTATCCCAGAAACTGGTATTCGGACATAAAACCTTTACAATGTGGTTTCTCGTCAGAATTTAATTTGCGTTCAAGACTCCAGAACTGTCCAGTTGCAACATTAAGAGAAGAAGGGAATATTGGAATATTAAATCGTGGATCGAATCCCGTCTGAGAAGTGTTCGGAGTTATCATAACGACAAATATTATATTTAAGGTATAGTACTTACATAGTCCCAATATTTACCGTAAGTAACTTTAAAATATTAGATTTTAATATCTAGTTAATAGTAAGAATTATTTTTTTAAATACTAGTTAATAGTATTAAAATAAGTAAGACTATGATAATATAAGTTTAGATTGATAATAAATTATAATTAATATATTATAAATATAGCATATATTATGTTAGGAACGGTAAAGCGTTAATATTATCAAAAATTTCGAAATAATTTGCACTTATACTTGGTTTCGAATTGAAATAAATGGCAAATATTTTTATTTTGTTTAAGACTTCCATTATGAGACGTGAAAATTAACAACTTCTGCTTAGTTAACAAAAATATATAAACTTTTTATACGAACCATGTATTTTTATAGTTAGTTTAATTTCTTTGCATTATACACAAAATATTGACGCTTCGCTGAAAGTGGATTAGGCCTACATTCAAGGGGATACCACTATAAAAAAAACGCGCCCTGTGTAATACCTCATGCTTTTAAATAACAAATCGTATGTTTAATGTTGTTTAATAAGCTAAGGTGGTGAGGAAATTTACACATTTTAAATATATATATATATTAAGTTAACAGGGCTAAAACTTCAGTTTATATAAGCTATTTTAAATTAGTATTCATCTATGAAATTTGTAAGAAAATAATTGTACAAACGTTTTCGGCCTAATGTAACGTATGGAACTTCGAGTATATAGTAAGAAAAAAAGGAAGAATGACGAATTTTATAAGCTGTTTGAAAAGTCAAATATATTATTATAATTAAAATGTAAGGGAATGGAATAGTTTGGATACATATGTATAGCTGAAAATGTGATATCCTACACGTAGGAAAAGTCCTAAATGAAACCCATATACAAGTGAGGACCACTAGGTAATGGACAGATACTGGAGAGAAGGGCATTCGGACAGTGGACGGAATTATATCAATTGAACAGGCATTTCACAGAGATAGATTGGGATCACTTGTAGCAGCTCAAGTTCTTACAAGGACCGGTGTGCTATGAAATAATATGTTGCATTTAAATTTATTCGTACTAATATAATATGCACATAGCGGTTTTGTGGTTTACGAAATAAATAAAAATGTTTTGCTGGGTGTTATGACATCATAATTATTATTTACATTTATTTTAATATTTTTGGTACACGCGAATATTTGCACCATTATTTAGGTATTAAAATTTAATCGAACTGAATTTATATATGATTTTTTGAATATAAGTCAGTGTTTGAAATAACGAAAATTTCTGGCTCTTGACTGTAACGGGTAAACATGTGACAAAACAATATATTTTTTTTATGTTTTCGATTTCTGGTACAAACAATATTATAACAATATTTATTCTACGTAAATTATTAAAAACCATTCCGATATTCGTACAGTATGTACATATATATTATTATTATTAATTTTTTCTTTTTTTTCAATATTAGCCTAATTCGGATATACGTTAATTCTTTATATTTTCATATATTATTCATGAATAACATTGCCAATATTTTCAATGGATTATAACTCTATATCAACAACAAAAAATAATTGATTTTTTACTCGTGAAAGTCTTAACATTTCACCGAATTGAGAAATTATGCGTAAACCAAACAAAAAATAAATAATTTTAAACAATTTTTTTTTTCGTAATCTCATTATTATTTATAATATTAAATTTACAACTTAGATATCTTTTTTTTTAATCTAAAATAATAATTCGAAACTAAATCATGAATAATAATTGTATTTATCGTTTATGTACAAAACATTAGATTTAACATATATGAGTAAATTACAAAAAAAAAAAAACAGTTGTAACGCAACAAATATGTCTTAGAACGTCGTTACAAAAAAAATATATATACACATATGTAAATAAATAATTATTATTAAATCCACACTCTCGAATTTTATTTAATATAAATATTTGTATTTTCGCAAAAATTATAACGTCCCTTCGAATCTGAAAATGATTCACGGAAACTTTGATTGGTTAAATAGAAAAATAAATAAATAATCCGGTTGTTTCGTGACGACACGTAGTGATGGCCAACTCTGTTATTCGGTATATTACACGATGAACGCGTCGTATTCATCATTACACCATCATATGGACGTCGTGCGCTATTTCGGCAATTGCATTGCGGATTCGTTCTTGTTCCTGCTCACGACATCGTCCATTTCTTATTCCAACCGGGGCAGCATTGCCCGGTCCCAAAGCACTGGTCGCTAAACTGGTACCATCCATTTCGGTTGATCGTCTTCATCAGAGACTTCGTGTCTGGGGACACGTTGAATGATTGAGTGACCGCCGACATAGCGAACATTTCCAGAATCGTCACATCGGTCGAAGATTCAATTGGCTTGGTCACGCCGATCTAGTGTAAACGATTTTTGTCTCTTACGGTACGAATCAAATACATTCGATTTGTAGTGCCCCGCAGACCACCGAACTCCGGCGTGAAAAATCGGTTGCCGCGCAACCAAACGCTTATATAGTTACAGTGTACACCCGGAGACAAACAATCCGTAGTAGAAAAACATTAATATTAATTTTATTTTTGTGCCTAAAAGGATTTCTTCGTCCTCTTCCTTCAATCAATCAGTCATAATAAAATACCTTAAACCGTAACATTATTAATATTCTCATCCGTTACTAAAAAACACTGATAATGGAGATGAAATATGAACTTCGACGCACATCTTTTCTCAAACTATAATCTTTTATTTCTCCACACACAATTCTCACTCTTCACGATGTTTATTACCAGGACAGAGGACATAGAAAAGCATAATATGCAATCATAAAAACTCGATAATATGCGTTTAAAATCGTATTTTTTTCTTTTTCAGGTAAATTTTGAGAAGAAAATGTATGTTGAATAAATTTTTTAATATTAAAAATTTAAACGATACGAAATAAGTACTTTTATTTGACAATAAATAATACGAAATAATTTTGGTAAGAAGACACGTCTGCTTCTGATACTAAAAATAAAAATACATATAATTTCGGTGAAAAGTTATTAAAATCGTATCGTATTCACAACACTCATGACAAGAACCGACGGCGCACAACATAATGTTTGTAGAATTTTTTTCAAAATAATTACTAATTATAATAATCCACAGCTCATAAAATATGTAAATAACATCAAGAAATGGAAAGTTATTTAGCAAAAATATTTGAATAAGAAAAAAAAATATTCTGTAAAAACAAAATAAAAAAAAATACGAAGCACTCGTTTATACGGAAAAAATTGTATATATCTAGCTTAGTTTTAACATGGATCGTATTATTTTCTTAGTTTGCAAATTCTGTAAAACAAATATGAAGATGCTGTAAGTTTTTTTCACTATTTAATATTTATTGGCCATTGTGTATTATATGATAATATATGTTAAAACGAAAGACCTTGCTGGCTGCTTGCAATTTGTTTCCTTCGTAGGTAACCAAACAGAATGTGTTTATTGTTTACTTGTTTTAACTTTTAATTTTATTCTAAAATTTTATTCGCAACGTCGTTCGTTCATGTCGAATCATTTTAAATTATATTTATTTAATTTTCCGTTATATGTTTTCATTTATTCGTTTCGACGTTTAAATAATTCTTATTTCATTGTTTCCGTTGAACAATATTCCCGGCGTTACGTGAATTCTATCATTTATTTTTTGGATAAACACGTTATCCAAAAAATAAAAAAAATCTGATTTTAAGACGTGGATGATTATACTTGGACGACAAGGTTAATAGAGGTAACTACTGGTTTTTATACACCAATTACACGAGTAATTACTGCGATTATTGGAAATAAATTAAAACCCAATTTTTTTTTTAACTCTAAATAATTAATGAGTGTATTGTGTATGAATGAAAAAACGGAAATCTTTACGATACACTTATAATTGTTTTTGTTATAATATTATCTTGACTAGTGACAGATCCAATTCGATCCTTTCCTACGCCCTTTATACTTCCAAAAAAGTAGAAAGGAGTTTAAGGATATCTTGCTGATTTCACTGGTAAAATATGTCAATTATTTGTCAATAATCATCATTTATATTCGCGGCGAATTTGATTCACTTTACATTACTAATTTATCATCCCAATTTTCTCATTGTATATTACACTTATCATTTCATTTGATACTTTTGACAAACATACTCTCTACTTCAATTGGTAAATCTCTACCTTAAATTGTCTCATTCTAATTCTTTTGAATATTTATATGAGTTCCGTAATTACACACTATATGTAATTTCCATTAGGGCCCTATATACGTCGTCGATCTAGTAGTTATATTTTTCTATAATACGTTTTTCGATTCTAAAATTTCTCTAAACAATGCACTGAGTCATTACACAATTTTTTACCTTCTTAATACTTTTCTATTGCTCCCGAAAAATGTAAAGCAAATCTACAGATACAAAAATTTAATATTATTACTACTACTATTAGCGGCGAAATACGAAACTATTTATGTTGTTTCCAATATTAAACATTTAGGGTTAATCTAGAAATCAAACTTCGTTTTAACTCCCCATTCATTTGACGAAACTTAATCTCGCTGATCTAATTATTTAATTCGTAGTGGGGTTATGCCCATCTTCTCTCTTACTTTTATAGAAACAGGGTATTTATTGAATAATCGATTATAGTTAATTGCTTTCTGGGTGCTCGTCTTTTTCTCGTTAAAATAATATTAATTTTCACCAGACTTTTAGCCTAAGACCTGTCATAAGTGCATCAAATTCGGAATCTAAAATGTTCATCAATGTTGAGACCGTATGCCTATATTTTAATAAAAACTAGGTAGTTGGCAAAAAAATTCTTTCTAAAAAATCATTATACATAAATATACTATTTTGGTTGCTATTAGTTATAGTTTTCGTTTTAATTTAGTTTAGTTTTAGTTTTAGTTATTTTAGTTTTAGCGTTACCATATAAGATCTCTCCCTATCTCACTTATTTGGCTTATTCAATTATTTCCATTCATATTTACATAGATCTAAAATATTACCTTTGTATGAACTAAATTTCCTGACTATTATGTATTAGATGATAATATTTAAATTCAAACGAATAACAACACAGGTCGCCTGCAGAATTATTTATATGTATTTGGCCAAAAAGAATAATAAAACGTATATGTTTATAGTTTATTTGTTTCATATCTTTTTGTACTATTATAAACTCGTATTCGCAATGACATTCATTATTTTGAATTGTTTTAATTAAATTTATTTTTCATAATGTTGTCATTCATTTCTTCATCAAAATAATTCTAATTTTGTTTCCTCCGTTCTTAATCTGCAATATTCAGGACGTTACGTTAATTACATCGGAATTATTTTCGACAAATCAGCAAGTCACTCCGCATCAATTTTACCTACAGCAATATCAGAGAGAATCGCAGATTCAACAACGATTTATTTCAGTACGGAGATAACAAATGAACGAGATCGATTTACGGTAAGAGTTTTATATTAAGTTTATCGATATTCTATAACTACAATATGTTAGAATAAGTTTGATTCGTCAATCGTTAATAGAGTTTAACTGGAAATGTATCCTGTAAAGTAATTAAAGTTATCGTGTACACTGCTTAAATTTTGATGCGCACTGTTGGTGCCACCCTGCAGTCCTCGTATTTAAAGGCTGAAAATTGTTTTAATCAGAAATTCGGAAAATTATTTATTTAAAACTATTCATAAATCATCATTTATATCAAAATATTGGCATGACAACTACCAATTAATAAATAACATTAGATTTTAAATGTACTTATTAAATAAAAATAGAAATGATAGTAAAGTATAAAAATTACATTTCGAAAACAATATGTTATAAAATATATAGATAATAATAATCTATATTTATGGAAAAAAAAAATTCAATTATATAAATAATATAAATTAAAAATATATACAGTAAGGAACCAGACATATGTATAAATATAAAGTGGTTACATAAATGACGCCGTTTATTCATTAAATAAATTTACTAGATAAATAAAAATATAATATAATTTAATACATACATGTACATATGATAAGTCGAATTAAAAAAAAATTAACAAGATAAAGTAAGTATACGTTTTAACGAACATAATTTCATATAAGATTTATTTTTAATTCAATCAATATTATAATTAAAAGAAAGTTAAAACCCCAAAAACACCAGATCTCTAATAATTTTTTACTCCTTAAATTTATAATATTTGATGCACATTTTATTTTAATGACATTTTCTTTTAAGAATATAAAGTAATAGAACATTTATTAATATTCAATGAAATCTTATGATCATCATTTATTATTCATCCTTGATTGTTCATGAAATGTATTTGAATTATCCTAAAATTTTGTAACAACTTCGGAACATTGCAAATGTTTATAATATTCGTGTGGTCTGCAAGTAAAAGATATTTTAAGTTTTCTAAAGCTTTATTATTATTTATTCGGTTTCCAAAATGTTCACATGATAATCACCACTATATTAGAACACTAAACTTTTTACGGCATTATTATTATCCATTTTTATTCATTCGTATGGACGGGCAAAAAGTATTTAGAATTATTTAAGACGTATTTAAATAAGATATATATTATATATATATATATATATATATATATATAATAATATAATTTAAGAAGTAATTAATACTATAAATATTATTAAGTAATTAATTCTATAAAGACCGTCGTCTTTCTCATAATATTTCTTTCCTCAATAAACTTCTCTTTGGTTTCGTTGATTCTCCTTCTCTTCTTCAGCTAATAAACTTTAGGGTACCGATACGAAACACCCGTAATAATTCTAGTTTTGTCATACCTCACTGTTCAACAAACTACTTATTGAATGAACCCGTAATAAGGTTAATGAGGCTTGCCAATGAGACTCCGTCATTTCTCTATTAACTTAACAAAGTTATATTGTAATATGTCTGTAAATTTTTGTTGCTTTTGTTTTGTTTTTGTATACTTATGTCTTTGTATAAATTGGGCTCACGCCCGTACTTATAATAAATAAATAAATAAATACTATCATTAAATGTGTTATAATGTATTTCTTATTTTTCTAGTATTTAATAAAACAGTTTAAATAAAGTTCTTGAGTTTTAATTGCAACATTGTGTTATTTTGATCACATCTTAATCATAATTTTGAATGACTTCTCTATTAGACTGGCTATTATGTATTAGATTATATTTATATTTTTACGAAAATTCAATCTGTTATTTTTTGTTTTTGGCTAAAAAGAATTTTATACGGCGTATGTTTATTGTTTGTTTATTTTATATTATTCTAAAGTTTTATTCACAATATTACTCATTCTTTTTAAATCATTTTAAAATATGTTTGTTTATAGTGATTTTTTCGTTTATTTATTTCATTATTTAAACAATTTTAGATTTACATTCTCCGTTAAGACTGTATAATATTCGAGGAGTTCTATGGATTACAACTGAAAAGTTTTCGTCGTTTCAGCAAGTCACTGCGCATCAGCAACCTACAACAGCGGTGTGTTATTTGAGAGGTATGTAATATAATATTCCACAGAGACCATCGCGGATCGACAACGATTCATTTCAATTAGACGCAAAAGTACGAGATCGAGCACGGTGATGGTAAGTCCTAGATTTAGTTTATCGACATTCTATAACTACGTTAAGTTAGAATACATTTCGATTATAAATCGATAATACTATTTATAACTATAGGAATTTCGAAGGTAAAGTTTTTAAGAACATCGTTATTAATAGTCATGACATAGATTTAACGTGTATTGATGGAGCCAAATAGCTGCAGCACTCGGGTGTAAGCGTTGAAAATTGATTTGCCCAGAAACTAAAAAAAATTACACATAACTCATTCATATGCCCATTAATTTTATAGCGTTGGTTTGCGTATCCTTCATACCACCTGGCTTTACATACACTAGAGTGTCCCACCTTCTATCATATTACAATTTATACATATCCGTGTCACACTATTTATAACAGTAAAGCCTTCGAAAAGTTAACAGTGTCTAGCAATGTGGTTGGTTATCATGATTATAAAATGTATTTTAAAGTCAAGCGCGTTTTTTTTGCGGTATTACCTAAGACTGGAGTTCATAGTTCAACGATTTCTACAAGAATGACGTCCAAAACTGCAAAGTATGCAGGCAATACATAATTCCAAAATTAGAAACAAATAAAACACTATGAAACAGCGTAAAAGAATATAACAAATACATCTAGAATAGAAAACAAGGCCGTAAAAGACACGCGGTCTGAGAACTAGAAAAATCCAGAAGAAACCCTAGGAAAATTCTACAAACTCCGCAATACAGTTAAAGATATTTATGTTACAAAATGTAGTTTATAGAAAATAAAAGTAGAGAATTGTATTCTTGTAATTCTGTAACCGGAAAAAAAATTAATATATCCAAAGAACGTTGTGAACAATAGCTTAATATAATGTCAAACCATTTTAAAGGTATCTATAAATATACATTGATATTATATACAGTATCATCGATACTAAAGATATATATTCGTCATACACGTATAAGTCATTCTAGATTATTTATGAGAAGTACAAAACAAGAAAAAATACCGTATTGCTGAAAATCTTATGATCTCTCTCTATTTATTTCCTATCAGAAGCATTGACGGATAAATCGTTTCATATGTATTGGCCAGGGATATTGGATTTACATCGCTACGGTGAATCACATGTAAAGTAATGTAGGCAATGACTAATTGCAGTTGACGATACTGAACACATTGAACAAAGGCTGTTTTAAACGGTTTCGATAAACGTGCTACGGTAAGTAATGTATGTGTTTTATAACATAAATGGAACAACGAATGTGCAGTTCTGAACACATTCTGTCCACAGCTAATCTTATGGTCTGGGTATAAAGAAGTTGTTAATGGACACGTTGTGTATTTCTATGAATATTTATACCGATTCTACTATTTAAGGACAATAAAACAAGCAGGAGACAGTGAGTCACAAGGTACACATTAGCGGTCGATCTTGGACTAAGACGAAGCATACGATAAGAGTCGAGTGCGTTAGACAATATTTACATACGTTCGTCGTTGTGGGTGATGTGGGTGATGCAGAAGGGTCGGTAAAACAGCTTACAAAAGCCTTACAAGTAAGTTTTTTAAAGTTGAATAATGATGATCGTGATTACCATTGGATACAAGAAAAGAAGACGAAGACAATGAAAATAATATAAAATTCAATAAATATAAAATCCGTAATCACTCTGTAGACTGTACTACATTTTGTAGTACAGTGGTCCAATTTTGTATTGGACCAATTGTAATTGTACCAATTTTCTGGTCCAATTTTGTGATTTTGTAATTTATTATGAAGTCGACCGTTCAACAACGTACTTGTATGGTACGCGTGTAGACATTCCTTATTGACATATTATTACGTCTTCGCAGTATCAGTTAACACTTTTTTTATATGTCACCGCAGCAGATTATGCAATTCCTTGTCACGTTGTAAACATAACAATAATCTGTTACCATGCCGTTCGTCTCCGCGTTCGTCATCAATTTTGATTATCATTTCTATATTTAAATTATAATTTTATATATATAGATTTTTTTTTTCTTTTTTAATATAAGCGTGTTTGTGAAAAAAATCACACAAGACAAGAAGATTGAAATACAAAAAGATATATTATCCGTTCTACGTCAATTTGTACCAAAAATTACAAGAATATCGCAAGTAATTAACAAATGTTGTCTTATCATTATTCACATGTTTGCCGATTCTCTTAGAGAAATTAAAAATAACAGAACATAACTGATAACACACACATTCAATTCGTTTGATCCAATCTAGCGCATTTGTTTAAATTTGTTTAGATTTGTGGAGCCTGTGATGTGAATATTATTCACATTATTCAAATGAGCATAAGATTACTATTGGACAGATGATTTCATAAACGAAATACACATTACGATAAATGTTTGTTATTTTGAAAGCATTTAGATGGCAAGCAAATCAGGTTGCTAATGGAAAAGTTCCCGGTAGCCATGAAGAATATAATGATCTAAATGTATAAAATGATATTATTGATAGTGGGGTTCTGACTAGTGAATTATGCAAATATATTTGTCCAATATAAAATCGTAACCTAAATTATAGACTGTCTCTTTTAGAATGGCAGATACATGAGAAGTAGCGCATCAAGTACAGTTATAATATTATTTCTACCACTAATTCACTGAAGTATTTAGATAATAAGCACAAGACGAAAATATCGCATTACTTTTAAAATTTAAATTGACTAAAAATTACTCCAGATTCATCTAAATTCTGAAAGACAACTATCACGCTTTAACTAAAACAAGCATATTAACAGTTACATATTACGTATTAATGTTTACAATATTTGTATAGAGAACCTTCAGTAAAAAATACTCATTAATTTGTTTAAATATGGTGAAGATTCGACCGGCAATGAGCGTTTTATGTTATCCTAAACGTAAGGATTGGATGTTGACCAAAGTTGTTTAAACTATACTTCTATGGTACACAACTCAAAAGATAATATATACTCACGACATCAGAGAGATGAATATTCTTATAAGCCAACGCGATAAACCGATGATGAAAGTATTATGATATTGTATTCAATATCAAATCGTAATCTACAGTGAGTAATTGTCGCATCATAAGGATTACATAGACAGTGTACTTTGTCAATAATTACTTTAAATATGTATTACACGAACTACTATAGTGTATTTGATTTTGTTTATTTGTGCAATACTTGAATATTTTGTTTATAAACAAAATAATTATAACAATAATTATTCGTAACCATATTTATAACCTCCCTAACTTCATGGTGCTTTCAACATGCTATCGACGATGACTGGCAATATATACATATACGCGTTTAACTAACACAGTGACGAATCACACGTATCACTCTGCAGGAGGCAGGAATTAAAATCCAAAATTAGGATTTTTAACACTAATTGTGGAATATCCGAATAGAACAGTTAATGGTATTGACCAATGTAGGAAACTGAGATTCGTATGATTTAGATTAATGCATGTACGATTTGTACCTAATGAAATTGTCCAATAACTGTAACTAAAATAACATATTAGAAACGTTGAATACACGACAATAAAAAAGAAGTGATGAAGAAGAACGTTAAAGTTTTGTAACACTGGAGTTCAAACCTAATTTTTTATTATTTATATGGAGAAACGGATGCGATCAGTGATTGTCATTAAAACGAAGGAAACGAGTCTTGGTGTGCGCGTTATGTGGTCATCCTTGGACCGCAAATGATACCTGCCACAAAGGTCGGACGCTTTAGATGAATTGCAATATTTATGTTTGCATACATGAGTCGTTGCGGGCGGTGAGGGTGGTGCAGATGTGCAAAACGACTGTTTGGCCTAAAAGACTAATAAATTCCTAGTATTAATACGTAATACTAATGATTTGACGAATGTACTACTTATTGGATACGAGAAAATACTAAGACAATTATGACAATATAAAATTCAACAGATTTGAAATTTTTATGAATCTTGCCTCTAGTGTACTGCAATGAACTCAGATATCAAATTTGTTTTTCTTTTGTATCTATTTTATTTTGTTTATACTTAATATTTATATGTTGTTGTAAATAATATATTTTTTTTTTGTTATATTCCCTTTTGTAATAAAATGTGAATATAATTAAATTGTTTACTGCGTGATTCGTTAATCAATTTTTCTCACGGTGGCTATTTGTTTTTTTTTTTGATTTTCCCCCCGACCAACTCTTCCTACTATACATGTGTACATTATTCTAGCACACATATTAGGTTATTGTAGCGCTACGTATCATGTTCATTTTTGAATTGTTGCCACGGCGCATATCGAAGTTTGTTAACGTATCGTAAACATAACCATATTTCGTTATCACGCTGTCTCCGTATTTACCATTTGTTTTGTTTATTTTTATATTTTATGTTTTTATTTTTATTTATTGAAATATCGACGTACTCATTAACAAGAACATACAAGGGCATTGGATTCAAATAACGTCAAGATAAATGCTTTACTCTACGTCAATTTGCACTGAAAATTTATCAACGCATAAATTAAAAAGCATTTGAATGGTTTTCAAACCAAGATACTGGTAGAACGGTTCCCGGCAGCCATGAATTGAAATGTATCCAATTCAATGTTTTCCATAAGCTCTACACAAAATTTGATTTCATTTATGTGGTATTCCACAGGATCTCAGTTGCATTTCAAAACTCAATGAAAATTCCTAAATTGCCGATCCGTAAATTCACGGAGACTATGATAAGTTTCAGATGGTTATCCAAAGAAATATAATAAAACCGCTGTCGGGTTTAATTAAAACAAACATGTCAGCTGTTCTGTATTACTCACCAAAAAATATAAACCTTATATAGAGACGATTCATGAATAGCGCTAATCAATTAACTTTAATCCTTAAAGGATTCTATGGACAATGTACTTTTTAAGTGATTTTAAAATAGATCTTTGATAATGATTCCTCAAAACGATTCAAATTCTTCACGATATCGGAAACATAGAACTTCATAATCCAATGTGATGGATCGAAAGGCCAATCACTGTTGATATTGCAATTAATGTCTAACAACAATCTACAGTGGAAAATTATCGCATCGACTATGAAGTAGGGTAATCTTTGTCCATAATAAATCCAATGGTATAATATACATGCCAATCGAGTGTATTTGATATTTTTTGTAATGGTATATTATTCGAAAAAACCGTTTCTTAACATAACAATCATAAAAATAATAACTCAAAATTATTTAAATGATCAACATAACATTGCCGTATAATGAAAGTGATGTCGACGATGATTACCAATACGTATTTTTTATTTTTCATATGCGTCTAACGATTACAGATGCAGATTACACGTAATAGACTGTAGAAAACAAGAATAATAATTCAAAATTACACCCTTTAAAATTAACTGTGATTATTCCGGTTATTAAATAGTGTGAAAAATGGAGATCCAATGATTTTCGCCTGACACGCGTATAATGCGTCTATTAACTGTCTTATAAGACAGGTAACTGGAACAATGTGGAACCTGAACGTATGACACTGACAATTAGATAGTGGTTAAGACCTACGTGTGATATTGTTTACAACTAAGTTTGTAGTTTCGGTATGGAAATATCGTTATGGATACAATAAATATATAACTGTGGAATCTCACAGATTCGACTAATGATTATCAATAAAACACAAGAAACAATGCCGCCGAGGTGTTCAATCACACTGTCATCTGTGGACCAAGAATAATACATACGATTAGAGTCAAACGCGTTAGACAATATTGACATACAAGAATCGTTATTTGTTATCACTGTACGGGTGATGCAGAAGGGTCAATCAAAAGAGCTTACAAAATCCTATACACGCGACAACACCCTTTATATGGATATATATCACGAAATAACCGATTAAAGTCGGGGCACATTTTCTTACATAGCATTACTGAGACCTTACGGTTGAAAACCGATGAACGCATACAAATATGATAAGATAGATGTAAAGCATACGAACAACTATGTACAAGAGTCACAAAAAATCTTCCACCGGAAAGAACCTGAAATATGTACTCTGAATGACCTTTAATCGCCTAAGAGTAGAAGTAGGAAAAACAAAGAACATCGTGCAGAGGAAAATAGGAGAAAAAGCAGAATGCGAATGCGGAGTAATACAAGACGGTCAACACCTACTGCAGTGCGATATTACTAACACGAACAGTGGTTGAAACAACCTTTCTAAAGAACCAACTGACGAAGTAATAAAACTGATTCGGTATTGACTCAAAGAAGTAATTTGAAACAGCTGTGACCGCTAAAGAAGTGCTTTTTGCAGGTGACTCCGATAACTCGCACCCTATTTATACAAGTTATGTGGGAGTGGGCAATACGTTAAATAAAACATTATTATACATGATAACAACAAATATATTACACGAAAATTATTACGATTATCCTTGACGATTATTAGTGAACACTCCGTATTGCCACCTTGGTGGAACAGTAACGATTGAATATTGATCGTAACGGTTTCGACGGCCGGACGACAAGCGCGTCGCTAAATCGCCTTTGCGCAATACGCCTAAAGGAAACCACGACACTGGCCACGATAGGCGCTGGCTAACTTTACAAGGTCCACCGTACGCGGAAAAACGGTCGCGCAATCAAAAAAGCACGAAACTTCGACGTGCTCGTAGCACGACCACGAGGAAAACGGCTCGTAGCAAACGGACGTCTTCGCAAAAGCTACGCACAGCAAAGAAAAAAAACGCGAATTCACCCGGTCGTCACACCGCGGCCGTTCGTTACACACTCGTTGCGTCTTCGACTTTATCGCGGTCGCGGCGAGCGTCCGTTATCGCACTCGGACCAAACCGAAATTTCCACCGATACCGAATAAGCTGACTGACACGAAGAAGAAGATTCAGTAGCGGGAGATGGTAGAAAGGTTATATAATCCAGACAACACCTTCGTGAGTCATAATATAAGAAATATGAGCATTAAATCAATTCTGGAGACTATTCCAAAAACCCAACATCGTCCGGTACACTACCAGATAAATGCAATTATAATACCACGAGTGGTACCCTTGTGCCACTCGTGGAAATGTGAATACGGCGAAGACCAAGATGTAAACTATATTTTTATATGTTTTCTACTTCGGATTAAGTGCGGAAAGGAAGATCTTATAACGACAACCGATATCTCGGACAAGGCAATACAAATCGATGCTTATTGGGAAGGGAAAGGATTATGAAGACCGACATGAGATGAAGAAGAAGATACTTTGTGCTTCACACATGCATCTATTGCAGTGACAAATCATTTGTAACAGCAAGAAGTAGGATTTAAAAACCTAAATTGCATCCTTATTACATCAACTCTGGACAGAACAGTCGATAATACTGACCAATGCGAGCAACAGAGATTCTAATGGTTTCGAAAAACGTACGTACGATTTGTAATGTCTATATCTGTTTTATAACGGTAACCAAATAAGTGATAATAAGATAGTCCTAAACACATGACATTGACAATAAGTAACAACGAGAACGATGAAGTATAGCTGTATCGTATACGGCTAATTTTGTCATATCGGTATAGAGAAATCAATTTTATCAATGATTGTTATGCAAACACAGAAAAGTCGTGGTGTACAAAATACCCAGTCATCTGAAGAATGAAACATAGACAAAGAGTGTTAGGAGTTATATATATATTTGCAAACAGTTGTGCAAGCAGTGTAGACGTGTGCTGTGACTGGGCTGTTCAAAAAAAGCACACCTAAACGATTCTTTGTATACGTTAAGCAATATCGTGATACCAGTGAAAGTAGACAGAAACAACTGAATTTTATTACCAAAGCATTACCTACGTTACAAAACATATGTGACTTTACACATGCAAATAATTTTTCCTCAATAGATAATTTTTAATATCCTGATATATGACGATTTTACTACAACTAGATACGAAAAAGCAATGCTAAGAAAATGAAACAATGTAAAATCTTCCAGATTTGAAGTTCATAATTACTCTGTTAACAAACCTGTACTGTTACGAATTTAACTCAACCTTTAAATATTTTTTTCTTGTATCTATTTTGTTGTCATATATTAATCCCAAGTATTGTATGCAACATTTTTCATTGTAAAATTTACTCTTATAATATCATGTGAATGAAATTAAATTAATTACTGAGTGTTTGTTCATCGTTATTGCTGTCGTCCTTCGTTTTTTGTGATTTTTTTTCCTCTCAACACTTAAACCACCTGATATTACAGTTCATGTGTAAATTTTCCCGACCAAACTTATTACGTCATTTTATTGTCAGTTATCACGTTTACCATTATTATTATGTTTTGTTTTCGCGGCGCATATTAATGTTTGTTATTATATCGTAATCATGACCAAAATCCGTTATCTTTCTGTCTCTGTGTTTTATTTATTTTGATTATTTTTATATTTTGTTTTTATTTTTATTCATTTAATATCAACGTACTTTTTGACAAAAAACATACAAAGCCATTGGATTCGAATAATATCAAGATACATATTATATCCTACGTCTTACGTCAATTTGTACCAAAAAAGGCAAAAATTACGCAATCAATTATTATGTAAGCTAGTTTTACAAATACATTTCGAGTTGATCTATATACATGTATATAGATATATATCATGTACAACATACAATATATATCAATATACATGACATCAAAGTTAGTGATGATGGTGCATTATGATACACTATTAATTATTTGAACTGATCATTGAATACACCAACTCTCCTGTATAATAAACGGACTCGAGCGATGAAGAATTTTGATTAATCGAATTAGTTGGACCTAGAATTTTGAATTCTTCGTAGAAGTGTATAAGCACTTTCTTATAAGTCTGAAATGAAATTTGCAATTCACAAAAAACATTGCTAATGGCTGGTGACTTTTTTTTTCAATTTTCATGAATTGAAGTCATTTGTTATCGAGAATAATAAAGGAAGGAAAATTTCAGAATTAATGGAGTCATAATTATAACGTCCTTAAGCGTTTATTAATTTAAAATAATTAAGGAATTTATCACTATATTAAATCAACATCATATTTACATTAGCTACTGCGGCCAATAACTAAGTATAGAGAGCGATTAATATTAGAAAAGTATTTCCTCACTCTAGACTTATACGTTATGTCTTATTTTATAACGAAGAAAATGAATATGGAACAATGGGTGAATCATCAAGTAATTTTACTATGAGCATTTATTAAAAATATTTTAAAATTTGTCTTTAATAGAACTAAATTTATCTCCTTGAACGCTGACGAAAGTGAAGAAAATTTAGCATAATATGAATAACAGTTAATTTATTGTATGCTTATTATGGCTGTTAATGCAGTTCTCGACGGACGGTTTATAGAGTGACATAGGTGAAGATATACCTACAATTTTGAAAAACATGGAAATCGAAGAAGAAGATGCAGCGTAAAATAATGTGATCACAATTTGTTCATGCCAGGATAAGCAGAATAACTTGTTGTTACTAATAAAGTATATCACGGTAAAATATTGGAAAACGTCATTCAATTCTCGGAGGATTCTCTATAAAATTGTTATAAAACAGCTAAATAAGAGAACAATAATTATTATTATATAATAACTACCAGAAGGATTACATATATCATGTTTACTGTCTTTTTTTTTCAAGGGGCAGAGTGGTTGAAGATAACAGTGTACCACATATTAAGCTGCATAGTCTATCCGGCTTGAAACTGGCATATGTTAAAATTGGTATATTTATAAATATAAATGTGTATTGGTACATTATATACTCCAAAAGTAGCATGCGAATTTGGTTAATGTAAACCGATTAATGATTTCCTTTCTCTGAAGACTGCGATATATATTCATAAAAGTTTAAACAATAATATCTGTCCAAAGTCATACCTACCTTACATGTGTAAACACCTGTGAACTATAGTGATTTCCAGTCTTATATAAGAAGCACCAGTACAAATCAAATAATGAATAGGACATCGCTAAAATAAAAAGAGTTCACAAAGGTGCAGTTCTACGTTCTCTAACTATACCTACAAATTTCTCGCTGAGAAAGGGACAGAAATATACATTGTGATTGAGAGAGCTATTATTTATAGAATCTAAACGTGAAATGTTTACTACTATATAGAATTCAAAATTTTCTGGAAGATGGACATACAATTTGATTATACCTATACGACGAAAGACAAAAAAAGAAGCGCTGAAATACTTTATTTATCCTGTCCAACATCTGTTTGGACACGACAACTATGATGAAAATTTCTTTCACATTAAGGTAGTAAACTTAATCGAATATGCAAAGTGCAAGGTTACTTTGAACAGTGCTAACGTTTATTTAAAAATAAAAAATAGGAAAAAAATAGGAAACATTGTTGGTTAGTTTAATATGGGCAAAAACCAACATCAGAGGAATTCTATGATCAAAAACGATCTGGAGGATTATGTCGAAACCAATTACGAAAATTATAATGGTGGACTGAACAATAATGCAATTATTTATAAACGACTACTAATACTAATTAAAATATAAAATCAGTCATATCGGCACCAAAGAAAACATAATTGACGCATATCTGATGATGCAAGGCATCAAAAAATGAAAATTGCTAACAATGTTCATGAGTTACTATAGTGCAAATTATGAGAAAATGCATTAAATATTGAAGATTATACATAATTCCACGGAGAAATCTCTGTAAAATAATTATAAAACTCTTACACAATAGAACATCCATTCTTGACCTGATACTCATAGTAAAACTGTACGATATCGTCCATTCTCTTCCCTGCTGATGGTGCATGAAGTATTACACATAATGAATTACGTTGTAATAAATAAATGAATTAATTAATCAATTACACACGAACAAAATAAATCACAAAATTAGTTAAATTCATGATGAATTTTCGTTATAGTGAATTTAACAACTTGAAGCATTTTGATGGTATGCAGACCAGGCTAATGGAGAGAGGGTTTCCAGTAGCCGAGAACACTGAATTCCACAAACTGTTTCCTTTAACATCTATTTCAAACGCTTTAAATAAATATAACAGCAAAATAAGTTATAGTGGTACATAATGAAACACTATAACTAATTGAACTGATCAATGAATAGAATAGACCAACTTGTTCTGTATAATACGTTGACTCGAGCGATGAAGATTTTTGCTCATCCAAATTAGTTGGACATCGTATTTTGAGTTCTTCGTAGAAGAATTTAAGCACTTCATCATAAGTCTGAAAGCAAGTATGCAATTTACGAAAATAACAGTGCTAATGGTCTGGAGAATTATGACAAAACCAATTATGAGAATTATGATCGTAGTCTGAACAATCAGACAATTAGTAATAAACTACTACTCCTACTAATTAAAATATAATATTGGCAAAATCGGCACCAAAGTAAACATAGTTTGTGCAAATTTGATTATGTAAAATATGATAATGTTCACATGATAATGTATAATATGATAATGATCACAAAATGGAAATTGTTAATAATATTCATTAGCGATCAATGAAAACGCGCAGTTAGATGTTTTAACGATATTTAATTCTTATGAAATCTGTCCAGTATATAGCAATGAACGCCAAATGAACGAAAATTAGGTAGAACCAAAATTTGGCTATACGTTTTATAAATATGTGCAGAAAACGCGTGATGGAACTGAGTTAATATATCCTCAATATTTTGTGAAATATCCAGACCGGTGGGTAGTGTTATATTCAAATGTAAGGCAATTTAATGAGATGCCAAAATAGATTTTTCATGGCAGTTATCACTTATCACTTTTGCGCAGCGAAATGATGACCAGTTGAAGCGACCATAGACATGTATCCCAGAAACTGGTATTCGGACATAAAACCTTTACAATATGATTTCTCGTCAGAATTTAATTAGCGTTCAAGACTCCAGAACTGTCCAGTTGCAACATCAAGAGAAGAAGGAAATATTAGAATATTAAATCGTGGATTGAATCCCGTCTGAGAAGTGTTCGGAATTATCATAACGACAAATATTATATTTAAGGTATAGTACTTACATCGTCCCAATATTTACAGTAAGTAACTTTAAAATATTAGATTTTAATATCTAGTTAATAGTAAGAATAATTTTTTTAAATAATAGTTAATAATATTAATATGAGTAAGACTATAATAATAAAAGTTTAGATTGATAATAAATTATATTAATATTATATATATATATATCATATATTATGTTAGGAACGGTAAAGCGTTAATATTATCAAAAATTTCGAAATAATTCACGCTTATACTTGGGTTCGAATTGAAGTAAATGGTAAATATGTTTATTTTGTTTAAGACTTCCATTATGAGACGTGATAATTAACATCTTTTGCTTAGTTAACAAACATTTATAAACTTTTTATACGGATCATATATTTTTACAGTTCAGTTTAATTTCTTTGCATTATACACAAAATATTGACGCTTCGCTGAAAGTGGATTAGGCCTACATTCAAGGGGATACCACTATAAAAAAAACGCGCCATGTGTAATACCTCATGCCTTAAAGTAACCAATTTTGTACGCGTGTATTTACATACACGATATAACAATTTAACAAGCTAAGGTGGTGAGGAAATTTACACATTCTAAAAGTATATATTTATATATATATATGTAATTAAGTTATATCGTGCATCTGATGGATTTTTGTCAAACAAGTAATAATTATATTCTGCTCGGTGTACACTATTTTGACAACAAAATTAATATTTATAATTATTGTTGTTGCAAGAGGTTTATATCTATAGAATCTTGAAAGTAAATCAAGTTATAGTTATTTTGATTAAAAGCGTATATTCGAGCTACAAATGTTAAAGCATATGACAAAACAATATTTTATTTTATTTATCTTCGATTCCATATTTATTTATAATAATATTTTTATTCTACGTCAATGGTTAAAAACAGTTCGAATATTCGTAAAATATGGTTTGAACAGAATTGAAAATACGTATTACAAAAATTGTAGAAGGTATTTGCATATACACGCCACGTATACTTTTATTTCATTATCAATGTTGTTATAATTATATAAGGTATTATTATATTGCTCTAATCGTGAATTTCTGCAAGTCGTATATTATTGAAAATATCGAAAAATCAAAATGTATTTGGATAATGTAATTCTTATATAATGTCATTTTTTATTAACATATTTGTCATTGTAATAGAATATGTAAAACGTCAAAAAATTAGGTAATGAAATATTTCTCTGGCGATACACATGGTGCTCCGTATGAAAAACAAGCGGTCTTTCCGATCGTACGTCATTCAACGGGTGTACTGAACATCACAGACAATAAAAGATAAATTTCTATCATTTTCGTTTTGTTCGTTTCAACGACGACGTTCTTTATTATTAATTAACCAAACCAGGACTCGTCCTAGATCTTCAAACAGATTTGATTCATGTTGACCCTGTATGGTCGCAAAACACTACCATGTATAGTATATAACCGCTACCGTGCTATTATTATTACGATTTTCACGAGTTCCTTACGTGTGATATAAACACATCTCCGTTTTGTGTCATACAGAACTCCTTCTTTACTCTCGCCCGAATAGGCACGTCTCGTAGATGAAAATTAATGGGGTGGTGAATAATTTATAAATACCAACTACAGTCTTATTGCTGAATGTCGTCTAAAAATGTTTATATTATAAGCAAATAGTTCAAGAATAAAAGATACCACTTTCGGTTTCTAATTATTCACAAGATTATTCAAATCAACATATTTTTTTCTGTACTTTATTTTCATTGATGAATCTAATGTGGGAAGTCATTAGTTGTAGTTTTTATGTGGTTTTTAAACACCTTAAAAACATATCTCGGATTTGGTTTTAATATTTTCGATAATTTGTTGACTTTTTTAAAATAATTCGTTTAGATTAGTATGTGTTTCAGTATTTATTTTTTCATATATATAGTAAGTATTGCAATGTGTGTTACACATTAAATCATACACAATAAGTGCCTTAAAGGATAAACGGAATTTTTTCTTTACGATTAAAATAATTTTATATGAAATATATTATACTTTGCATTTATATATAATTATTTTATATATATATATAAAATAATGGTATTCGTATCGGTATACCTAATTAATTATTCATTTTCCAATGTAAATTCCGATAAATAAATGAAATATTGGTAAAAATGTAAACACTTATGTATTGACATTAAAAATTGATTATATAAATACTTTTTGCGCTTTTTTTTGAATTTATATAAATATTAATTATACTCAAAACCGTCCGAATACGTTTTGCATTGCCTAAATGTTTATAAAACTCGCTCGCGCGTCGTTGTATATATTCAACGGACAGACTGACGATGGAAACGGTGAAAAACGACAATAGCGGAAAAGTCGCTGTCTTCATTTTTTTTTTTAAAAAAAATACTAAATTAAACGTTATTTTTTTGCGACGAACGAGTTCTCGATTATCCTTGTGAGTCTTATTCGAGTGAAATAAAAACGGATTCATATTTAACGCGTGAAATAAACTAATCGAGCGGTGTTCCTGCAGAAAACGTTCTTAAAACAGTTTTTGCACGACAGTTATAGAATATATTTGAAAAACAGGTGTACGATGTGAATGTACGATAAAAAAAAATATATATATACGAGACGTTTCTGAAAGTGTTTGGTAATGTATTAATATTCCGGGAAAAATATTCGGATTCCCGATCGATATAATATTTATATACAATAAAATAATTATTGTTATAGAAAATTAAATTAACGTTGCGACGTGTCGTGATATTATTATGTACGATATTATTATAATGTGAACTATTAGTATATATTTATATATATAGTATAACAGCCGAACTATGAGATTAGGAATTTATTTTCTTTTTTGAACGTATCATTACACAACGCCGCGATTGCATATTGATTCGACACCAAAACGTAAAAGAAATAAAAAAAAATCAGCTCTTCTTTTTCCGTACGGTTTTTTTTTTTTTTTTTATAATAATCTGCATGGGAATATCGTCGAATGCGTCTCTATAAACGCACTCGCCAGTCAGCGCCGAACCTGTCACGAACCGTTGGCGGACTACGACGTGATTCAGGACGGCGGCGTGTGTTTGACGAACACAATGGCTTTTATATTTCCTCTTCTCTTTCGATCTGGCACGATGGGGTCGCCGCGTCACGTTCGTTGAAATTCAACGGTAATAATTATTATTATCGACGGATCGAGGAATGGCTGTTTACGATGAAAAATCGCACGACGACCGTTGAAACGATCCTCGCGATACGTTTCGGAATTATTACGCGAAGCGTTTATGGAAAAGCGATTGAAAACGATACTTATTGACGCGCAGCGCTTATGGAGACGACGCCGGTTAGGTACATTAGCAACATATCGAGTGAATATACAAATAAATAATGGTGTTGAAGTCGTGTTATAAAAAAATTATATTATTATTGGTTTTGAGACGTGTATGTATTGGAAACGTGGCGAGTGTTTTATTCAGTGAGTTTAATGGGTTAGTGATATACACATAGGCGGACTCGATTTTTCGGAGAGCTCACAAACACTTTTCAAATATGTATTTTAGTCGATATGAACATAATAGTTTATTATAATACGCCATAATTCATGCAAACATTTATGTATATGGCCTTTGGTAAATTTAAAACTTGTTTTACTCGTATCGAACAATAAAAAAAGAATTCTCAAACCGCTGGCGCACCTCCTCAGGGAGGCGTTACAGAATTTCAGGGTAGACGTGAAAGTGTTTTTTAAACATAAAGTTATTATGAAATCTGCATACCGATGAGTGACAAAATTAAAATTCATTATGTAAAAGTAATTTTTTTTTTAATTTAGACTTTTTCGAATTCTTAAATTTTAGAATTATGCTTGTGCTTGTGAAAATAATATTGATACATTTTCTCGAAGAAAATTTCATGAGCTTTTTTTTTAATAGAATCTTCAAATTTATTTCAGGACCAAATGTTTCGACAATATGATTAATTAAAGTAGAAATATTACATTTAAAAAAAAAACCCCCAAAAATTGAATTATACTCGTATTTACATTATTATCGTTATTATTATTATTATTATTATTATTATTGTATTAAAACTGTACTGTTTTAATTATACTTGGAAATCGGGAAATCGGACCACAATCAAAAGGAATTTTTTGTAGCTTTTGGTGTGCACAATATCCCTTTGAAGTGAATGTCACTTCATCGCCGATCACCCGGCCGTACAATATTTCTGAACAACACGTTGACGGTTATAAAAATAACAAAAAAAAAAAATTAAAAATCAATATAACAATCTTACAGAATCGGTTGTTAGGAGGGAGGGAGGAGGATATCGCTCCTTGTGCCCACGCTTAAGTGTCCGCCTATATGAATAATTTTCAGCATCCCCTTTAAAACGTGCGCTTCTAATATCGCGATATATTTGTTATGACGAGCCGCCACGGGTCCACCCGGTTCGCTAAAAACGCTCGGAGACGACCGGCTGAAATATTACAAATAATACACGTCGTCGTCGTCGTCGTCGTCGTATAGCTGTCGAGACGGCCGGCGGAGGAGTTAAAACGACGGGAGGTCGAAGGGTTGCCGCCGATGGGGTTGGCGGAACGGCGAAAAAACGGCGTCCGCCAAAAGGGCTGTTGTTTCTCATTATTAAACCGGGAGCGGTCTGTCGTCGTCGTCGTCGTTTTGCGAGCGGCGGGCTCGGGTTCGACCGCGCGCCATCCATCCATCCATCGTTCACCCGTCAAGCGGCGCGTGTATACCAACAATAATATATTATTGTTACACGACATTGGTGCGCGACAAACGCTGCAGACGGAACACGACGACATCGATAACGAACGATTACGTTAAATAAACGAATAATAATAATAATAATAATAAAACGATACACTCGCTGTATACCACTTGTGTAATACACACCCAAAAAAAAAATAAAATATATATTTTCGCTGTTCTTACGTTTAAGTGATAGAGACGATCCCCGAACTCGTCCGCGGGCAAACTCTACAGAGTTAATAACACTCTCCCGAGTGCAAGACGAGAGAGAAATTTAGTTCGTTACGTGATGTGGCACACGACAGGTCCAATGGAATTTTGAAGAAAAACGACGACATTGCGTTTTCTCTACATCGAGACCGTTATTATACGTTTTCTCTTTTTCCTTCAATTGGATTCTAAACGAATGACGTTTATTTATTTTTTTTCCCCCTGACCAGAAAGAATGCTCGTTTCGGTGTACAGTCGGTACATTATTCGAAACGTTTATCGATTTTCTCACCATATGTGACTACTCGTGTAACGAGTAATTCAAAACGACCCGGAAAATCGGTAATAAAAAAATATATATTTTTTTCCATTAGTGTTTAAAAGCGGAGCGAATAATAATAATAATAATAATAATAATAATAATAATAATAATAATAATAATAATAATAATAATAATAATAATAATATACAGGTTGTTAAATACTATAAGCATTTATACCGAATACGTAACTTTAAAAATTTTCAAAAAATTTTTTTTCCAATTTCGGGCTATTATCGTAGCGATATAATAATAATTGAATTACTTCAGTCGTACAATGAGCAATTTTTGATTTTAACGGCTGAAAATTGTATACGATATTATTATTATTTTTATAAAAAAAAAAACTTGAAAATCCCCTTGTCACATATTTTTTTTTTTTATTACCATTTGAACTTTTCCGACAATGTGTATTCAGACTTTATCTGAACACAAAAGCACACTCGAAATATAATTCATTTCGAATAAAAAAAAAAACTACGAATTGTACTCGAAATGTAACTGTAGGGGATGTCGTGGAGAAAAAATTTGATTACAAAAAGCGTCATGAATAGGAAAAAACTTTAAGAACCCCTGCTCTAGGGATAAAAATAATATCAGTTTTCTCTTCTGTTTCGAATGGGAAAAACAAACGATTTTAAGACAAACATTTTTTTTCCGCCCCTAATTTTTTATTATTAATTCACCGCTTGAATTGCGCGGAGTTACGTTCTGCTGTCACTACCCGAGCACCTCTTAAAAAAAAAATATTTCAGCATCCCTCTTTCCTTTTTTTTTTCCAAACGGAAAGTTGTTCAGCGACTTGTTTTTACACATTTTATGTTTATAATTTTCTCGCCCGTTTCAATGAATATATCAAATATATAAGTTGTTCACAATTAACACTACTATAGTGGTTTTAAAATAAATAATAGTGTCCGGATTCATATATGTATTACGGTAAAAATATCTTGAAATTTACACGAAATATTTCAAAAATTTGCGAATAAATAATTCAATAAAATATTTTACGCTCACAAATTTCCACTGAGAATGTACAAAAACAAAATGTATGTACATATTCATATGTAAACATTGTTTTATTTAAAAAAAGAAGCAGCAATTATGTAACTATGAAATGTTTGCAAATTATTTTTATGTTTACACATTCATTTTAAACACTTGTTCGATGCGTATATATTTAGAAAATTATAAACACATTTAGTACGATTAAAAAAAACCAACATTTGTATTATATATATAAAATGTAATAGTTAATTTGTGAATGAGTACAAACGTGAAACTAATTAATTGTATATTTGAATTTTCGAAATGAAAACGTCTTCGAATTTACCGCGAAGCATTTTTGTTTGAAGTACATTTTTCAATATAACACAGTAATATGGTGTAATATATGTTCTTCAAACTCGAATGAATAATCAACGTTTTCGTTATGAAATTTAGCTAGAAAAAACTTAACCGTTCTTAATACACATTTTATCCAGAACTTGAAACATGTTTTTTTTCAACAAAATTATTTAAAAAAATTATAATTGAAATACTTCACTTTTTTTTTTTTTGTATAATATTTATAAATTATGACAACAAGGAAGAAGCGAGATAAAAGGCATTCCGCTGTTAGGTTTATAAATAACATTTGTTTGTTATTTGGTCGAAATTATTTTTGAACAGATATAGATAATAAATTTCCAATAAGTTGATGAATGTCTTTAAAATGGCCCCTAACACTCAATCTTTTCAATCTTTTCACTCGAAGTTCACTTTTTCTCTAAATTTTGATTCTGAGCGTTCTTTTAGTATAACTTTTTAGACCTTTATAATATCAAAAGTGTATGTATAACGCATAATTCCAATATTATATAATTTATTAATACACGTGTAATTTAATTTATAAAAACGGCAATCGTTAGAATAGGTTAAAAAATTTCGAAATATTTTGCTTGATGTTATGTTGTTTTTTATCACGGACTTCCTACGTTTGGATGAAATCGATTTCGATCATTATTTTCTTACTCAATACAATATTTACCGGCTAATCTGTATTGAATTCCGTGTCTGTGTCTGTGAATTTTACAGAAAATATCGGAATGAACCCGAATACGATTTCGAATGAGACGATATATATTGTGTGTGTGATTGATAATCAAGAGATATTATTATTGAGTCGATAGAACGGAGTGGAATACAAAATTACCGAGAGTGTGTTTAGAAGAAAACTGCTTCGCTCACGTACTAGGCTGTTTAATAAACCAAAAAAATAAAAATAAACCTATACTTTCGGCGAAAAGTTTCTTAATCATAACCACGGTCCACACACACACGCACTATGAAAATAAAGCAACGGAAAAACGTTCCGAGACAAGACCGAACTTTGTTTATGAACTCGAAAAATAACTCGGACATGCAATTTCCAAAGGTTTAGATTTTATAACAATCCTATGCAACAGTCGTAAAAATAATAATAACACCATCCGTATCACGACAAAAATCTTTATACGAAAAGTAGTTGTTAAATAATAAATAAACATGAAAATTCTCCACTTACAATAACCATGCGGTCGTGAAGCCAACAATTATAAGGCCGGACCATTGGGCAAAAATGAAATTTCAGCCCTGCTAGAAAAAAAAACAATTGACACGAGATAATAAATATAATTTAAAATTTTCAAATTATTACAAAATTTTTTGAACTTATGATGTATGGCCGAATTGTTATATTTAAAGTTGGACCAGTGGTAGAGCGAGTCAAGTAGGGGGCCATTGCCCCACCTGGTTCGTCCCTGGCGCCGTCACCGATCGTATAATCGCTATATATATAACAATCCGTACTGATATAATAAAGCTGAAGAATTTATTCGTTCGAATTCATTGGATCTCTGGAGGAACTACCAAAAGAATTTGAAAAATTTTTTTTGCATTTGATAGTCCGATTCATAAGGGAGGATATTGAGAATATAACATTATGATACGACCCTTAGAAGCCGAGCAAAAAAAGTCAGAAAGGACGTTAAATGAAAACGAAGTAGTCCGCGGGTGGTCGATGCGAAGAGATGAGTCGGTCGCTGATAATGTCTTCAGTATTATTTAACGATTAAATGAGTTTTAAAAAGTTGATGGAGATTTACTCGTTAATCATAGATCGACTACACGTTACATTAGTTGTGTTAAAAAAGTTATTGTTATTATATTTTTGTCATTGGCGATTTGTAAGATAAGTGAATGAAAACACTAGTGTGAGTTGAACGCAATGAGCGCGACGAAATGTGTAAAATATTTATAATAAATTATTGTGTTAAAAATTAAATAAGTCGAATTTAAATCTTCTCTTTTCTTTTTTAAGTCTTGAACATCCTCATACTAAAGAACAACGAATCGAACAATATTCGAATCATATAATACAAGAGGTGGCATTTTTTTTTACCAACATTGAAGTGCGCGAGGACAGCTAGTTATATTTTATATTTTTTTCATAAACTTACACCGTAAGACGGAATTTTCTTCTAAAATTCGATATAAGCGGATCGCGGAATTTTTAATTATGATTTAAATGTGCCGCGAGATCCGTAAACGATCGCTGCTGACGACATGTTTCTCGTCCTCCGGAATATTCGCCCGATTGAAAACATTTTTGCGTCTTCCGAAGGAATACTCTTTAGAATAAAACGAATTTTATTCGTAAAACAAAACGAGACCGTTATACGACCGAAACTCGCCCGCGCATAATGAATTCGGGGGTTTTCTTTTTTTTTCTTTTTTTTTATTGTTTTACAAATTGCGCTACAACCCGTACGGAAACGTAAAGATGTATTCTCATAAATTTAATCACGGCGGCTGGGGGCCGGGGAAAGTATACGTTTTTCGAGAATAGTAACTGCGACGTATAACCAACGACGACGACGACGACGACGTTTAATCACTCTCCGGTGCACATTGATTAACTGTGCCGTTTTTGCATACAAAACTCTCTCCCGGGACGAGTCGTTTAGGTGCGGCGAAATATTATTTTTGCATATTTTATTATACGAACGTCAAACGCATTCCTCCTGTACCGTGTAGTAACACTTTGCGTACTCGGGTTAAACGCAATTTATTTAAAACGTCGACTTGACCAGCGGAAGAGAAAAACCGTTCGCGTGTATATAATAAAACGTATCGTTATAATTTTGATTGACACACACACACACACACCTATACTCGGTGTGTACCTATAAATCGTACGTCATAACGTAGACACATAAAAATATTCGATTCATACGGCTTTTTTTTCCTAGCTCAAAATGAACCGTTTCTCTATATAATGTTCGCGTGCGACCACAACAAAAAAACATGTAAAAACGAAAAAAGTTTTAAATCTTGCGATCGTATATTTTATTTATTATTATTATTTTTTTTTCGAAATTAAAGTCGAAAAGAAACGATTTTTTTCTTTTCCAATTACACAACAATAATCACAATTTTATACGTAAGCTATTTATTTATATGGTTTTTAATCTACTGCTGACGGCGGTCGAATTAACGGGATGAGTGAATATATTATTCAAATCAATCGATATCGTTATGTATAAGATATTATTTCTCTCTCACACGCGAACGAGTTTAGCGTAAAATATTTTTACTCATTTAAATGACGCGTCGTACATTACGAAAACATTATAAAAGAACAATTATTAATTTATTCGGATTCGTAAAAACTCGATTTTTTTTTCTCCCTTTCTTACAAAACACAGGTGGAAAGCACTTAATCGTCGTCGCACATATATTGACGTAATCCGAGATAATATCAGTCCATCTTATAAATTAAACATTATTATCGATACACGGACCGATAATATGAGAAGAGAATAGGGGACGATTTTTGGTGAAAATGTTCGGCTAATAACCAACACGCGTACTACACTTTAACATCCACTTCTGCTTCAATATTAATAGCTTTAACACGACGATGAAACGCTAAAAATAGGGCGCTGAGATTTTTTTTATTCTATATAACATATACATATATTTTTTTTTCTTTTAGACTATTTGGTCTTTATTTTATACTATATTTGTCGACGCGCTCTATAGGCTTTGATAAATGGTTAACGGATTCACGTGACACGACGCCCGTTAGTAAATACTTCATGAGAATAAACTATCGATAACCCCTTTTCTTCTTTGAATATAAAACACACCTTATTAGTAACACTGACAATGCAAAGAAAGAAAAAAAACGCGTAGAGTTAGCGGCGTATTTACGGTGGTAAGGGAGGGTGTCAACCGTGCACAAACCTCCTTCCCAGTGATCTACAAATAAAATATATATATTTAAATTCAGCTATTTCTGCCGTCTGTCAAATTATATCTGACATTTAACTATCATTTATTAATTCAAGTTTCGTTTTTTGTCATAATTTCTTTGATAATATTATACAATATACACGATGACTGATAAAAAATGTATAAATTCTGGGAGCTTATTGTACAACACAAAAACTCTTTTTACCTATAATCTGATTCTCAGGTATAAAGAAGAAATTTCAGTTTTTGTGTTTTTTCCCCCTTGAAAAAAACGTGATTTTTCTCATTAAACTGGTCGCGTCTCTTGTGGACTATTTTTCCTACAGCAAATTTCTTAGCCCCATTGAAAATCTCCATTACATTTTCTTGAAGAATACATACCATAATATTCCAATATTATTTTTACATGCATAAGCACAATTTTAAAATATAAAAATATGAAAATTACCAAAGTTAAAACAATTTAATTTTTACCTAACGAGTTTATATATATATATATATATATATTTGTCACTCATTGGTGTGTAAATTTTACAAAAATTTTCTTTTTTAATAATCTTTCCAACGATATGTACTCATTTTTTTAAAAATTTTGTTTTGAGAGTAAAAAAAAATCACCATTTTAATGCATAAAAATGGTTAACTCTCCTCTTCATGACACAAATAGTGAAAAACTACCTCATCCCATCCCTTTAAAAATTCCTAATTATACCTCTGCATATAATTAACACCAGTAATATTACAAAATATAACAGGATTGTATATCTTGTACAAGATCCAATTCGCAATACATTTAAATAGGATAAATAATTGCAATTAACTCGTATGAATGTACCTATATATTGTTTATCTACTCCGTTTTGATCAACTCCATTGTCGTATTTTTTTATATTTTTTATTATATAATATAAAAATATGTTTATTATTTTATTTTTTTAGTATATTTCGTATTTATAATATAAAATAATAAGGAATCAATTAGGATTTAAAATTAATTACGTATTAAAAACACATTAGTTTAATTATTTGACACAGTTTTTCTTGCTCTTTAGAAGAAGCAAATAGCCATGAATAATTCTATTCCTATATATTGTATTCTATGTTTTACAATGTTCATCACACCAATATTTGATAATGGTTTGTGACTATAATGGAAGCCTGTAAGTAATTATTAATAGATTTTGATTCGGAAAACGATGAAATTATTAAAAACTAGAGTAAAAAAAATACGAATTATACACAGACACACTCGTAAATTATGGAGAGATCATTTTGGATAAAAAAAATTTACAAATTCTTCTTATCGTCTTTATTAATATTATATTAACGATTAAACACTTCTCGAGTAATAACAAATGTCGAAGAAAATCACAATTATTTAGTGCAAAACTAAAAGGAAAAAAGTCGTACGCTAATTTTATTATTATTCTGATTCTTTACATCCCACAAAATCTTTTGAGGTTATAAAAATTTAACATTTCCGTTTAATGTCCTCGTTCTATCAAAAGTTTCTTTTACTTATGTTGGTATCAATAACTGGTGAGAAAACACTGTTACTCGAAAATTATCTTCAGTAATGTGAAGCTTTATTTCACTCCATCCGTGTCCTTTATATGTTTGTATTTTTCAAGTATTTCACGGTGGACTTTATATTGAGTTTTCCAGTGGCATATGTAGTGAACGAGGATGATGGGGGATATATCCCTCACAAGCTTATTTTGTTTGTATTTTAAACTCCAGTTCATCAACACTATAATGTTTATACACACCCGTTGTACAGAGGTGAAATATTTGCTGCGGTGATAATTGATATGTGATATTAAAGATATTAACCACAAATACACTCTAACCGTGGTTGTAGCCCATGCATTTTGTTTTTTATTATTTATTATAACGATAATAAATAATATTATCAATATTCAATAATAATTAATTAAATTTACCTAATTAAATCGTTTAATTTAATGTTTTTAATAATAAGTCGAGTTAACGAATTGTTATTATTAATTACGGTAAAACGTTTTACCATTCGCCCAATTACGTACATTTAATTATTTTGCTGAATTACGCGTAAATTTCAATATTATCAATTTCATGACTAAAAATAATAATTACTTATAATAATGTGAAATTAAGTACAGGATAACGACGAATAATTAATTTTGTTTTTTTTTTTTTTTTTTGTTATTATAATAACGATTAAAATGAAATACGTTCTCCCCTCCCAACCGCCATAATATAAAATTCCTGCCCACGTTGTTGAGCGTTTGATGTACGATTAGTGTTTAGAAACGATTAGAAGAATATTCTTAGGACACATACTAGTTGCGAACGAATTGTTCAGGTCAATATAATAGCGTAACAATTGCGGACACGAGTTTCGTTGTAATAATACAAATTGCGTATAGAGTTTTTTTTTTTTTTAATAAAAACCACGCGAGTTGCGGACACAGATATTTCCCTTCGCCACTTTTTCAGTACAAGCTACCGGGAAAAATTGTCAAACACGAGTAAGGTTAAACACCGATTAAACACATTTTCCGACAGACGTCCCAAGAGCACCGGCACAATCTCAATGCTGATAAATAATAATAATAATAATCAGTCCAATAATGTCAATCGTCGATAATGAATGGTGTATATCGAATAGTAATTTCCCAACGTCCACACACGATCGTTATAAAATAAGAATAACAATTGAAAATTTGTCCGCCGCAATCCCCGCGCGTTACCTTTACGGGTTTCGTTCGCAGCTCACGTGGTTTTTGTCAATATTGTGCGCAATTAGGAGAACACGTCATTCGCGAAATATCCCGCAAGTCAAATACCGCCGATCGGCTCGTTTTTAGGACTCGTATTAATCGTTTCTATCGTTTTACCACAGCACGGACAACCGTTAAAGCTCGCTGGTTTTTATTTACACTCAACATAAAAACAACACTGTGGATTTCGGAACGACGAGAAAACGTTTCGCGGGTGGAAATCGGTCTCGTGCATTACGACATTACAATATTCTTACGCAATATATTATTAAATAACGCGAATGCGTTTGGTACAACGTCGCGTCACGGCCGCGCGCCGTTTTCCGGCAAAAAGTTATTTATTATTTTTAATCGCGGGCGCGCGTTTAATTACACACAGACGACGGTCAATTACAGATTTTCTAGTTGTCACGGTAAAAGATAGCAATTCGGCGTGTTACTGCAACACAGCATCAGAGCAGCATCTGCTGTACCCAACACACGTATATATATATATATATATATATATAGGTATTATCGTTTCGCTGGGGCGCGCGACTCGCTAAGGAGGACGCGGAGGCTGCAGTGACGGCGGCGTCGGTCCTTTAATTACCGCGCGGGGCGGCTGTCACGGGCACTTTTCCCCTCTCTAAATCTTTCCGACACGCTATTAGTCACTCGGGGGCTCCGGTCTTGTACGCGTACGTATACACACACACACACACACACAGTCCGCCCGGACAAAAGCATATTTTGTCCTCGACCAGAAACTTTACGAGTTTTGTTTTTCTCCCGTTTGTACGTATATAGTTTTAATAATAATAATAATAATAAGTATAAATTTAGGGGAAAAGGCGAAGAAAATGTGACATTACGCATGGGAAGAATTTTTAAAATTTTATTATTATGAATTTGACAGCAACGATAAATCGCATTGGGAAAAGAGATCCCGAGTGGAGATTACGTGTACTTTACAAAAAAAAAAAAATAAAAAAAATATTGCTGCCGTTAGCGAACGATTTTTGATAATATTACGATTTTTAATAATTGATTGGAATATGATACGTTCGGTGTACACTTGACGAATGCCTAACGAATTAGCGTTGTAGCGTGCAGCGAGAGAGTGGTTAGTTAGTGCGAAAATTACATGGTTGTGAGATGAAACAGAATGACAATTGAATCGAGATAATTATCGTTTTAGAATGAAATTTGTGGGACGACAAAAGTGTCGGAGAACCGAATTTACCGTTAAGAAAATTTTTATTAAAATTAAAATTAATCAGCGGTCAGCTAGAAATCCGAGGCTGTGGGATACAATGAAATAGGAGATTAATCGTGAGCAGAGCAGTCGACTTCGAATAAATAACTGACAAACATAATTGATTCCCATTGAACCTTTTCGAGTTGACGAGGAAACTTCGCTGCACTATACACGCGATACAATTTGTGTTATTGAATTTGTCCGTTACGTCGCGTTGCAATAATATTATTCGTGACGGTAAGAGCAAGTGTGTTAATAAATACTTTACTGATCGGGCTTAAAAGTACGAGTGTAATTTTCTGCACCGTGTACAATGGCACATATTATACGGACAATATTTGGAAAAAGAGAAATTTAAATAATACGTGGTTTTTATCGTATTATCCTGTGTCTAGTAAACACCGCAAGAAACGAACAAAAATAAAATTATATAATAACTATCATCATTGCGTAGTTACTATTAGCGACTCATATAATACACCCACAATGTGTTGTATTGACATTAAATTATTTTAGACAATATTTGAACGACATTAAATTAATCGGAAATTTATTCACGTCGTCATTGAATTATTTACGTTCTTCAATTCAAATATGTACGGGTTAATCGTAGTTTTAATGTGCAATCGAATTTATAATTATATATTATATGACATTAATATAATAATTATTATATGTTATATAACTTATATAAGTTATACAATAAAATATATTTATAATTATATATTAATAGAATGTGCCTGTGCCTCGGGCGCAAAATTTAAGAACTCGAAAAACTAATATAAAAATATAATATAATTTTCAACGATAATTTATTCAAATTAACAAAAATATTTATAAAATCAGTCGTCTATTAGTTCTATGTTAATACCAAAAGGGCGCAATTTTAAGTTTTGTCCCAGTTGCTACGGTCCTGTTTCTAGTTAATATTATTATTATTGTTATTATTATTATTATTATTATTATTATTATTATTATTATTATTATTATTATTATTATTATTATTATTATTATTATTATTATTATTATTATTATTATTATTATTATTATTATTAGTACCTAATTAATATTGAATGTTCAACGAAATAATTGTAGAACTTTTAACTGACACATTTCAATGTGTTAAAGAAAGCAAAAACTGAGTTTAGCAAAGCCGAAAAAGACAACCGATAAAAACTCCAGCTTCGAATACCGGTGAAGGTTTCTAAAAACTATGCAGTGTACGGTTAGGTATGGGTTTCAATATTTCAAAGTGTCCTCGCTTCAAAAACCACGCGTTCTAGGCCCCGGTTTATTCGACGCGCATATTTATTGAAAAATACGTCTAATAATTTTGTATTATAAAATATTAAGCGTATTATAATCTCGTACATTAAAATATTGAAATAAATTGCATCTAGAAATATGTCAAAAATGTATGAATATTATTTTTTGTTTTTTTATTGATTATACCGTTCTGAACATTTTGTAAATGAAATCGAGATGACCAATGTAGGTGAAGAATAGGATGGTCGAAAATGAGGTGGAGCGATGTGGTACAGAGGGATATAAGAGTGGCTGATATGTATGAAGATAATGCGGATGATCGATGCCGTAGGTAAAAGAAATGCCAATTTTAAACATTTGCACACTTATTCCTAGAAAATGTTTTTATTAAATAAGAATTTTATATTCCAATTATAAATGTAATAGTCGCTATTTCGCGATGCCGCGACAATTCGATCATGACAGATGTTTTTCTAAACGTTATCAAGTAATTTCCAAACGATAATATTATAGTAAATTATTTGTTCAATTAACTGTGTAACGTGTGAATTCTATTTATGACATCCAATTGTAAAGACGTTAATAATATTATATTTATTTCATTTTTTTTTGTTTTTACTTTTACGTATTTAATTAACACTGGGCCATACCGAGAAAAGTGGCGTGGGAGTGCATGAATTTAAAGTATTACTCGTACTTATATAACACGTTGAGTGATATTATATTGTAGACTAAAATCGTTAAATTATGTAAATAGAAGTATAAAAATAATTTTAACAGAAATTACATAAATAATAATGGAAGACATAGAATATAATAACAGTAATAACAATTCCAGTAACCGTAAAATATAACATACAACGTAGTATTATATATTTTTGAAATAATTTAATTGGAAAATTTAAAATATAAAAGGAGGTGGTATTGTGTTTCTTAAATATTTGTAGTAATAAATTAAACCAGGGAAAAACGACTCTGGTTTAATTTATAGTTATAAATTATTGAATTTCAATAGTGTTTAAATGTTAACAATATATTATATTGTACAAATGCATTGAACTAAAAATATTTATTTTTATATCTGGTATTAAAAAAAAAAAAATTAAATAATAAATTTGAATATATTTATAATGAGCTAGCGGCACACATAATTTGTATACGAACACTCTTTTTTCCATATCTTCAAACAGGAATTTCAGTAATATCTAATCGGACATTTCTAATTGTCTCTTAATGACCTTTTCATCTCATTAGGCATCAATATTGGTCTATATTATTAAATAAGTTTACTGAACGTTTGTTTATCATGAAATTATTATAAGCTAAATTTACCGCTGTATACATGTGTTCTATACAACAAGAATTATTATCATAAATTGTATGAATATAAACCGTCATTGAAACATAAAAAAAAAAACATGTAATACCGGACAGTACTCATGTATTTTGTACTCGTAATTAAAAAAAAATAAAATAATTTTTTTTATACATAAATATATATATATATATATAATAAAGCCAATGCGTGTTGGACAATCAAAAAATATAATTATGTATTAGTATTGTAATTTGTTAGTTTATTACCGGTAAATCCTCGTCAAATATAAAGTGGAAAACAAAAAAAAAAATACTACAACAAAAGAAAGAAAATTAAAAAATAATTTTGATTATTACAAGTGAAAAACATGGAGTTAAAATTAATTATAAATTATAGCGAAAAACCTGTGTATTTAATATGCAAATTAAATTAAACATGATTACAGAGTATGTTAGAGAAGGGATTTCAATTTAAATACTTATTTAACTGTGTGATTGTACCGGAGATTTATTAAAAAAAAAAAGTACGTTTTATGAAATTTTCGTATAAAATAATGCGAATTTATTAGGAATACTTTAGTATAGTTAAAGTATATTCGTAAATGTTTTATCGATAACATAATATGAATATGCCCTGTTTTATTGTACTTTTTCTTGTTTATTTTGAAATTTTACAAACACTACGAAATATTGAATATCTATAAATATCTATTGATTATTGATTTTGATTCTATTGATTTTCGGGCAGGATATAAAACACTGTACTTTTCGTATCGTACAAAAAAGATAAAAAGCCAAAAGTCAGTGTTTATTTACAAGAATTTCCCAAATGAATGCGAATTTTATATTGTCAGTAGTGTAAAAAACCGATATCAACATTGACTAACGCGGTAACGAGTCATTCAACATACTATGCGTTTTTAAGAATAACCGCGGAGAAACAATGTAGACAAAAAACTTAAATTTCAATACGAAATTTTCTTTCTACTTCATCCGCAACACTTACTCAACAGTAATTCGGTATTTAACGCTCCAAT
Organism: Chaetogeoica ovagalla; assembly: GCA_032441825.1. Lineage (NCBI taxonomy): Eukaryota > Metazoa > Arthropoda > Insecta > Hemiptera > Aphididae > Chaetogeoica > Chaetogeoica ovagalla. The sequence goes on along the minus strand of CM063723.1, from coordinate 11,561,291 downwards.
ACGTTCAGATATCCTTATTTTTTTCAATTTGAAATACCTTAAACTAGTGTGGTGTTTAGGAATCACACGGCCTTGTGTAAATTATAGCGCAGGGACATTTATGAAGAGACTTTAACGAATTATCCGACAAATTGTCCAATGCGGTTTTCTGTTCGGATTTCAGAAGAACGTGTGTAAAACGATTCGGAGACACGTCGATGGCAATATCGTTGGAATGAGTTTTCCATTTCAATAGTATTGACAATATTTTAAACCAATATATCGAATTCATTTTTTCTTTTTCGTTTATGAAATTCGTCTAATAAGCATTATGAAAAACGTGAATCATTTTACAATTTGTCGTCTTTGTATCGATACGGGTAATTGACATGACGATAATAATAATAATAATAATACTGTTCAAAACATAAAAAAATAAAAAATAAATAATAATATACGTAATAATGATATGGTTCCCAAACGGAGGAATAATACAAAATGTTTAATGGACGATGGAATAGACAGTTGATGCCAGCCGCAATGCCCGCCGGGGACACGTGCCCTTGGCAGTTCGTTTCCTATATATATATGTATATACTGTGAGCGAGTGTACTAGCGTGTGCGTGTGCGAGCGCACCGGCGGTTATCACTGGTCGATGATAATTAACTACACGACAAAATGAAAAAAAAAAAAAATAAATTAAAAAAATATATTCATAAAAAATAGAGTCGACGAGAGATCACGTTTCTCCCACCGGTCGGTCCACGATGATGATAATAATAATAATAATAATAATAATAATAATAATAATATTACGTTGGTGTGGTGGGAGACTATACAACAGTTGTTTGTGCTCGTGTAGTGTAGTAGTTGTGTGCTGTGGAATCGTTCGTTTCGCGCGAGTCACGACATTTACAAGCCTGACTTCCAACCTGCGGTAACCCCTATAATTATTTCAAATGTCTGTTGTTGTGGCCGAAGAGGAATGAGACGGATAGAGAGAGACAGAGAGAGAAATTTATTTATAATATAAAAAAAAAAAAATAATCGAAACCAATCAAGGACGAAAACGGTCTTTTTGACGATTACGTGACAGAGATCGAATCGGTTGCAAGGAGGCTCGTGCGCTCACTCGTGGCGTACAGATTATTATCGTCTCTAATGTTCGAGTGACGAGAAGAGGAAATTTAAAAATAATATATATATATATAAAATTTAATTTTCGTACTTTCGATTTTACGGCGTGTTAAATTCGTTTTTCAAAAAATATTCCACCGGTTTCAATTAAACCGCGTAAAACACGCATTACATACCAACTAATATACATAATATGACACACACACACACACACATGATTATGGTACGCGTTTCTGACTTATTGTCATTATTACACGGAATAAATCATATCGAATGTACGCGGACCATAATATACTTTTGTTTTATTACGTGTTAAAAAAAAATATATATATATATATGACATATTACGTGTGAACAATAAATAATAATAATAATAATCTATTCATATATTTTTGTACGTTTATTGCGGGAATATGTGGATATTTAAATAAAAATCATACGCGAACGAATGTGTAAAAAGTTAACGTTATTATAAATAATACGAATAAAAAGTCTACTAGAGCATTACGTTCGGTAGAGAAGTTTTTACAAATTTTAAACATTTTTTTTTTTATTCGTTTAACGTACTTTTATAAAAAAAAAGAAAGAAAATTATAAAATCGTTGACTATCTCTTGACCGTGTAGGTCGTCAATCATCACGAGCGCAATAAGTATTTTTACGTTATGAATTATTTTGAATTTGATGAACGGGGAATGTTCGAGACGACTCGATTCGTTTCAAGATATAATAATTAGTATGTTTTTGAAATCATTTTTTGATAATATTTTTCTATTTATGATAACATTTCCTTTTTATTAATTTAGTGTCTACTGTTTATTTTCATTTTAAATGGAACGTAATATTATAAAAAGCATTCAAAATTACAAGTGTTTATTGTATAACACATAGTGTTGTGTACGATAGTAAAAGAGTTTATTTTAACTGTTCTATTAGAACATATTCGAGAATAAAAAATATATTAACAATAGTATTCAATGCAATCAAAGTTATTAAAATACATCTTAAATATAACTTTATAACAAAATACGTTTTTTTTTGTCTACATTAAGTAATATTGTTTTACAAACAAAGAGCCGTACATTTTTAAAAAAAATTTTTTTTACTATTCAAATAATTTATATAACAATTGAATAATGATACGTTATATTATTAAACAGGAATATTATACAGATATACAAGAATTTATTATGAGTTTAATTTTTGATAAAAAAAAACCCGAGGCTTAGCTGTGTCGAAGCTCCGAGTACAGTTATTACTTCTTATAAACATCGTGTTTAGTATTCGAGTTTTCAAAATAAATATTTCTTGCGTGTTTTAAAGTAATTTTTTTCACATTTCACACAAATGAATACAAATGGATAATAAAAATAAAATTAATAGACAGAATTTTAACAAAAATTATTAACACTTTACTGCATATATTTCTCCGAATTATAAAAGTTTCTTGGCTAGTGAAAAACAGTGTAATATGATTTTAGTACTCAATATTGTTGTTTTACTTTTTGTACTTATAAATTTTCTTTTTTACTATTATTACTAACTATTTGTAATACAGTAATAAATGTATTATATATATATATATTTCTGTGTTATATTTCTGCATTTGTTTTCTATTCAAATAATTTATTCTTTTGATTTTCTCTAACGTAAAAATAAATTTTATACGTCAAACTTGTAGCTTTGATTTGGTTTTATTATGATAAATTCAACTAACAAAAATATATAAGTCAATAAAATTATTCCATTACTTGTAATGATATTATTTACACATTATACTATATTTACATTAAATACAATCAATAAAAACACTATTAGTTAAACATTCATTATTAACATCATAATATACTGCCTACGCAGTGATCGGAGATTATGCCAATGTATGTCGAAATTATTGTTCGATAATCTATTATTCTTATTGTCCTAGATATAAACGTATTATTATTATTATTGTTATATTATTCTATTATTTGCAACTGTATATACATATTATGCGGACATAACTCATAACATTCGATTAAAAACGAATAGGTAATCAACTATTTAACAATGTATCTTTGTTTGAAATTTAAAATTATCCGCACGATTATATAATATTTTAAGTCGTAATATTTATTGCATAAATCATTGTTCTTTACGCGGCATTCGTTTTAATTATATACTCGTATTTTGAAAACTAAAAAAAAATGTTTTATTTTTTAAACAAAATATAGCATTTTGACTGCATACGTGTATTCTTAGAAAATAATAAAATGAAAAATATTTTGAATTTTGATGATATATTTTACATATGCCGTCGTTTCACTAATCTCTTTTATAACTCCTCTTTTTTGTGTTATTTATTTAAAATTGAAATAAATATATACCTAATTGACATTTGAAAAATATACAATGCTAAATGTTTAATTGAGATTAGAAAAAAGTAGTAAAAATATGTCCATTTTATAAAAAAAAGTAGGAAATTACGGAGATTTTGCACAAAATACGGTTTAGGATTCGTCCTGTGGCGTATTTAGTTATTTAGGTTCGTTTCTAGAGCATTTACTATATAATATTACCAGTAGGGGAAATCTACAAAATTATATTATATATTTAAAAAAAAGAAGCTTTAATCTTATTTTATGCGCATATTAGACGTAGGTAGGTACAGTCAAGACTTGATTTAAGCAAGTACTTAGGTGACAATTCACCTGGTCTCTGCTTTTAAGACATTTATAGACAAATGTCGTATTAAGACATACGATTTTTGTATCGAAAATTGTTTGTCAGCAACAGTTAACGTCTCTTCGTCTTAAATTTCTTTGTCTGAGGTCTTAGAAAGTCTCAAAAGTATGGGTTGAGATTTCACTTATGGACCTTCAATAATTTTATCAAAATGCTGTTATGCTTTAGATCGCCTTAAATTTAATTTGTTTCTTTCCCGTGGTACTTTTCCTTGTCAATGGATCTAAAGTTTTTTAATTCCTATCTTTAAGTCCAGGTATCCTAACTCAGTAAAAAACTGTCATCCCATCCCTAAATTAAATAATACATTATCAAAACTTTTCGAAAAAATATTCAAAACTATCATGTTTATTTAATATAATTATAATAATAATAATAATAATAATACATTTGTCAACGTATCTCATAAATGTATTTTGAAAAAAGTGAACAAGTGGACGCCATTTGTATCGATTAGACTGTGCTGTTATAAGGCATCAGTATAAATTCGAAAACTCATTGCATTCGATAGAACGATTCTGAGCAGTGCGTCGGTGTAATACAATTTGTCAATAAATTCGAAATGGTTTTCAAAAGAAATTGTGACTTAACGATTTTTAAGTTTTTTTTTTAATGCGATTGAAGTTACAAAGGTCTATCATTGTTTTAAATTTTTAAGCCATCAAATCGAAAATTTCCTCTTTTTATCAATTAAACACTTCAAAATCCGCGACTGCTATAAATAGCCCAAAATTATAAAAGGAAAATTTCCCGAGAAATGTGTCTCGTTAATACGAAAGTCGAAAGTCAACGTATTCAGTGAAAATGTCGGGTTTCCGTTGCTATTATAGTTACGAAATTACGAATAAATAACGATGATCGATTTTGTCGAAATCGAATTTTTATACAATTTTTCCGGTATCCGTTAACGAAAGTATTGAGAAAATCGAAAAATGTACTCGCTAAAGTGCCAACACGCTCGATGCGATTCGTTAACGGAAACACTGTAACGTTTCTTTCCGGTAGAATTTTCTAGGGGGTACGGACGTAGATTTTTGTTTGCTGCCCGTTAGACTTCGGTTATACGGAAGTTTTACCGTAAACGGTGAGAAGAAGAAAAAAATTAAATTTGACACGCGCACGTATTTACTATTGCGCGAAAAAGAAAATTCCGCGTTTCTCCGACGCGATACCCCAATGGCACGCAGTGCACGGCGGTAAAACTTTATATCGAATTTCGCGTTTCTTTCGCGCCGAATACGCATTACGAATGCGTATTATTATTATAACGCGCGTGTACGTGTGTGTGTGTGTGTGTGTACGGGAAAACATTTGGACAGGAATTGTGCGGACGGGATCGGCAGCATCGCGCTAAGCAATATGTAAATGCGTCAATACGTTTTACGGGAGTGGTCCGGGGAGGGGGGGGGAATGACAGGGCTTTGGCGAGGAGTTTCATTTGCGGGGTCGCCGGGTAGAAAACGCTTTTCCGCGGGATTGTTGTGCGGCTCGGCTAATGTTCGCGAGCCCGGCGGACGACCGGGCGGCGGCGAGTCGTTCGGATCAAACGGCGGGACCGATTCCCACACACACGCGCGCGCGCGAGCGAGCGCCTCGTTGTCGGATTTACATGTCGAAACGGGTTATCGTCCGAGCGAAAAACAAAAAAGAAACCTTTAAAAAAAAAAGAGAGAAGAAAAACTTCCCTTTGTGTGTGTGGCGCAGCTTTTATCGGCGTTACGGTCCCGAATACTCCGAAGATAATTCCGGGGCGAGTTGTTGGCCCGGGAACTCCTCTTGTTATTATTATTACACGTGCCGGGCGGGCGGGCGGACGGTGGTGACGGAAAAACGAGAAAACAAAAGCGAAAGAAAGAAATTTCGACGAACGCCCGCGAACCCGAAAAATCATCACGAGATAACCCTAGTGATTTACGATTTTTGACCCCAAAACACACAACACGCTTTCCTCCGCCACCGTCTCCGGTACACCGGAGCGAGTACACGTCTCCGGCGAGTCGTCGTGTTACGTACGTACGGAAATATACGCAGGGACTCGTTTGGTAATAGAATTCACGCGTACAACGCGAATAAGACGTTTTAAAAAACTACACAGAACAGATTACAGTATTGGCCAAGTGCAATTTATAATTTATACTAATGATGTTATAAAGACGTAAAGTTTGTGAGTGTCTAAGGAAGTATGTCTCTGGAACTATACCGAACCGACTTTGAAAATTCGTTCACCAGTAGAAAGCCAGCCACATTATTCCTGAGTGCTGTGCTGTATTATGTTGTAAACGCCGTCAATCTGTTTTATATTTAATAATTATCGAATTGTATTGTCCGTAAAAGAAGAAATGAACATTTTTAAATGCCGAAAAACTTACCAATTGTTGTTATTGCGTGAAAGTATTAGGTGAATTTTTACATATACAGCCGATAACTAATCGCCGAACGTTTGACGAGTACCCCAAATCAACGATTCGTAATAAAATAAATCTTTTTTCAAAATCCGCCTATTTATGAACCGAAGGAAATGCTCGTTTTTTTTGTAGGTTAATGCTGACGATAACTAATTTACCATACACCGCACAACGGCGTAAAAAAAAACCATTAAAACTACTCATATATTGTTTTCGTAATTACGTCTCGTGCTATACACGACTTAGAAATGCGATTAATCTATTTGAAAAAATAGTGAATAGTTACACGGGTCTTTGGCGGAAAGCGAATTTTTATATTTCAACGAGTAGCCGTTGAAATCGATAACGTGCATGTAACGGTACTTTTACTAAAATTGAATAAGTTGTATTTTTTTCCCATGCGATATTTAAAAAAAAAAATCTACTTTATACAAAAAAATTTTTTATAACTTCTCATTCATACATATTATACATCTTTAAATCGTGTTTCTAAGTCATGTGTAACAGGCGTATAGTAGTATTGTAGGAAATACAAAGTCATACATTTTTGTCCAATATTTATTCTGTGCGAGGCGTCTTGATTGTCTTAATTACGACTTTTTCCCCATTTTTTTTTCTCTTTTAATTAACAAGTTATTTTATATGCACGCTATGTATAATATATTATAATATGTGTTGTGTTTACGAACGATTATCTCGTAACAATTACAAATAGTCTTCAATAAATGTAATAAAAAAAAAAAAACAATGTCGGTATAACATTAAATTACAAAATTACAAAATAGTTTAAAAGTAAAAATCCTTAAGTAGGCGTGTCTGCGACGGATGTGTTTGTACATTTTCTGAAATTTAGAAAGATTTTTAATCTTAAATTACCAATTATTGCACTGTTCACAGATCAACGTCCTCGCAAAGATATCAGCAGAACGTGCGTTTGCTGCACTCGATCGATGTTACGGTTACACTTGAAGGGCCGGACAAGAAAAATCGCAGCCACGGTAAAATATTGTGTCAGTAATTAAATCATCTCTGTTCGATGAAAGCTACACTATCTGTATTCACATAAACGTACTTACGATTTATGAATAAACACTTAACAACTCCATAAATACATCGCTGTACTGCAACAGCGGTTTATACATTTCAATACTCTAAGTAATAACATTACTGTTCAAGAGAGATATCCTGAAGGGAGATTTTCTGCCGTAACCAAGGCCGGCGCACCGCGTAATATTCGTCAGAGCTCGTGATAAATGAAATCGACGAACTGTATTCAATAATTCCGTCGTACAAAAACAAAAAAACAAAAAATACTCGTAACCCTATGTTTATATACTAAAATTCATTCGTTATTTAAAAGATTTTTACACAATTACATTTTTACATCCATACGCATGTGTTTTTATTCGTTATCTGTGAACACGTTTGCGGGCAGATAATGCCGGATAGACCGTCTGATGTCAAATTCGTTATAGTCGTTATTTCAAACAGGTCAAACATCTTACGAATTACCCAGTAGTTTTTTTTTTTTAATAAGAAGAAAACGTGATATCCGCATTATTTTATCTGTGCCTGATCAGCCGCAGATAATGTACGAAATTTACGTTCAACATTCCGATCACAAATATGTAGTTTTAGTATTGAAATAAGTTTAAGTATCGATTCATTACAATACGTTTTATATGAAATTCCAGAAACGTCCGATACATAAGCAATACAATATAAAAACGGGTATTGTGTTAACTGTATTAATAATACGCACCGAATCTCGTCCGTTCAGCGTCGTTTTATCGAACGAGCAATGATTTATCGCGTCGCATTCGGATTTATAGTAATGTTACAAAATTCTTCTTCGTCCGATTTGACAGTCACTCGCGAGCGACGTCCACTGCAACATTTATCTGTACTCATTATTTGCTCGGTGTATACGAATAATGATAATAATAATGCTGCAGTGTGATTCACGTGAATGAATCAAAACGCTGTTGAAACGAGAAAACTGGACGAGTGCCGAAATATATTATTACGGAAGATTTCACACGGTAGATTAACCGTGACGGGTGTAGCTTACTAAAAATTGAATATTACATATTACACATACGTATACATATTATGCGTGTTTAGAATTTCTTTGCGGGGGAAATGACCAAAGAAATCTTCTCTCACCACTCGAAATACATACGTAATACGTATAATCGATTTTTCATAACTACATCGTGCACTTTTAATTTTACACGCTCTTACAATAAAGTGATATGGTTTGCAAAACGTCCTCTAAAGTTTTTTTTTTTTACCGATTTCGGTTAGGTTATTATTTTCTCGACGTCCGATTCAATGTCATAATGGATGTCATCCGACCGGCTCTAAAATTAAAATTAATATTTTAAATCAATTATTGAACACAGAATGAAAACATTTCATTAGTAAGTGAATAATATAATATACACGTTCTCCGTAGAGATTTTCAAATACGTTTCTTTTTAATCTTTTCGTAAATGTGCGTGGAATGTTACAACGACGAACAACGACGAGTTAGCAATTATTAACGATTTCCGATAGAAATATCATTATTGTTTTATTGCCTGCCGATAAAGTGAAAAAATGAAAAACACACGAACGCAATATCAATAATACGCGTTAAAAAAAAAAAACCCCTCCAAGACGGATAGCTCCATAATTTTCAAATGCCTCTCCCCGTAAATTCGCCACTGCGGGTATACGTTTTTTTTTTTTTTTTTGTTTCTTTTTTAGTGAAAACTAATTCAAGGACGAAAATACGCGATTGGCCCTTTCTTTTTTCCGCTTCTTCTTCACTATGAACCTGTCGTCCTGCCCGTTTTCCATTCGAAACCTCTCGCGTTCCGCACCGTCAAAACGTTGGGAACCTCATCAGCTGTCTGAACACCCGCGCGTATACGCGCCGCGCATAATATAATATATTTTAATAATAATAATAATAATAATGGAGACGACGACGACTTACGTAATTATTAATGTTTACACACGCGCGTATATTATTATTATTATTTATTTCCAAAACGGTCGTGTTGCGTCTAATTAGTGTGTCCTCAAAATAATAATAATAATAATAATAATTTTTTTTTTCTTCTCGTACACTCCGTCTTATAACGCCTTCCGGTCTTGCGATTTCCCGGATAAGGATTGCGCGCCGCCGTACGGCATTTGCATAAATACAATAAATAATTATACGTTTTCGCGAGACACGGTACAGGTGGCACGGAGAGCGTGGGGCAAAGAGAACGCCTCGGCGGCCCACCATTGTTTCAACGGCGGAAAATAACGTGACGGTGGTCGTAGGAAATCTTTGTAGCGACGGACGGAGGAGAGAAAAATAGACGTGCGCAGTGTCGGCGACCGCGACCGCGACCGCGACGACGGCGGCGGCGGCCCCGTTGTTGTTTCGGCGGGCCGTGGTGGCGCGTCCGTCCGTCCGGTCGCCGTTAGATTTTTATCGTCCGGCGCCGCAACGCGCGTGGTGCAGGACACGACAAAATAAATAGACAAAAAAAAATAAAAAAGAAGAAAATCGCTTTCTCGACGGCCTAAGAATGTGTCGGTCGATCGTGTGAATCTGGTGTCCGCGTTGTACGCGCGCGTGTACTTATACGATTATAAGTACTAATAATAATCATAATAATTCTTTCTGCCGCGGTATAGTCTATTTTTTTTCTTTTTTTTTAATACGGTTAAATGCCCAGAAACGTTTAGTGTATTATTATAATAACGTACACCTATACGTGTGAACCTCATTGTATGACGAAGACGACGACGTGTCCCCCGTACGTGTTAGACCATTTTGAAATTACGCGCGTTTATAATAACGTCCGCTAATATTTCGCAGCGGATGGTGAAAAAAAAAATTGAAAAAAAAAAATCGTTTTTCTCGGTGGGATTGAATACGAGGAGTTGAACGCGTGTTCCTAGACTCGTGTATTATAATATAAATCCATTGAATTCAATAAATTACACCCATGTCGATTCCCATATACATCGGCAGTTATTATAAAGTACTAAGTATTAGAATTTTGTGGCGATATTAATTTTATTTTTGCACTCTTCCGAAACGTATTTATGACATTAAACTCGTAATATCGTTCAATATTGATACAAGAAAAATAAAATAATTCAATGGGATAAATTTTAATAACCACTTGCTCGGATAATACAGTGTGCCCATAGGCTTTAGAATATGTGGAAAAATCTCGAGTGTCGGACATTATGCGAGTTTATATTAAAGTTTAGAGTTAATGAAATCTAGCAAATATGATTCATAAATACTTTTAAATAACATTTATGTTTAACGAAACATACATTTTTTTTTTTTTTTTTTTTTTAGAAAAATCTAAATTAAAAAAGTTTTGTATATTGTTTATATCAAAATGCGGAGCGTATTTAATATTACGTGTTTGAAGAAAATATATAATAACAAAGTATATTTATTTTAGACACCGTCCGAATTAAAATATTTAAATTTATGTACAAATTTAAATATAATAATATGTACACACGTCCGTAAGTAAGTACACAGTATTGTGTTTTATATTTTTATCGTCGTATTAAAATTATTTTTATTAGAAAATCCGTTATGATTAAATTTATTTTCACACAGGTAAATGCATTTGTTTAAAAAAAAAATAATAATAATACATATATTATAATTGGGTTTTTATTATTTTCAAACCCATAACGTTTACTCGTAACATCACATTTCCACAATAAAAATCGAATAATTATAGAGATTTTTTTTTAATTTAATTCGATACAGTGGTGTTATCCACTAAATATGTTTTACATTATTATTATTATTTTTGTTATTATTATTGCTTGTATAAATAAATGATGTATACGATTGTGTATATTAAACATTATCAGCTGTTTTGAATTTATTTATTTCATAACTATAATATTATAAACATTTATAAAACATTTAAATCTCGAATAAAATATATTTAAAAAAAATCTTTTAAAACTTTTAGTAAATTAATTTCGTCATTAACGCGGACCAATCTTCGATTTTCCTCTTCCTTATATTACGTATATAAATGTATTTTTATGGTGACGACTAAAATTTTATACGCGTTTTACCTAAACATATACGTAGAATAGATACTGTTGAAGTGTAGGTATTAATAGGTATTAAACTCGGTTCTTAATTTATTGATACTTAGCGTTTTTATTATTATTATTATTATTATTATTATTAGTCATTAAAACAAACTAATTTATAACTATAAATGAATATTTCAAAGTGATTGCAGGTGGACGGACGTTTTATTTTTATTTTTTCGTTTTTAGCGTTTTAAGAGTTTATATTTAACGTGAGAGACGGATTATATCTTGTCATTTCGTCGAGTGAAATTTAACTGCAGACATTAAGTGCGGCATCGTTCACAGTATTGTTATAACATTAAACCTATCGTTATAATATGTAAATGTGATCTAAATTTTTGGTGATTGGATTATGACCTATTTTTTATTTGAATACGCCGCGGCCGTACTAAGACGATGACGTTCATTTCACTTAAGTGAACACACATCTGTGTACATTATATTTGCCGTTCGATTTATACACAAAGGATTTTCGTTATTCATATAAGTGTAATCCCTAATGGCTACTACAGAGTTTTGAAATTTATAGGATTTGCGTTGAGAATAAATTTAACCGCCGATAGACTATGGACTAGATACAACGAATTTCATATATCTCGTATGATATGCGTATACCTATATTTCTATTGATTCTCCATTTGAGTTTTAGAAGATTAATTCAGGAAGGCAGTATTATAAATTTTTATAATACCATAACAATTTAATGGAAATACTAACGTACTCATTAAATTTTATTGAACTGTTTTTTTTCTCTTTTTTTTATAACTGTGATGTTACTTTATAGCATGTATTTCCTGAACGGTTTGGTATTGATTTGATATTATAACCTCAAATAAATTTGAAACGGTTCTGCTCGTGAGATGTATATCGAAAACATGTATTTAGTTGCTACTGCCCAGTAACCGTGTTTAACGTTATTTCGATATTTATTAAATAATTTTTGAATTTTAATATTAGTATCAATTAAATAAAAACCCGTTTTAAATACGGTAATAGTAGATAACGCGTAAAATGCGCTTTCCGAAACGAAGTCTTCGATTTATCAAATATTAAAATGAAATTAATTTTTCAATTAAATTTTTCAAAGTAATGATTTTTTTTTTAATTTGATAATTTTTAAAGGACACACAGTTTGTTATATCAGAAGCGCATTGCGATTCAGTGATTAATAAATACGAAAGTATAACTATAATATTGTTTAAACTCTTGAAAATATTTTTCATTATAAAACCAAACGCATAACACATTTACAACGACATGCGTGTTAATAAATAAAATAAAATACCTAGAATTATAAAATATATTTCATCGTTTTTATTCGTTGCTTCCCAATCAAACATATATTTATGTTGCATTTGAATTCTACACGTAATAAATAATTCTAATAGATTTGTAGGTTTAACTTACCGTTTACAAATTAAATTTGTTGTTGTCAAAATCATCAATATCTAACAAAGTTCCATCATGAATGAGTTAAAATAAAACATGTTCATTTTTTAAAAAAAAAACAAAAAATAATGATTTTTATCATTTCGCATCATTTCAAACATTAACCGTTATTAAAAATTATAGAAAAAATACGTGATGAAAATCGAGTAAAACAAAAATGAAACAACAGACATATTATATTGTCCGGCATTGTGTATCTTATCCAAAATTCATACGTCCCATAGTTATGCGTTAGTGACGTAATTCAAATTTCCCTCTATAAGCGAAAGATTTAAAATAACGCATAAAAAAAATTGTCTCGGCTATAAACGATTTTATACAATATACGAGTATTTTTAATTAAAGTTTCATTAATTTAACAAATAAAAAGACACGTACTTACACATAAATCCAATTGTAATAAATCATTCGTCGTCGTATCGTGTAACAGAATTCGGTTATTTCGATATATTCAAATAAAAATTTAGAAATCAGAATAAAAATTTCATATTGTATTGGAGAGTTCGGTGAGAACTTTTTTGCCGTTCTTTCCGCCAATTGTGGTTTACAGTTATATTAAGTATTCGCCGTCAAAAATAATAACCAATGTTAAAAATATTAACGCATTAATTGAATAAAAACATTAACTATATATATATATACACTGATAAGTGTCTCGTGTGGAATTGATATCGAACGTGCAAGATGATTTACTCCTATGTCGTGAAACTGATAAAGAAACCATCGTCATAACGGTTTTTATTTCGGAAATACACGATCGATGCGTTGTTACTGATGATAAATCGATCGATAAAACAATTTTGAATTCGAATTATTTTTAGTACAGAAAGCGGAGGGATTTTCAATCGTTTTTACCACTGTAGAGTAATACGACCGGCACCGTATGACGGTAACGCGGACAAGGTGACGACGGGAGTAAACGATTTATAAGAGGAATCGGTCTGACGCGTAGAGTTTTCTCTCGTTTATCGCGAGATTAATTTGTCTTCCGGGACAATGAGTCGCCGCGCAATTAGTTTTCCGAGTGCAAAGGGTTTATACACCGTTGTGAGATTCTTCGGCGACAGATAAAAGAGCAGCGAGACGTCGCCCTCTCCGTCCTCTCGGACGGTCCCGCGCGCGCAGTCAGAGGGTCTGTCAAACGCGCGCTCGCCCGTACAATTGACATCCCGAGTGTGTGTATATATAGTTTGACTGAGAGAATCTCTCTCTCACTCTCTATCTCTCGAAGAAACTTCTCTCGTCGCGCATACACACCGGCGCGTTCGTGTTAGACGGCCCGTGGTTAATTGTCCGGGAAATTGCGGCATTCTCTCACTCTCTCTCTCTCTCTCTCTCTCTGTCTGTCTGTCACTGTATCAGTGACAGGCAACCATCATCACAACAAACACGCACGCGCACCACAACCTTTATAAAACGAGTCCGCGGTATAGCAGTACGAGGAGGGCGCTTAATCTGCCGTTAGCCGACGACGACCACCTCCGGTTGTATGCGCCCGTATATTATTTCTTTCTTGTATACGGGGACGCGTTCGATTTTTTCTTCCTTTTTTTTCTCCTTTGCTTTTTTCACCGCCAGAAACTGCCGGTGGTCCGATAACGAAACGACATACGCGACGCTCCTCACGACGACGGTCAGTCAATCTCGCACTACGAGACCGCGAGTACGCGCGTTACGTACCGGACGTCACTTGACGATTTTCGGCCATTTCTTTTGTCCGAAAAATTCACGAGAGCGTTTCTCAAACGTTCGTCGAGTTTTCGGAATTTCGAAACGCATTTCGCCATTGCCGCGTACGCGTTACCGTTTGAAAACAATAAACGTAATATGAAAACAATAACAACACTTCGTGTATTATACGTACGGGCGCACATCGGAATATTATATGCCCCGCTCGGTGTTTTTTTTTTAACATACTACACGTATACGTCGTGTTGTTTTCCTGTTATTACTTTACTACCAGTTGGTAAATGAAGGAATAAAAAAACCATTTTTATTGTACGTCAATAATCGCTAGGACGTTTGCAGTCCTCGACTACTGAACGCGCGTTTTCGCGTTTAAAAAGATTCAAAAAACAGATCGATTGATTTAAGTTTTAAAGTACGGAAGAACGAGCGTGCGATCGAGCGTCCACAACGACGCAATAACATTAAATTGGATGTCGGGAGAGTAATCGACGGAGTGACCGATAAACCCACCACTAGGATATTATACCGTTTGTTTTGTAAATTATATAAATTTATGACGAATTAATGGTTTATCGTTTATAATAGGCTAGCTGAATTACCCGATGTTCAACGTGCAATAATTACATTTTCGTTCAAATAATAAATAATTATTATTCATATTTTTTTTTCAAAATAATTTATTATTTATAAATAACCCTACACACATATTATTACGATATAATTATGACACGTGTATTAATAGTACCTACGAATTTTTATTTTATTATTCGAAAAACTCATGCACGATTTTGTCGATACTGTTAATTTTTTACAATTGTGACGTATTCGTCCTTGTATCGTTTAAAATTTCACTACCAATTTGTAGAAGAAATTTAGAAAATTCTCCCACGTATACATCTCCCGTTAATAGAACTCGTGTATTTATAGTAAAACCGTAATATTTGAGTACAATATATCCCCTCCCTTCCCCTTTTCAAACAAAAAAATGAAAAAATGGGCGACGTGTGAACACTTGGAAAAGAAAAATTGTAAAAAATTGTGGCTGCTACCGAGCAGGAGTTGCCTGTTGCTTTCGAGGAATATCTGTACTCGAAAATTCTACAAGGAGGAGTTCTCCAATCATTACAGCCACAGTTTGTATTCGGTAATAAATTGCATCTAGTTGATACTTCAGAGAGGTAATTTTTCGATTCTTTTCAAAAGCGCCTAAAATAATTACTGAAAAATGACATATAAACGGTAAAAGTATGATTTTGTCGAAATCGATTATCGTTGTTTTTTTCGTAATTTCGAAACTAATGATTATAGAAACTAGAAATATTCATTAAATACCTATGTAAATTTATATTATATCGAGGGAAAATGATATTCGAAAACTTTCTTTTAAGTTTAGACCATTTACAGTAATTATAGGTTTTGAGGTGTTTAATATATAAAAAGTGTTAGTTTTACCCAAAATCGGTACCCAAAAAAGATTATACTGAAACTCCGACCAGAATCCAATGCAATGATTAATCATTGCTTTCAAATTTACAGTGATCACAATATAGTCTAAAATTTTTACCCAAAAGTAAATCACTTAAGCGGCCGTTCGTAACACGCCTCGGCTCGGTACTTTAAAAAAAAAAAAAAAATTAACTAGACATCGTCTTCGTATAAATTTTGCGCTCATTACTACTTTACTTTCTATATGTATTTTTTTTTTTTTTTTTTTATAACGTTTGACTTCCAATAAACATTGTTAAAAACGAGTGTTGTGTTAATATTTGTAAATACGGAGGCGCACGAATGAGTGCCGATCGGGTCGTGCGAGTGGAAAATTCTAACAGGGACATTGCGGTACCGATGTGTTGGTACCCCAGAGCCGTAGTAAAGGAGGATGGCGAAAGTCCGCGTTGTCCCAAATTCAAAGGACGCGAAGTTTATGAAATTGATATGATATAATATTATTTTCAACGACAATCCAATGAAAATAAATTAAAAAATAAAATATTTATAAAATTAATAATAATAATAATAATAATAATAATAATAATAATAGTCTATTGGAGTTCTGTATTGAAACCAAGACGTTTTGAGTTTCGACCTGGGCGCAATATTCGGTTGTTACGGTCGTGGTCGGTACAGACGGTATTAGGTTATATACGTGTACGAAGACATCAGCGGGAAAACGTGTCGCGTGACGTCGGGTTCGAACGCGCGACGGTCACGGTCGGGTGACATTATTGTACTCGTATTTCGGATCGGCGGCGTGCGCTCGATGATTGATGGATCCTGTAACGATCGCGGACGAAGGACGCGCGATACATCGACCTGAACGTGCGGCGGCAACGCGGTTCTCTCGTCGTCGACGTCCGCGATACGCTACATAATACAGTTCAACTCCGTCGAAACGTTTAATTGTACAATAAATTTTCGTGTTGTGTTTGACATTTTCCGGAGATCGATTTCTATTTAGAAAAAAACAAAAAAAAGAGAAAAAAATACGTGTCAAACACGGAGTATATCGCGGCGCGGAGACCAGCAGTTCAGCGTGCACGGTCTGACCGGTTGTGTTCGCGCAGATGTCCGCCCGACAGCGCTGGTAGTTCGTAAGCTTCGTCGTGGTTTCGATGGGCGATCGAAAAACGCGAAAACGGGCCGAGAATATTGAACGCTTATTGAATCGATACACTCGAACCGGACGGCGCTTTGAAACACTCCGTTTGCGAATGAACTAGGGGATTTTATCGAAAATAATTCAGTTTTTCCGTAAAAAAAAAAAAAAATAAAATAAAATAAAAGAGTTTTTATAAGCCGCTTTCCGTAGCCTATTATTCGCAACGTACCGTTTAATCAATCGAAAAATATAAATAAATAAATCAATGGATTTTTGAGCGCGAGTGCGATTTGTGAAAAAATCGACGAATTCCTTCAATGTACACTTTACCGGCTCGACGCACTGTACGTTTTAAACGGTTATCGAATAGTAATTTAAAACGTACGTTTTATCACTATAAGAAATATTATTGCGCGAACGACGGAAAACAGAGAATTTACAACACAGACGTTCGTAGTTTTTCGATTCTTCTCCGACCGCATGACAGTCCCCGAAAACCCACACACACACACAGTATGTCAAAACAGTGTGATAATTATAAAAAGAAAAAAAACCGTAATTAGAAGCCATTGTCACTGGCTTCGGCTAAAGCGTTTCGATTTTGAACGTCGAATTTTCGGATTTTCATAGGATTTCAGACGGGTTACACGAAAATTATTTCACCTCTTACACGGGACTCGAGAATTTAGTTTCATCTCCGAAAAGCACAAAAAAATTACCACTTCCATTGCGATCACCAATTCTCTTCCTCCCAAAAACATTAGACGTAGTTTACGAGTTTTCGTAATGTTTTACAATTGCGAAAAAAAAAAAGAACTCGAGAATATGTTTTATTTTTTCCGTTTCATCCACCGTTGCTTAAAGCACACCCGGAATCGTAGCATTTTTCTTTTTTTACGAAAACGGTTGTAACAGTAGTGTCAAATGTATGCGCCATTTAGTGATTATAACTAATGCATTAATACCCAAACGTTCGTTTTGAAAATATTCGAAATTAAAAATAAAACTAACGTCAGCCAATCTCCGCACATTAGTCACATTACCCCGTGCGTAACGACACATAATTCATTGTGTAAAAAAAAAAAAAAAAATGTTTTTCACCGACACTTTTCTCTCTCTCTCTCTCTCTCTGTGTTTTCGACGTCGTTCGTCGTTTACACGTATCCACTCCGCGATATATCCCTTCACGAAGCGTAATAATTTCGTGAATATTTTAATATTATAGGTACGCGATTTTCATAAATCTATAAGAAACACAGCGGCGGAATATTATATTATACAACACTTTAGTAAATATTTATTTGAAAATTGTTCCATCAGACGAACGTGTTGTCATATATTATAATATATTATATTGCGTATACTCCCACTATTACTACGCAGCACGCTATCTACACAGCGTGTCTGAGAGCGGTTTTTTTTTCTCTTTTTTTTTTTTTTTTGTTTCGCGAATGTGTAAAACGCCGCGTTTTATTTGAAATTTAATACGGCTTTAATAAATCATCGTTCAGAATGCACCGAGAAAAGACATTTAATATTCAATTATACACGACGGAATAAATTCAATTTAAGCTGTACGTTTTAAGTTTTCACTTAATGTCTCGTATATTAATGAACTACGAAAATCCTGTACCAATACGTGTATACGTAATATATTTTATACACATATATATATATAATATGTAGTTTGTGAGGAGAGATTGAGTCTCATTCGTTATTGACTCTAAATAAAAATTAGACTGCTGTACACGAGAAAGTAAATAGTTATTTAATATTTGTTTATGAACGGCGAACAATTTTTGCGTAAAATATTTATATAGACGTGTAAAATTCATTGGAATTTTTATATTGTCTTTTGTTTTTATTTTTTATCTTTTGTCAATGGATTAACGTATTGCATAAAGATATACACGAGTAGATCTGCCGAGTCACCAGGATACAAAATGATTTGGGTCGTTTGAAAAATTCTCGTTTTCACATCACTCCTCTCGCCTCTGTTTACACGAGTGGATACATACCTCATCTCGCGGACATGACGATGGGTCCTGCAGGGACTAATCTAAATTGTTCGATTTATTTGTTTTTTTTTTTTTACTGTTCGCCACTAGTACTACTAAATGATAACAGAACGGGCTACACAAAAATAGTCCAGTAAAAATATCGTATACAGAGGAGAGAAACAATGGTATAGTCACACGTTCCACGAGTTACGGGAAAAAAACGAGGAGAGTCACAAAATCCCTTAACTTACCTTTGTCTCCGCAGTAACATTGACATAATATGTTAACCCGCAATCAGTGCGCCAATCCGATGTCACGTAAAAAAAAAACAAAATAATTTTTATGGTTTAAACCACTTTATTATTATTATTATTATTATTACTGAAATCATTAATTTTTTTTTCGTCTTCTAAAAACGTTTTTTTTTTACGCGGAATAATGTTTTATTTTCATTTTAAGCTCCGAATAATTTTTTACAGTCAAAATTGAATAATTTAAACGTTTTGAAAAAATAAAAAATAAATCAATTTAAAAAGAATTTCGGAACGGAAAAATGTTATTTCCTCCTCCCTTCCCGTCTATAATGAAATTTGCGACTTACGCGGTTTTAAAATCGGTAATTTTGCTCGGGGGGGAAAAAAATAGAACGACGTATGGTTGTTTTTATGATATCACTTTTTTCGTTTTTTTAATTTTTAACACGGGTGTTGAACGGGTGGAACAGATGATACATAACGGTTGGTACATAAAATATCCTACCTGAACGCTATCGATAACGTCTCGGAACATTTTTAAAATCTAATTTCCATTGATATTAACAATTTGCGATTATATCGTACAATTGTTTTTCCCATCCACAATACCTCCCCATACGTAAATAACTGGCGGTTATTATTATTATTATTATTTTGATTCTCGCACACGCGTTGTTCAATATTATATTATACGTATGTGTTATAAACGAACACCGCCGCGGTTCATTCCGCGTTCATAGGGTGGAAGAGAAACGCGGGGCAATACCGTTTCGTGTGTTCCGTGGTCAATGACAAGTCGCGGCGTGCACTGGTTACACGGGAATGATAAATTCCAATAATTGGTACAACGTCGTCATCGGACTCGGGGTGTGGTGTGATGGCAGAATGGCTCGAGGCGCAAAGAAATTATATATTGTTCGAAAAGGTTAATAATAATAATAATAATAATAATAATGATAATAAGATTGTTGCGCGCGTCAGGTACACGCATTAAGTGCCCTCCTCGAGTATATTTGTGTAATATTTTACGTGTGTTTATAATAACGTTCGTAATAATAATATGTGTTTTGATAATAATTTTCAACCGAAACCGTGTCGGGTAAAAAGAAAAACGCGTCGTCCCAAAAAACGTAACGCTATTTTGACCGAAATGGTATTTTATTTTTTAATAATAATTTATACCGAGCGTAGAAAAGTAGAAAAAGAAGAAGAAAAAGGCGACCCCGTACATTAATCGTTATTATTATTATTATTATTATTATTATTATTATTATAACTTATTATTAATACTATAAGGAATGGATTTCGCTTGTCGCGTATAAATATTATACGCGGCACGCCACTGGTGTAGCAGCAACAGCAGCAGCGGCGGTGTGCCGCAAACACGCACGCACGGGTTCTCTCATACGTACGATGAGGAGGAGGAGGAGACGTCCCGGTGGTGGTTGTCGTATATCAAAAAATAATAATAATTTCTCTCTCTCTCTCTCTCTTCTTTTCCGCGCCACCGTCACCCTATCACACCCCCGTCGAGTATTTTTAATAGCGTTTTGTCGATCATTATCCGATAAAACACCTTGTTTCACACACACACACAACACACATTGTATATACAATATATTATTATTATTATTATTATTATTGCCGCCGGCGCCGCGGTTTATTTCGACGGAGACCAGCTGTCCGGCGTACGCCTCGTCCAATGATGACCGCGTCGCGGTTGTCCTTTTCATCGTCCCGGTTGTCCTTTTCATCGTCGTCGTCGTCGTTTCTCATTTATTATTATTTTTTTTTTTTTTTGCTTTTTACATATACGTGTCGGCTTCGCATGCCGCCGATCCCTTTAATTATTATTATTCGCTGTACCAAAAGGCCGTGCCGCCGCAATATACTATACCGTGTGTGTGTACACTATACCGTGTGTGTGTGTGTGTGTGCAGTAGATACGATTTTTTCCTGTGCTGTGGGCCAGAAGGACTCCCAGGAAACATTCGAAATAAAAAACATTTCGAGAAATTTTTTTAATGGAAAATATTTCCGTATAATTATACAAAACAAATTCAACTAGCCGATTGTAAGGGCGTCTAAATAAATCGTTGTTAGGGACGAGGAGTTATAGGAGGTAGAATGGCTGAAATATGCATTGAATTCAATAAAATACGTGTAAAAAAAAAAAAAAAAAAATGAAATTTTATTTTTATAAATAATTTGAAAAAAAAAACCGACGTACATTCTGTGAAACCGTAGACAATTAATAATTATTACATAAAAAAAACACACCAGAACATCTGAATATTTTCAAATTGCCGATCGGAGAATACGGAATTTTTTTTTTCATACCCGTAAATCTATCGTATTCTATTACCGATGCTTCTTTTTTTTTTTTTTAAATATTTTCGACATCTAAGCGAGACCAAGTTTGTCTGCAAAAACGATACTCTCGTAACAACGAAAAATATCTTTTCCACATCGGTTGAATTTGTACGGGCATGCTCGAAGTAAACCGAATCTCGTCACTGGTCAAGTTGTCTTCTGGCAATACGTAATGACTTTGGTTTAAATGTTCCATATACCGTTTAAAATGCCAAACTAAATTTTTTTGTTTGACCGTCGCAAAGGGAAAAATAATCGCGTTACATTGCACTGACTACACTAACTGTACATATAATCCATTGTTACAATAACAGTGACGATGATCAGACGCGATAAAATTCACCGATGTCTCGATGACGAGCACGTATTACTGTTTTGTGAAAGACATATAATTTATATTTAATCTTAATTTTATTCTACGCCCGAAATCGTTAAATTTTTTTTTTTTTTTTGATGGACTTATTAGAACTCATTAGAATCGGCGATGGTATTTGAAGAAACGCTTTTCTACGCCGCGTTTGCAAAACTAATGGTTATAAAATTGTCGTCTTGTGACGGACGTATCGTTTCGGTTTTTACAACGTGCGAGAGAAATAAAATTCAAAACGCTCGTTCTTCTTCTTC
This sequence comes from Chaetogeoica ovagalla, assembly GCA_032441825.1. Taxonomy (NCBI): domain Eukaryota; kingdom Metazoa; phylum Arthropoda; class Insecta; order Hemiptera; family Aphididae; genus Chaetogeoica; species Chaetogeoica ovagalla. Next base: position 11,538,928 of record CM063723.1, on the reverse strand, counting down.
TTCTTCTTCTTCTTTTTTTCTCGTAGAAAATCATGAAAAAAAAACCGTGCCCCCCCCCACATTTTTAACACAAGAAAACACACAACGAGACTCGTTGTCGGCAACGGTGTTTCGGAAAATTATTGTTTACAGCAGGGATTCTCAGACTTTTATGAACACTGTACCCCTTTTTACCAATACATTTTTTTGAGTACCCCTTATTAGTTACTAAATTAAAATATATACAAAAAAAATTTAAAGACTTACATACATTTTTTATTTCATTAATATTAAGTTATTGAAAACTAATACACAAAAAATTTTAAAAACTAAAAGCGCTTACTTTCAAAGAAATTAGTGAGAAGGGTGAGCTGGTTTCTGTTTGCACATATTATACTGGTTGTACGGTATATCATAGCACGCGATAAGCCGATAACGCACACACACACGAGTGTCGTTCACGGTAACGACGCAAGATTTTATTTGACGAATGAAATGATTAGATACGGTATATCGTTTTAAGACTGAAATTCGCTTGGATTTTAGAGTTTTTTCCTCTATTTCAATTTAAAGGTTTGTTAGCCAGACTCGTACCCCTTAAAAAATTTCGAGTACCCCCGAGGGATACGCGTACCACAGTTTGAGAAACACTGGTTTAGAGAACGGGGAGAGCGAGTGAGAGAGAGAATCGAATTACTGCGCGCGCGCGGCACGCGCTACTCGTTATTATCACACGTCGATTATTGTTTTTCTTTTTTTTTTTTATTTTCTTTTAGTATTGTGTCAAACGAAGTGTGCCCGTCGCCGCCGGTCGTGTGTCCGGTCTGTTTCGGTGCGCGATTTCACGGGTCGTTTTCACGCGTTGTCCCGGGATTTTTCACAGTTTTTCCGGTGTCGCCGTCGCCGCCGCCGCCGGCCGTCCGCTATAGCTGATTGATGAGACGGCTCGGCGGCCGGAAACGAACAACGACGCGCGTCGACGGCGACGACGACGGCGCGTATTTCCGAATCCTAACCGAACCGGTGCCGCCGGAGTTCTCTTCCCTCCTCCGCGCGTCTTTTCCCCCGCGCGTTGACCGGTTCCGTGGCACGTTTTTCATTTTCGGATTCTGGACGGAGCAACGTGTTGGTTTTACAATGATGCTCAAACGGTGTGGTAAAAAAAAAAAATTCTATCAAACGTTGTGTTCCGGCATTTGCAATATTTTCCGGTTACACCTGGTCGTCGGTATACTTTGAAGACTTTTGAAACCGATATGGACGAGACAATCGCGATTATCGTTATTACTCCGAAACTAACCGGAAACCGTGGGATTTTCGCCAAACACGTAACTTTGAACCGTTACGGACGAGAGAGATTTTGCGAGAAAAAAAATTTCTTCCGATTTTTGGTCATTTATGGCGATTGTACGTTTTGCGGTATTTATTGATTAGTTTTTTTTTTGTAAGCGTGTAAAATGCTTATGGTATTTCGATGGTAATCGAAATCGAAATCGGATGTCTTTCGTTGCAAGAAGATAATTTGAATTTAAAATATTATCGTCTCGTCTGCGTAATATGTCGTCAATCATCACACGGACACGGCAAACTCCGGCCACCCGCGTTTGTCTCGTCCTGGCCCGCATTAGACTTTCAGCAATGACGAAAGCAATATCGAATTTATTAATGTTTTTGTAACTAATCGATTAAACATTTAAACTGCTCAGTGTTCAATCGCTCGCGGATATCCGATGTTGACGGTGTTCGCGCGGAGCTTCAAATGGAAACAACACACATTTACAGCCGCAATATATTCTCAGACGACTCGTGCGAACAATTACCACATTACTATTTTTTTTTCCGGATTTTTTCCGCTTCTTTTTCGAAAATTACAAATATAGCTGCAAGATACTCAAGTATGATCGCATTGTACGTGTGTGAATAAGCTTGTTATCGTATAAAAAAAAAAAAAAAAAACGTAAAAACCTCCGTACCGTTCACGCCGAACATAATATGGCATCTCCATCTCGTGATCGGAGCGAGCATTGGTAATTTCGATGTGGAAATCGAAAAAAATTGTAAACAACATTCAAAAACAAAAAAAAAAAAATCACATTTAGCATGGTTTCGTTGTAATTTCCATACTTTTACGTGGCATAAATTTATTTGTTCCTTATATAGCTGTATTCTTAAACGCGTTATTTATTGATTACACATATAAAATTATGTCCGCTGCTGTCACGCAGTTTAAAGTCCAATATACTTGCTCTCTAATCATTGCTATTACACTTGTAATGCTTTACAGCGATTGAATTATTGTCGTTGATTTAAACGAACAGTTGATTTAATTCTTAAGACTTTAGTACATTTTGACTGTCACTAATAATGGGGTAGAACAACAAGTTTTTTTTTTCAAATAATTTTAATCGAATTTTTTTTTTTTTTTTTGTATTTTCCAACCCCCGAAACCTATTCAAATGTTGACTCGAGAGTCCCCGCAAAGACGTTGCCGCCTACTGAATTATACAGAATGTTGAAATATTATGTCTTTTTCTACCATAATAACATTGTCTGTCTTTATTTCCGTATACTTTTAATAAAGTGCCTCAAATCGGTTAGTGTTCGGAATTACGCGACGACGAGTGCGCTGAAATCGCCTCGTCTTTATACTCTATAATATCATTTTCTCTCGTATTATTATCATTATAGCCTACTGCTGTTATTATTATTATTATTACAATTGTTGTTAGGTATTTATTATTGTTGTAGTGTTACGGTGGTAGTGGCGCGAGCCGAAAATAATTCAATAAACGGATACTATTAATAAATATTACAAGTCCAACCTAACCTTGTGTTAGTGAGTCTTCTCGCACACGAAAAAAATAACAATAATTGTCGTAAAATCCGAATCAAAAAAAAAAAAGATATTTATTCGTATTTTTATATCTATTAACAATATTAAATATATTTAAGTAATAATAAATAATTTAAATTTATTATTAATGTTAAATATTAATTAATCTATGTATTTTCACCATATCATGTATTATAAGTTAGCACACTCTGAAAATCCCGGTGCCTCATTATTGTAAAACGATATAGTGTACAATGTAGTGTTTTTACATCACTTTTAATGTATAACTGTTAACACAATCCATTATTGATTGGTTAACGTTAACGTTATTCGGATAGTGATGATCAGAGCCCGGATTTCAATGCAAAATGCATCTTTTTTTCGTTAATCTTAGGCAATGCTTTCCAAGTTTATAATTTGATTCATCGCTGATGATGTTTCGTGTTTATAAATGAAGAATTACACATTAGCCAAAATTCAATGATGTGGACCTTATCCAAATGTTAACATTACCCGTATACACATGTATGGTACACATAATATTACGTTTTATAACCAGTCTTGTAATGAATACTTTTGAAACGCATACAATAATAATTTTATTCAAACACGAATAGAGAAAACAATTAGTGCTTAAAATATAAATATATATATCGAATACTTTTCGGAAAATATTGTACATTATTTCTCTTCGTGTGACATCGTTTTTGATTAATTATTTTGTATATATTATAATTAATATTGCTAGATTATCGGCCAGTTTTTAATTTATAATCAGATGAATGACTGGTTTTTTTTTGGGGGGGGGATATTTTATTCTCGTGTCTTGGGACAATTAGTATTATGAGACACGGATAAAAAGATTTGAGTGTTTAGAAAGCGCGTATTCGAATATAATTAATATAAATATATGTATTTTTGAAACGTAATTAGACGAGCATATTCGTAGTGGAAACAAATGTAATTAAAATATATTTTTAATGAGTAAAAAAAAAAAAATTTGAATTCTTAATAAGACTGAGCCTGCAGAGCTTAACAATTCGTGCTTCGACCACAACACACGTATTATATATTATAAACTCGTTAAAACTATCCGTGTCTCCTCTGTATGTGCGTATATTTACTATTATAGAAAAACATAAATTACGACAACCGGAAATTATTTATAATATTCTACGCTGACAAAACATAATCCACGGAGTTTTTCGTATTGACCATCGCCATAATATAAATATATAATGTGATTTTCATGTATATTAGACTGTCGAGTTATGCGTAAAATATTATATGTACGCGTGTACGTTGGTCATTACAAACGATATTTTATTTTGTATTAAATCGTCGTCGTTACACTCTGCGAAAATCATACGGGAAACGATTACAAAAATAATAATTTATGGTTCTTTTTTGTTTTGCCTCACATATTTATTTATTAATAAAATAGTAAAACAAAAAAAATAAATAAAAAAAACCATATGTTAAAGAAATAGAAACCAAAACGTATTATAAGTTAATATTTTTAAATAAATAAAAAAAAATGTATATAAATATACTATTAAACATGTGTATATTATGAATATACAAATATACAATCGAAGAGTATTATGTAAAATAAAGAAAAAATATATATAATAGTTTTATTTGCATATTAAATATAATAATAATATTAATAATAATAATAATAATAATAATAATAATAATATGTTTATTCACTCCCGGTTTCGACCAAAAGTCATCATCGGGTGTAATTAAGCAAAAAATAAAAACTATATATATGTTTACGTAATTGTTTAACTGTTTATCTATTATTTAATATTTTAATTTATTTTATTATTATTTTTTTTTGTACAAAAACACGGATGCTTTAATTTAAGGTCCGAGTTATTATTCATTTTTATCGTTTTAAATTCGAAGGCTGTCACGAATAATTAAAGTGAAAAAAACGATTTTAAGCGATACTAAATTGATATAAAAAAACTTTTTTTAAGAAAAACGATTGATTTAATTAGCATTAAAATGTTATACGTCAAAGCTCGTGTGTTCAGCTCGCTGAAAAATAACGTTCGAATTTTTATCGACAATACTATGAGAGCTACGTTGAATTTGTGGATAATTTCTCTTTACGTTTCAGTTGACAATAGTATGTGTAACACTGCAGCGATTATATTGTTACACCAAACCGTTCCATTTGCACAAAATATTTTTCGCATATAAATACACACGTATACGTTCAGCCCAGAATCCAAAATTCTCAATAAATGTAGTAGAGATATACGTAAGCTACGTATTTTTGTCTAGTCGTTTTAAATTGGTTTGCGAATAAAAAATAAACAACACGATTTTTGTACTCGCAAATCGAAAAAAAAACCATTTCGTTCTAAACGCATTTAATTATTTATTTTAAACGCGGTATAAACACGAGATCAAAGTGGAGATATTTGCATTCGAAATGTCGGTCAAATAGATGTTTGTATACACAAAGGAATCTCATAGCAAGACACATTGGGGATAAATGAACAGAACATATCATATTGTTGTTGGAACACCATATCGACGACGACTTTTTCAAATGCGTAGGCAGAAATTTCCATTTGGGGCATAGCGGCGCAAACAGAATACGTTGAAAACGCGTTTCTATTAGGGTTAAATCCTTATTATAATAATAACAATAATAATAATAATAATAACAATACTAATAATTATAACACTACACGTTTTATTATTAAAACGAAACGTTGAACAAAATTCTGTTTTACGTTTGCACTCGTGCGGTGTTGTTTAAGCCCCGGCACTCATCTCGAACGTGATTAACGATCGAAAAAGAGTATACCGTCCGAAAATCGCTGTCCCCGATTCGACGAGAAATGAGGCAGTTTCGAATGTACGAATAAGAGCAGTAACAAATAGCTGGTTATCCTTAGGGGAATAGTGTGCGAAATCGAAGCAATTTAATTTATGGATACCGCGTTATCGTCAGAGTAATTTGAGTAATTGGCCAAAGCAATTTCGAGAGAACTATTCTACGGATTTAGAAGATTGCAGTTACGTCAACGGACTTGTCAGAATCCACCGAGTGTCAAGAGCTGTGTACAATTTTCTTATTCCATCATCACTAAATTGATGGTGTTAAAAAAAAAAAAAAAAAAAAAATGGTATGAAATCTAATATTTATTAATTTTTTTATTTTTTTTCTTTATGTGTCGATGCTTTTTTTTTTAAATGTTTATATTATAGAAAATAAGTTTTTCATTTTTAAATTATCATTGCTGTATAAATTGTCCACCGTGTAAATCGTGTGAACGTTCAGAGTTTCAGTTGTACCGTGTAAATATACCATAATTTATTTGTATATATATATATATATATATATATATATATATATATTTATTCGTCAATTTGTTTCCCGTACAATATACAATCAAATTTTTTTTATTCAATTTTCACTCGCGGATTCTCAGTTATTATCAGTACGTATTTCAAACAGCGGCTAATCGTTAATCCTGACTTTCCCGAAAAAACACAATTGTTCGAAATCGCTCTCGCACAAAACGTAGAAAGAGAATCAACTGAAATTCACACGAGCTAAGACGTATAATTCGGGAATTGCCACGAACAGTAATAGTCTCAGAAAATCCGTTCGGCTATACAACGTTTACACAATGAACGCGCATCCGACCAAAATATGATCGAAACCATAACGGACGAACGGAGTTTTGGCGACGAACGCATTGTAATTGATTGGCATTTACTTAAATTGCCATTTTTTGTTTTTAAACATATAAATAACGATGAATAAAACTCAATATGAGACGATCGCATTCAAGTCATATTCAAAATACGTACATTTATTTTGACTTGAGGTTCAACCCGTACGTAACCGGATATACCAGTTAGTTATTATAAAATGACAAATTACGTTGTCAACAATAATAATTTGTCAAAAAAAAAAAAAAAAATAATAATAATAATAATAACGTAAATAATAATATTAATATTATAACGTGTTTTTATTAATAATAAAAACACGTAAATCACGTGTAGACTTATATGATTTAAATAACAGAAGGAAAAATTAAAATAAGAAATCATCACGCGAGCGACGGATTAATTTATTATTATTATTATTATTATTATTATTATTATTAAAACGCGGCGTTAAATCGGGAATAGCCTTAGAAAAAAATATTAACGAGTACGAAACTGACCGCTCAGCAGGGAATTGCTTCCCCCGTATTGGCAATCCCTTTTTTTTTTGAATGCGTACTTAATTGAAAAAAAAAACGAAAACGTTAATTTTTTAAATACCCGTTTCATTATTTTATCAGCGGTACAAAATTGAATACGTAAAGTTTTGTCCGATGAAAATTTACATTTTTTTCAAAACTTATTACAGAACAATAATTACACAGGAACTAATGCGCGTTGTACGCACAAACGAATAAGGACGAAAATAACATTAATTACGTAATATTTATATAAATAACGTGTATAAAACACAGACGGGAATAAATAATACGAAACAATGACCGCCGCTGACGTATGAATTACGCATAAATTTACAAAAAAATGTGTTGTTAATCGCGTATGGAAAAATGAACTTGCAAAAAGTATATTTTATTCATTAGCACTAGGATAATCCGCAGATTACGAACGAATAATAATAATAATAATAATAATAATAATAATAATAATAGTAAAAAAAAAAGAAAAATTGGTATATCGTATACGAATATTATAATACGATCGAGGAAACGATAAATGTGTTGCACAATTAATAGAAACCGTCTATTGTTTTAAACGTATTTACCTCGTCCGTAATAATAATTATACGTCGCACTATTTGTGTTTTCTCGATTATCGCATCGAATAACATTGAAATAAAATTGTAATTTTTTTTTTTTTTATATATAATAAAACGCGTACTGCGTTAGTATTTTAATAACTCATATAAAAAAAATTGAGTTTTAACAAGTGTGTTTGTCTAGAACACGAAATTAAAAAAAAAAAACACACACACACATACGTTTACATAACTGACCGCGGTGCATAACATTCGGTGTTAAACCAAGTTTTATTAAATATTTTTCTTTAAGATACGCGGCATCAATGCGACGCGCGTAGAACATACAAGCGTGTATTACATAAAAAATCATTTTAATTATTTTTCGCTCTTCTTTATTTTTTTTTATTTTGGCATTTCGAGAACGTAGAACGAAATAGAATAGGATCTGTATTTCGTACAATGTCGAATCAATGAAACAGTTAAAGGCACTGAGTATTACTGCGTGTATTGTTCAAGTACAGTTCTGACGATGTATGGACGTAATAATAATAACTCCAACTCGATTCGACTGGGGCCTCGAGCAACGTTCTATTAAATGTTTTTGAGTACACGCAAAATTGAGTTCGAGCAGAATTGAATATCGGAATAAAAAATAAAACTAACGCGAACATTTTGATTTTATGCAATTACGAGATTTTCGTATTTATTTTACGTTCACCTTTTTACACGTCCATAAACCAGAAAAATTCCGATTCATTCTGCAGCAGTCGAAACACGGGAATACTCTAAAACAGTAAAATATAATATAATTTTAATATATTCGCAACGGGTTAGAATATTAGTTATACATCGCGCCAATGAAGTAAACGCGCGCGCGCGCGTGTTAATATAATTAATTTGATAATATTACATGATGAAATTTTTTTATTATTAATTCGTAAACATATTTTTGTCTGTAATATTTTGTAATAATAAATAAATACAAAATTTAAAATATATAATATTTTAACACTTTGCTCGAGATCGATATGACAATGGCGTTTTTTTTTTTTAGAATTGTACTAATTATCTAATTAAACTCCGTGCTCGGTTGTATATTAAATAAAAATTATTCATTAAATCTCATATAAATATAGTGCGGAAACGACATTAACTTTTTATTTATATATATAAGTAAAAGTTTTTTTTTACACTTGTATAAAAAATATATTATATTTTCTCGAGATACTTAAAAACGTTATAATTCTAATTATTATTATTTTTTTTTTATCGTTCAGAGTATAATTGATTTCCGTCTTATTTTATTTAGTAATTTTAAAAGAGAAAAACATTGTTTACATTAATAATTACGTGTGTTTTGGTTGAAAATTGTTATAGGTGTATTTATTGTACTTTATAATAAATAAGTAAAAATCAAAGAAAAAAAAATAGCGCGTATGTTATGTTAGACATTTTAATTCAATTGAAATTGACAATTATTATCTATTTATTGGTTACATTTTTTGATTGTTTCTAAAGCTCATTTCAAAACAAGCGATAAAATAAACTATTTAGACATTCTATGTCTTTTGCATCTGCAAAAACTTGATTCTGTATTGTTCGCGTTTAGATCTCTTGCACACGACATACTGTTGCATTAGCTACTAATATACATATATATATATATATATATATATATATATATATATTCTTCATATTTTCAATCATTATTCGCTTTTACGTATGCAAAATGCGTATACAGAAATAAAATCATCAATTTTTCGATTCGAACGTAAACTTATGTACACGCCATCATGTGTACTGCTCAGAAATTGAGTTTAGACACTCATTTCACTATATTGGCAATGGTGAATCACATTCATTTTCTTTGCATAAACGCAACACACACATACACAAGTATTATAACAGCACGTAATCGTTTGAAGTGTTGTACGAAATTATCGGATTTATTTTCGGATATAATTCGCGTTTAATTCGTTGTCGTCGGGAGGCTGCTTGTCAAAAGACACTAAATCTTACCTATATATCAACATAGGATGTTAAAAACGAAGTTTATTTACGCGTGATACGCCTACTCTAATACATCATATAGTTACGGGTATTGTCCAAAGACTGGTCAATATTAAGCCTTTATCAGCGGGTTATTTGGACAATATCCAAGTTCTGTATTTGAAAGCCATCCTACGAGGATGTCAGTCTCCTCCTCCGTTTTCTTTTTACGAACGGTATTATTCTATATATAAGCGTATAAGTTTATTGGTGGTCGTTTATTGATCGAAATAAAAATTTTACCAAACATACGTTGTGATATTATCACAAATTACGAGGTGACAATTATATTTTATATCTGTTTTTAAATTTCGAATCAGGAAAAAAATTATTTTAACACGCAACGTTTGATTTTCGAGCACACAATAAATACGTTTTCTCCAGTTGAACTTGCTCTGGGCATCACGTTTTCGGTGGCAGTGAATTTTCAATGGTTTTATTTGAATAATATATTCAAATATACTCGTTTTCTGTGATAATGTTTCTCTAGCAACTCGAAAGACAAAAAAAAAACGTATAATTTTCAGTAGCCAGTTTTGACACACGCACACAATACGAAGATTTTCATTCATAAGCACGTGTGTTGTGTTGATAAAATCATCGGTGTGAATAATCGTATCCAGCTGGTGTCCGCGGTCGTTTCGTTAATTCGTCAATCGTGCGTAACACAATGAAAAAACGACTGTAACAATCGGGAGTTGTCTATTTGCGTTGCACTCAAAACAATCGGAATCAGACAATTTCGCGTTTTCGTCAACGTCGTCGTTACAACGAAATATTATTATTATTATTATTATTATTGGTAAAATATAACATTGTCTCCGCGACTACGCGTACACAAATTTTTCACTTTTATCGTACCGTCGAATATACGAGCGTTTTTCAAAGGGTCAATTCGAAAATGTTCCAGGAGGAGGCCACTGAAAACGTCAAACTTTTAGTGTTAAAAATAAAATGTATTTCATAATCATTATTATAATTAATAGAATATTGTACAAAAGGGACATTTTAGAATTCGTGATCCGTCGGATATACGTGAAAAAATTGTCTCGATTTACGCGAATATGTTTTTTTAAAACAATTTGCGCCGTCACGTTGGTTTAAACCGTTTGTAAAAAGCATTTCGCTTTGTTCGTGTCGAGGACGCGAAAAGAAATTCCGTCATTTTATCGAAAGAAATATTTCCCCATGAACAGTGCTGGGCGCAGTGAACAAGAGCGTAGGCAGGTGAGCGTTCATTTTGTTCCGGCGTAAAGTGGATCTTAAAATGTACCGTACGGGATTCGCCCAGTAGCGGAAAATCACGACTTTTCACGTCAATAGGGAAATTATTTTGCCACGCCTCCCGAGAATTAACGTTAATTTCGATCATTCTGTAGCCTGTTCGGCCTAGAGGGCCCCGGTTGTCCGATGGTAACGGGCGCTAATCATTGACAATAATCGTTTCTCGGTTTTTTTCGTTAAACGGATTTTCCGTAAAAGACATAAACTCCCCCCGGTCGCCGGAACGCGCGCTTCTTTTTCTTCGCGTTAACGAGTTTCACCTACGCGGAAATCGGTGAAACGAGTCAATTGCGCGCGTTAATTGTGTGTGTGTGTAATAATATTTTAATAATTAAAAATATACAACACTTCTACTATTCACCGCTGTTGCCTGTGTCAGCGTTATAAGAGTCCCACGGTCAACCACGCGACGTACCAGCGCGCGTTTCACCGTGCCCGGCTTGTCCCGCTCGCGTCGTATCGTTCGTTGCGTTCGCACGCGTAAACGCGACGCGGTCACCGCGACCGCCGTTCGTAATCGCTGACCGTGTCACGACGGGGGAATCATAAAAACTTTTCGGACGTAACTACACACACACGAGTTATATTATATTTATTTATTTTTTTTTATATATATATAATATACGGTCCAAGGAGTAAAAGAAAAAATAATAACGACGCGAGTTAATTAGACTCGACGACGTACTCGTATAAAAACAAAACGAAAAAAAAAAAACACGCACACAATCGTAATTATTATTTCCATACACTGTCCTGTAGCCGTTCACCGCGGCGGATTAATACATTATTTATCGTATATTATTTCGCCGCTCTGACCAGTCGTCGTCGTCGTCGTCGTATAATTCACGTTTCTTTTTTTTTCTCGTTAATTTTTCGTTTCGTTTTCAATCGGACCGCAATTCTTTTCTTCTCTGTTACACTCCGACGCCTCTCGCGTAGACAGGAGATTATTTTTCGGCGACAGTGCCGTCGCTAACAGTACGCGCAATAAGTGTAACCGGCACCACAAGGGGCGGCCTCGCCTTTGAAAAGGAACGGAAAATAAAACGTCGTTGCGTAAAAGAGATTTTTATTTTGAGAAACGAATACTGCAGTACAACGTCGATGTATCGCTCGCGAATATATTCTTCGTATTTCCTAGATCTTTGGTTTCGTATTTTCCAAAAACGAAATGATTTTTATTAACGATTCCCAGGAGCGATTCAGCAAGAGCGGACAAAAGCGCTGCGAAATTAAAATCACAAATTTTAATAATAATAATAATAAATTATGACGCGAATGTGCAAAAGAAAACGGTGAAAAAATTTACACTACTTAAGAAAAGAAAAGGGGAAAAAAAATCGTTACATATTCAATTTGGCGTTTGCGTTTCGATCAACCGTAACGAGAATATTTGTGTAGACGATAGCGAATAACAGTTGTAAATATAACGGATATACGAAAAAAAATTTTAATTTTTCGATTTAAAAATAATAGTAACGTTACGGATGAACGCCGGAGCATTAACATCGTAGCGATCAAAATAAAAAAAACTATTAATAATTGTGTTCAAAAACGTACGTATTATATTAAAAATTACGTTCGGTCGATCCACAAATCACGGTATTCTTTTCTCTGACATAAATATAACTAACGTTTTTCTACTTTTTGACATTATAGTTAGTACACCAATAGACGAAAAAAAAAAAAGTATCCGTATTGTACAATTTAGTCGACGCGGGAATGTCAGAATACGAGCGTTAACGGTTTCGTTCGTGACGGCACCGTGGTAGAATAATTCTCGGTGTCGGACGATGACCACCAATCGCATAAAACACAACAATGTAAGAAAGGAGTTTGAAAAACATAATTCGATGGCGTAAAAACATAGAATTTCAAACATTTTTAATTAGCAAGAACCAATTAAGGGGAAACGTTTTGCGCCAAACTCGTGTACTTTTTAAATACTCGGAAAAAAATCATTCCGAATACCCATTCGAATACTTCGTGACGATAAGTGCGTTCCCTAAGCACTTCGAGTACTTTTTGAATAATTTTTTTTCCCCGCAAGTTTTCAGTAGTACGGCTATCAAGTACAATAAATTGTGTTATTCGTTTAGTCGAACACAACGTGCGTTTAGGACGTTAAATAATTTTTGTTTTTAATTCCGTGTCTATATAAGTCTGTTACAACGACACATGAGTGTCTTTTTTTCTTTTTCTCCGAAACAATAACATTTTACGTTTGAGCAGTGGCGTACGCATGGGTGGTGTCAGGGAAATATATGACACCCGCCCCTTAAATAGTTTAAAGTATCTTTTCAAATTACGAGACGATGATTAAAAAGAAAATTTCCTGATAAACCATTATCGTCATCTTTTTGTCGATTATATTGCGTTATGACGTAGTGGGAGAAGGAGATTTTTCAGAGTGATGAGCAAAAAAAATAGTCATCGATTCGTGTGTGTTATGACACCCCCATTGGCGCACACCTATGGTAAAATATTATTCTCTCAATGCGAGTACAATTTGAAATACGATTTGGTCTTTGAAGAGTATACGGAATGGTATTAAAAAAAAAAAAGTATTTAAAATCTATTCCGAATACTATAAAACCAATGTGCCTTTGCACATTCCGTCCCCGTCCGACCCGTAACTACGTCGCAGTAGGTCCGGACCGTTACGGTATTGACCAACGTCATAAGGTACGCACGCGTACGAGACGACCGCGAGTTTTTCCATCTAAAACGTGCACGGCACGCAGCAGCGACGCGATGATGACGATGATAATAATAATAATAATAATAATAAGAAACAATAATTTACGTTCCGACCTCATATATATTATATACATTTATTTCTCGTGTCGATTATTATTATTATTATTTTTTTTTTTTTACATATTTTATATACGTGCGCGCGTAGTAGATTTTCGGAGACAGATAAATTCGTTGTAATAATGGACCGTGTGTGTATTTTTTATTTATATTTTTTACACGACCGGACCATCGCCGTTCCCATGCCGATATAATAAAAAAAAAAAAGAAATACGCGATATGATGCACACGCGCGTTTCTCTCTCCTCCTCCGACCGGGACCTGTGAGTAATTTTAAGAAACGATTTCTGGGGCCACCACATACATTTAAATAACGCACACACACAATATTATAATTATTATACAAAATCGTATCATTCCTATTTGCTAGACGTGTTTGCGCCGGACGGACGACGAATATTACACGGAAATTCGTGCGCTCAGCCATCGCCGCCACACAATAATACGTTATAATAATAATAATAATAATAATAATAATAATAATAATAATAATAATAATAATAATAATAATAATAATAATAATAATAATAATAACAATAATATGTCTCGCGCGCGCGATTTTCTCGTTTTCGTAAGAGAAGATATTATGTGATTGTAATTGTTTTTATTCGGTACGGACGAAATCCGCGCGCATAATAACACACGCGCGCGTCTCCTCCGATCGTCGTCGAGTGTTTTTTTTTTTTCTTAACACGAATATTTTTATGCCGGCCATAATTCACGGTCTGTGAAATTCACGAATGCAACAAAAATAATATAACTCGTTCGTTTTCAAAATTCAATAGCACTACACGGGCCATCCGACTTGCAAAAAAAGAAAAATAAGGGACCAAATCGCTATAAATATTTAATGTTGAACACGCGAAACGTATACGACACACTATGCGCGGTCAATTATACAATTAAAATGTGTGTGCGATCCAATCGGGTTCAATGGATATCAAACTTTTTATTACAACAAAACAGCGTTTTTCTTTTTTTCCGTTTCTTCCGTCATTTCCTCTTCTAATATACTCGTCCGCGTTTCGCGTTCCGCATTTCCACGTATAATCCATTAGCATACGACGAAAACCATATACCACGAATCTTGAACATCAAAAACGCCAAAAATTATCGCTTAATAATATTCATTACAATATGTAAACCTCATCAGACCGTCTTTGCAAAAACCGTACGCGCAATGCGTTTACATTCAGCCCAGCACGTTTTTTCGAACGTGTTAATTGTTGATTTGTTCAGAATATTTTCAGTTTTTCGCTGACGTTTCGGACTCATTGCATCCGGGCTGTTAAGTCAAAACCTCATACCAGTGACTTTTGCTCTGAAGGTGGACCGTGAGTCCGAAACGTCAGTCAAAAACTGAAGACGGAAAATATTCTGAATAAATTGTTGTTGTTTTTTTTTTTTATAAATTTCGTAATAAATTCTTTGAAAGTGATATTTTATTAATTCTATATAAAATTATGATTAAAAAAAAAACCGCGTTTTACAATACGTCTTTTAAGACGACGAATTTTAAAAATATCTTGATAAAACAATCAGATTAGACATATGAAGCACCTCATCGACGATCCGGATAGTGCAAAACTATAACCACGTTCGAAAACAATTTCACAAATTATAAATATATATATGTATAGTAAACTCCGACGTCTTTTAAACAGCGTTCGATGAGAGAGTGTACGTGATGGAGCTCATTATTTATCGCAACGTTATGTTTTCGCATCGAGTTCGATTTTTATTTTTTTATCGTGTTTCTGAAGTGAATACACGTAAATACTCGTATACACGTCATATGAAAATATAATATCATATCTGCTCGTGAACAACGATAAACGTGACCTAAATGCAATAGAAAAACGTAAAAAAAAATAAAAAATAACTTAAATAATAAGATTTTATAATAAAATACAAGAGAATTTTATACACTTCAAATAACACGTGTGTGCTAATTTGAAAACGTGATTAACGTACGAAAAATGTGAATAAAATTGTAAAAAAAAAATGAAGCCAATACGTTCGTAATGTGCCAGTCGCGATTCGCACACTGCAAATATAAATACAACAAAATATTTAATTATAAAAAAAAGAAGAAAAAAAACGTTTGAAACCTATTTTTGTTTTTGTATCGATAAAAAGTCAGGCGCGCATTGAATATTGTGCATACCATTATCGTTTTTGAACAAACAAAGACGACAACATTGAAAACAATAAAAAACAAACAGAATCCAAACAGAGTGAATCAGAAAACATCGAAAGATAAAATAAAAATATTTTTTTTAATATTGTATTAACAATTAAAAATTTGTTTTTAATAAATACGAAAAGATTTATGGTATAGAAATCACGAGAGGTGAGAGAATGTTGCCTTAATGTTGGCTAACATCAGGCTAACATCAAGAACCGCAACTTAAAGGAAAAAAGTAAATTCTATTACTTGAAGTAAGTGATGAAATGGGCCAAAAGAAATGGTCACAGATGATTTCGTCGTGATGTTTTTTTTTTTTTTATCAGGAAACGGATTTTATTTTAATAAATAATTCAATATCATTAGATATGTATGAGAAAAAGTGGTTTTTTTTTAAATAATTTTTAAAATCCTCGTTTTGTTGGTAACTATATAGTTGTAGAAGTATAAAATGTGAAAAATGTAGATTCGTCTATACCGTCTTTTACAGCGCGAAGAGTAAAAAATAAAAAATGTTCTCATCGCGTCTTGTGGACGTTTAGTACGGAAAGTCTTTTCAATAAAATTTCGAGTTCAAAAATGTTGAAATTACACAATACACGAGGGAAGAAAACCGCGTACGTGACAACATAAATTTTCGTATAATTACGCGCCTACGAGTTTTTTTTTTTTTATAAATATGCGTAATCCTGTCGATATAAGTAACGCAATTCAATTTATTTTTAATGAAAACTTCGCTAAATATGTTCGAAATGCATCGAAATATTATGTGAAATAAAATCGTAATCTCATTTCAACCGGAACGTTTTAAACAATACACTTTTATTTTCCGATGTCTCGTATCAATAAAAACGTGTATTCGCAATGATAAAATCAGTTCCTCAATTATTAATCATAGAAATAATAATAATATTAATAATAATTAATATAAAATATAAATAACGTACGATAATGGATAATATTTCTTCTGGTTTTCCGTTCAACGATTACGCACGGTTTTTACATATTGTAAATTGTATAATTCACTCGGACATTCAATTACTCCTTTCGGTAAGACATAAATACATTTGATTTTAACCGAAACGGTTAAATTAATACCACGGCGTTTGGTAAACAGTGCGCTATGCCAAAACGTCCGGTAACGTTATTATTTATGGTAAATTAATAAATACCCACACATATAATGCGTGTATATTATAATTGGCTATATTTAATAGAACTCGAAATATTATCCACGCGAGAATTGAAATTTCTTGTACCGCAATGACACACTCCGGGACCCCGTTGTGTGGACAGTTCCCCGAGCAAGCTTAAATTTTTTTCTTTAAAGTATTAAATTAAACGCGTCAATAATAATAATAATAATAATAATAATAATAATAAAAATAATAATAATAACAGTTATAACTGTGTTGAAAACTGGTTTTTAGCGCGCGCGTCCAATTATAAAGAATATTATTAGGCGTATACGCGTGTTAGTTCTCCGCAGACTTTCAATAGTTACGAGACTCGTATAATACTATGTCATAATAACACGTTCGTGTAGTTAAAATCGAGAATTGTCCGAACGTTCGCGAGTCGTTTGATGATAATAATAATATAAATCTTTTATAATAACCAATATTGTGTATTGTATCGTATAACTAACTCGTATACATAACTCGAAAAGTGACTAATTAGCAACGGCACGAAATCTGATTTATTTTTAGGAAATGTAATAAAGTCTTCTTACGGGTGAAAGGGTTCTCTCTCTGATGTCCTAATGAGAAATTTCTCTACGGAGGAGCAAGCGTTATAAAAAATATATTGTATATATATGTACATACGCGGTGGGATGATTTCGAATAATTTTTGACACTTAACAAAAAAAAAAAAAAAAAAAAAAATTATATTAAAATGATATGTTTTCCTTTTAAATTCTTTATTTAAATAAATACAAATACGATATGGTTGAAGTTTATGACTTTTGAAAAAGAAATTTAAACGCCTTGGATTTCTTCCAAGCAACACAGACAATTCTATCTTAAAACTCATTAGTCATTACTAATTGTTATTGACTCCTTTATAATGATTTTGCGTACGTTCATCATGCAAGCAGATCATCGAGTCTCTTGTCAGTACCGCGGTTGGTACAGTCATGTTTTTATCCTCCGCATCGGGCTAAAGTGGTCGTTCAACAGTACAAGTATAGTTGCAGGGATACTCATATAAATTTCTGAGATCAATGACGGTAAAAAATAATCTGTTTCTTTCAATACATATATATTTATCAGGAACTGGAGTCTTGACGATTTTATCGGTTCTGGTTTTTTTTTTTTTATAAAAAATGCATTCTAAATAATAATTGACATTGATTTTTTAATAATATTAAATAAAGTTACACCAAGCTCCACTCAAAGTTGTTGTAATGAAAAAAAATTAATTGGGCATTAATTTCGAATTCAATGAATGATATATATATATATATAGGACACCTGTAGTCAGTATATATTATATACTGACTACAGGTGTCCTACCTAAAGTGCAAAATACTTGCTTTTTATTTTTTGTAAAAATAAAATTAATCAGAAATTAAATTATGAATTTCAATTACATGGTCAAACAATATATTATTATTTATTAGTAATAAAAGATGATTCATTAGGAACGGCGAATTTGAATTTTCCAGTATTTTTCGTTTTTTGTGTTTGTCAGATTTTTGTCACTTCTGCGAAGTGTCCGTAATGAGTTACTGTGAATGTTTTATCGATTTGTTTTTTTTTTTATGTATCCAACAGGTGCGTCTAATTACTGAAGTACGCGTTTCGGTTGTTAAGACTTTTTATTTCCGCGGTGAGAATTATGCCGAAACTTCGCGTAACCGTAGATGGATCGTAGACCGAAATGAGGCTTCTAATACGTCAACAGTTAGTCGATTGATGACCAAATTTTCGATGCAAATAAAATCACGCGTGTTTATCACGTTCTCCTACATAATTATCGCGCGTCCCAGTAGTCGTTTTACGTTGCTCTTAATTTATTCGCTCAATTATTCACAATCGTATTTATATGTAATAACAATTTAAGCGAGTAACTCGTGACAACTGACAATAATATAATATATTTACGAACATGCCTAAGACCTATCCACAATATAAAGATTCCGTGCCAAATACAGTTTCATAATTATTATGACAGCCGCGAAATAAAACGTGAGGATTTTAGAACAGTTTCGAAATATGGAATCGTACCAACAGACAGAAATTCTGTCTACATAGATTCATTAAAAATTCTAACTTGAGGACCGTTAGGAACCGAAAATTTTAATCTGTAATTCCATACGGTTCTGGTTCCGATACAGGTTTTATGGAATATGAAACACAGGTTCCGGTTCCAGTCCTTGATATAGATATATATGTCGTAAAACCTGTTCTGAATTTTGAATTTCTGCATTTGTGTTTGTATTTATGTTTATGATGAACATACCATGGATTCGGTTTAAAAATCATTTAGAAAACGACCATATTTTTCTGAAATTTTTTGGCATTATGAGATTTATTTACTGATTTTCATAGAGTTTATATATATATATATTTTTTTTTTTTTGGTAATAATTGCAAAATAAAAAATATACATACTACTTCATTTTCTTCAAAAAAAAAAAAAAAAAAAAAATGTTCATTAAAGGACGGATAGTTAAAATGAATCAATATATGAAATGGAAATATTGTTCTTTCAAAGTCGGTTTGAACGCGATCAGTTGCTCGTCCAGTTTATTAACAATTATTCTTGGCGTGGTGTCTAATTACTTTCCGTTTTATCCCTACAAAGATCACCGGAGTCAACGTCTGCGGCGGACTGTCGTTTTCCCTTGACCTATTTCAATAATCGCGAAAATTCGATTTGTTAAAGTTAATAGATTTCGATTTACTCCTCGGACGAATGTTTCCTGCTGGCTCTCCAGTCTTCAGCATAAAATATTATTATTTGGCCGTTACGAATAGGCAAATTACTACAATTTAATACGGTATAGCGATCATAGATCGTTGTCGACAGCTCCACAAACTGATTTTCTCGTAATAGTAATATATAGGAATTATAGATTTCAAATCAAAAGATAATAATTATTGATGCACAATATCACCTTGTCCCCTCCCCAATCCCTCGCGGACGCTTATGCTGATATCCCAACGGGCGGTAAAACTTATTGCTGGCGGAAAACTATATAAAGAAAAATGACGACGGCTATAACAACCGTGTTAGCTAAATAAGAAAAACAATAAATATAATTTTAAAACGACAAGTGATTAAATAGTTTATCGTTTGGATGTCTTTTCGAGAAAACTTTTTTCGTAAGACGGAAGCGAGGTACGGTCGATTTCGTTCGTTTTCAATAATATTATCGCTCGCGTGTGTGCATTCGATGTGAAGTAAATGCGTTGTTATCGAACGCGTGGTGTGGTGCGAATTTTTCCTCTCGAAAAACGGACTCGAACGATTTCATCGCCCGTCACTCGGACGTTCAACGTCTCTCAAATAAGTATGGAAAAAAAAAACTAGAAAATATATTCAACGGCAAAATCGAAAATAAAACGTAGTGTGAAAATAACGTTAATCCAAACGAAAATTGTTCTAGTTTCCCCCCCCCCCATTATTTTCATACGAGTATATTATTACGCATTATTATTATTATTATTATTATTATTATCGTTATATATTGGCGTTACCGGCTATGTCGGGACGCGTGTGTTACATGTATATCGTTGCGGTGTTCTCGCGCGATAAACGCGGCGTATTTTAAAATTTCCTTATGCGATAATAACAGAGACACGGGTATTTTTTGTTTATTTATTTTTTACTTCATTCAGTACACTTAACCGCATCGGTGTCAATGACGATATTATAATTATTTATCACTTCGGCGGCACGTCCCGACCAACGACGGATTTCCAACGTATCCCCGCGATCGGGGAGGGCTTCGATTCACGACTGAATTATATGGACTGAATGAAGGCCCGCCGCGCTACGACGGTGAAAGCCATCGAAAATTTGACGCGTGTCTACTCCGTATACGCGTATTACAATAATAACATCGTCCGTCCGACCGCAAGTGTTGATTGAAAACTTGCGCGCGAAGAACGGCACAAGGGAATCAACGGTAAATGATATTTTATGTACAGAAAAATAATAATAATACGGTTCGACGAACGTTATTCGCCCATAAACCGTGTAAACCGTTTACATATTTTATGCGAGTAGCAAAGAAAAGCGTTTACGCGCGAACGCGGCGTTGAAATCGATATAATTCAATACGTCGATCATATTTCCGGCGTAATATTATATTTTATATAAATCAATCTGGAATCGTATTTCGTTTTGGATTCCGAGTGGAGCGAGGAATGAATCGGTGGCGGCGGGTATTACAATGATGCGATTTTTTTTTTCGTTTTGTCCGTATCGAAAAAAAATTCTACCGTAAGAAGTGCTCCGTTCTTTACGCGCAGTAAATATTTACCGGTAATAGGAAATTACAACATCCAGAGAGGTCGTTTTTCGCTTTTTTCTCAGTAATTTTTTATAAGCGTCAGAAAAAAGTACCGAATAAATTTAAACGCGGAAACGGTAAAAACGCCATTTCGTCGAAATCCGTTATCGTTTCTTTTCTTCGTAATTTTTAAACGGACGGTCATAGAGAAATCTAGAATTTTCATCGAGTATGTAACATTTGACCGTATTAACAAGAGAAATTAAAAAAAAATGTTTTTTGTTTTGATTTTTGGCTATTTACAACAATCGTAGATTTTAAAGTATTTATTTAATAAAAAAAAAAAAAAAAAATGGTAATTTCTGGTTTTAAAATTTACAACAATTTCAGACGTTTGTCACTTCAAATTGTATTCAAAAAAAAATCTTGAAAAACGTCGAGTCGCAATTTCTTTTTATAACCATATAAAAAAATGTGTTGACAAAGCGCGTATCACACCACCGATGCTAACGCTCCGAATCGTTTTGTCTAATGCATTGATTTTTGATTTCAAATTTATAGTCATAACAAAACTCTAAAATTTTTATCTAAATAATTCAATCAAGCGTCATCGAGAACACCCTGCGGCTCGTTATATTCTCCTTTTTTCTTTTTTCTTAACACAAAAATCAAATAAATAACCGATACGCCTGCAGAATAATCGTTCGACGGCATTCGCGCTTAATCGAAATAAACCAACGAAAGTATATGTTTAATACGTCATATTTTTTTTTTTGTTTAACGTTCTCGGAGGACCATCGACGGCTATTAATAAAAGCAAACGAGTTTTTAGAAATGAAAAATTAATGTCGCACGCATTACTCAATAAATTATTATCATCTATATAGAGTTATATAATAAATATTATTATTATCATTCATATAAACACGACGTTAAGCGTTTGGGTCTTGACGTTTTGGACGAAAGTAGGATAATTTTTCGTCGCTTGTAAATTAATATTTAATAAACGTCTTCGTTTTGTACACGTAAAATATCGTGGTTTATTATTATTATTATTATTTTTTTTTTTTAAAAGAGTAAAACGTAAAAGGATTCCAAGTACGTTTAAATAACGACTGTAATATAATGTCGGTGGTATTCCTATTTGTCCAGTACAAATTATTATAGCGGAAAATATATAAGTAGCGGTAGCAGTAGTAGACATACTATACTGGGAAACCGAATGCGTACGGTTTCACAAATACAATTATACCAGTACGTAATATATATTTCATGTAATGAAAAAATGTTCAATTAATTTATAGTATTATATACGGATTTAATTTTCTATCTCCTGTCCGCAGCGAAAACTGTAACGAGTGTATAATTATTTTAAACTTAACATAAAAATCGTTCGCGTCCATAGTATAACGTTACAAACGACGTGCATTGCACTACGTCGCGCGCGCGTATAATACGTACCGAAGACGGTTGATTTCAAATTCTAAAAAAAAAAAAAGTCTCGTCCCGCGACTGTGGTCAGAAACTCATACATTTTAATGCGTTATACACATTTTTTTTTCCTCTTCTTCTTCTACTCTAGCTGACTGTAATAATAACCGTGTACACCCATCCTGCGCAATTAACGGCATGCTGCTACCGCTGTGGTCGTTAATGTTGTCCTTCGATATAGGTTAAAAAAATAAGTGCGTATTTTTCAAGGCATAATTTTCATTGTTTATTCGTTACGTTGATAAATTCACATAAATTACCTAACGCCGAATATGAGGCCCGGGTTGGGTTGACGGCGGTATTGGAGCAGTCGATAGACGAGACTACTCCGCGTTTCGTACAACGTGAAAATTATAATCCGCTATATTAAACGAAATAACGAATGATCTACGATGGTCATAGTACGTGACCGAGGTGGACGCGCGAAACGATCGATCTGAACAAATTTTATATGCGTAAATATATTATACGCGTAAGTGAATACGAGGGGGGGTTTTTTTTTTCGTAAAATAAATAATCAGAAGGCGCATACGTATAATAATATGTCCGTGATGCACGAGATTCGGATTTTATGACATTAAAAAAGTTACAGAGATATTCGCCTATATTATAACGGGGAAAAAAATCTTAAAATATACACTAAACACGGTGAAAAATAGGAAAAAGAAATGTGTTTTGTTTGCGAACTACAGAAACGGTTCGCATAATATCTAAAAAGAAAAACAGACTATAACGATATCGCGACGTAGGTGTGTGTGTGTGTGTTTCTTAAGACGAGAACGTTCTTCGCGTGAAAATATTACGCGAAAAGGGACGTAGCGGTTCGCGATATCGCGAGCCTGATACTCTCAACTTAAAAACACAATTTAAAGATAGTATATAGAAATATGAAAAAAAATTCTATAAATGTTTGGTGCTGGGAGTAAATTTTTTGAAAAACCGTAGTTGGAAAAATGCGGCTTATTCAATTCTAGTAAACGTGCCTGCCGTTACTTCAATCGTTATTAATTATTGATATATATCAACATTTGGTTTCAACCAGATATTCACGTGGCTTTTCTATTCTCCGATCATTTTTAAATCGCGTTCTCTATGTCGCGTATAACAGGCACAGTGTTAGATCTACGAAAATAATATTATATAATAATTAGTTTTAATGAAAAGTCATTGTACGGTGTAAAAACGATGCGCCATTTCTGCAATATTCCTATCATAGACGTCATTGTCAGTCGAGACGATGAAGATTGTGTGTCAACACGTTTGCGCGAGACGGCCTCTTACGGTCAGTGAGATTCACGAAAAACATAAGAATAATTGAAATTAAATGCGTATTAGCATGAAAAGAAACAACAATTTATATATGTCATAAGAACTGAGAAAACAGCACTAAAAATCCAAAACATGCGACATGGAATATTATACTTGGAATCCTATAAAACGAGTATAAACGACATATAAAACGAGTCCATAGCTTACTCTGTTGTATTCAATAATAAATGCGAGATACAAAAATAGAATCCGAGCCTTGCAGGTGATTCGTTAACATTATCGGATATGATTTTTTGTTTATTATACGTACGTTGGTAGTCTTCTTTCAGAGATTCCTCGCAAAATGTATTATATTTTCAAATTTTATTTTGGAATATTTAAATCGTATTATATATCAATAACGTGACAATGCATGCGCATATATTTCTAATATTATTACTTTATCAGTTTAGCGTAATCATCAATTTGAATTTCTTCGTTTTAATAGAATTACGAAGGCAAAAACACGAGACCCGGTGCATTGAATCTATATATGATACACCTATACACATATATTATAATAACATTATCCGTCAAAACGAATCACGTTAGACTTTAATATTAGTTAATGTATTGCTGCCGGTCTGTACGGATGACCAGGGATGAATTTAAACTTTAAAAGGCCAATGAACAAAGAAGTTTTTTTAAAAACCTTGGGCAGTCTAATATAAAGATTCCAAACACATGCGTACTGCGTGTAAAACGCATATCGAATTTCAACTATACGTACACGGTTCTTCGTGTTTAAAACATTTGACAACTCAATCGGTTATAGACTAATTAAATAAAAATATTATTTCGAATATTTAAAGAGGAAGGCAAAATAGAATTTAATTGAAAAACGATAATAAATACATTGTATTAAATTACTTTATTATTTATATTTTTAATACAATGTAATAGTAAAATTAAAAATTTTAATTATAATAGCAACTCAGGATATGTTCTCATAGGATTTTAGGATTTTTTTTTTAATTGTATCGCTATATAATGTCTTAAAATTACATTACAAATTCAAATGTTCATAATTGATGAAAATTATTTTCATAAAATTTTTTTCATAAGATTTTCTAAAATTTATTATACAAATAGAGATTATTATAACTATAGCCTGTCTGATGAATACGATAGATTTATCAACGCTAAGCTTAACTGCTGAAAGCAATGAAATTCTATACTAAATATATGAAATTCCTTTTATCTTGTTCTTACAAATAATCTATACTAAAACGTAGTTCTTCAAAAATTGACTTATCGTATAAATCTGGACTGGGAAATTGAACTATTTTTTTTTTAACTCAAAGTGGTTTAGTTGTTATGTATAATAACCAATCAAAGTGTTAAATTTCATAAAATATATGTAATTTATTTAAACTAACCATACAAAAATATGGAATTTTTTTTTTTATAAATATTGTACTTCAACTATTGCAATAAATATTATGAATAAAAATGTAGGTAAATCAGTTTAAAAAAAATATAATAAAATGAAATTATGATGGACGATGAAGGATGAAGGTTTGGAAAAAGAAGAAACGTATTACGGAATCGATTAAAGAGATATTGGTGGGTTTTAAGATTTAAGGAGAGAAATACGTGTAACGTCGTGGGAGAATAAAATGATTGGAAAATAGGCGTTTTGTAACAAGGGAAAGACCGTCAAACTGGATAGTACGAAGGATAGTACCAGATCATTACGAGATGATGATGCTGCCGGGTGCGTTACGAAGAATCGTTACGCACGATAGATAGTGTGACACCGATAGGGAAGCAGATTACGTCCCTTTCTCAAACGGGATAAAGAAGAAATAAGGCTTTGCAGAAGGCAAATGAGAAATATAATCGAATATAATTCCGTTGAAATATTCGATAACACGATTCTGGAGAGGAACCATTCGATTTATCATACCGCGAGCAAAGAGAACGCGATTAATGATTAACGATTAACGATTTAGAAAAATGTGAAAAACGTATTCGCACCGCAAGGCACTGAACGCAGTAATTCATTACGCGCATTATAAATCGTGTTTGTCGATAATTTTTTTTCTCCTAAGAAATCGCATTGATTTCGACAATCCGTACGCGATGAAATCGTTGTGTTTTGTGTCAATATCGGTTGTCCGACATGAATCAATAAATTTCGTCACCATAAATGTATATGTAGTGGAATAAGTCGCGCTGTCGAAAAAACGGTTTTTGTTTTCGTTCCACTGTTATCTTCGTGCAATGGACACGGGAATTGTATTGACGCGCGCCTCTTTATAATATAAACATTTCCACATTTTTCACAAAAGCCTCGCGATCGATTTGCCGCGAGTATTCAAAAGACATATTTTATTTCTGTGCACACACACGCATCGTACGATTTTACGAGTGTAATCAATGGCACGAATGTCGGACCAGAGTAACAACAAGCATCCGCATATCGTGTATATTATACGTATGATGTGCGCGTTTCGAAAACCCCATTTCAAAGGTCCCCCTGCGTTATTATTATTATTATTATTATTATTCGCATTCGTTGACGAGGCCAATTACGAAAATTGCCTTTCGGCCCCGGGACCTTTAATCTCGGCAATACGGCAATATTATTTCCCATTGAGTATTATTTTTTATTATTATTATTCCCTTAAAATACTGGTAGTTGAACGTGAGCGAACGAACGCGCGTATTTTTACAAATATTATTTCGTCCGCGTTGTTGTCCAGTATAGATTTCAATTTAGACTAATACACCTGTCACGTTATTAAACGAATGAAAGGCGCCGTGTATTTATTATTATTATTTTTTTTTTTTTTTTGTACATTCCCGCTTTTGGAAATGCAATCTCTTAATGTGTGTGTGTGTGTACGTTGTTCCGTCGATATGCCGTATCAAAGGCGCACCGACCACTCTTTTTTCTTCTTCTGGATTTTCACGTTTTACACCGAAAAAAAAAAATCGTCAATAATATTACGGAAAAAGAAAAAAAAGCGCTTTCAACGCTAACGGCATAAACGGTCGATTATACAATAACGTATATAATAATGACCCTCGTGTCCGTTTTTTGTTTTTTAGCAGCGGTCAAAACGTCAAATGTACACTCGGTCGGTTCTCGTATTAACACGAGGTCCATCGCACGCACGCATAAAATAAATTGTATTTTTCACTTAGTGTAAATGAACTCGGTTATTGAATTATTAATAATTTCGTGTCGTTCGACGGAATATTAGTGTACATCCCCGACGTCTGGTTAATTATTAACGCATCGTATTGCCCGCAACAACGACCGCGCGATCGAGAGATACGCGTGTGTTATGATCGTTTAGTCAGGTAAAGTTACGCTCAGGCGTGTAAAGTTTATTACGAGATGGTTTTTTTTTTCCTTATGGATTCGTACAATCTGTAAACGCTATTTTACAATGAGCACATGTGATTGATATACGAGAACACAACGCGAATTATGGATCGATTCAGCGAGTACTATTGAGGTGGACGAAGGGTACGTCCGTCGATGGAACTTCATAGCGGCGGAACAGTGGGAATTCGTCGTCTGATGACATCATTTTAAGCGCCTCCTGGTGTCACTAGTTCGGATACCAGAACGTTGCAATGGTTAGAAAGATTGGCGTTTGTGAAAATATTTCGGTTAAATTTTTGATTGTCGGAATACGAAGATCTTCAAGAGGACGAGTATCTGTTATTTGAAACATTAAACGGTTACGATTAGTTACGATTACACCGTGGTACTTGAAATGAAATGATTGAATTTTCTTTACGTCGGAAGTTTATTAGCTGTTTCCCGTAGTTATATGTGTAAAGTCCGAATCGGGTTGAGTAGAAGTTCGTGTATAAGTAGAGTCGTAGTTAAAATTAACGTGTCCGCTTTTGATATTTGAACTTTTTTTTTTACTCTACTACATAACGGAAAATGGATTTTTTTAATGAGAAACGATGGTTAGGGGTAAATTTTTGAACAAATGGTTTTATCTATATTTTTTTTTTTTTAGAATACATAAAAATATGCTAGAGAAGTTATTGAGATTTTGCGTAACACAATGATTATTATTGTCAATATATTACGATAAAACGGTGTACGCTTTTTACTCCGTAGGTAATCAGAGAATACAATTTTTTGATAAAAAAAAGTTCTATAATAATATTTTATTCCTCTTAAAGAATTAAACTGTCGGTAGGCTGAGCCGCAAAATGATCGAGTTACATAATAATTATAGAAGACGTCAAGTATTTTAATAATAACAAAACAAAGTGTATAAATGTAAATATTAATTATTGCACGATGACGCGACGGCTTTAATATAACGGCGAGTTTGAGTTATGAAATGTAATATGTAAAAAAAAAAAAGTGTTAGATATCTATAATAAACCAATATATATGATTTCCAGAAAACCTAGGTACATCGCAGTGGAAATGATTGATAGAAAAAAAAATGTCCATTTTCCCTTATGATAAATAAAAAAAAAAAAAAAACCACATCGTCGTATACTATTTCCATTTAAACGTTTATGCAGATAGTAAAATTTCGGATTGTTATATTGTTCTGTCCATGACGTCGTGGACCGTCGTCTTCGTCGTATTACAATAAATATCGTGTAAATTAATTTCTCTCGATTGTCCCGCGAAAA
Source organism: Chaetogeoica ovagalla (assembly GCA_032441825.1). Lineage (NCBI taxonomy): Eukaryota > Metazoa > Arthropoda > Insecta > Hemiptera > Aphididae > Chaetogeoica > Chaetogeoica ovagalla. Next base: position 11,510,106 of record CM063723.1, on the reverse strand, counting down.
AACAATATATATATATATATATACAAAAAAATAAAATTAAAACAACGAAGCGCTACTTTCACCATACGCATGTACTGTAGTACGCGACGTACATTAAAATTTCACTCGTAAAAACAAAAAATAGAAAAAATAATAATCTATGACGTTGATAATAATGACACACACACACACAGTATATTCGAGGGATGATGGGAGTGTTTTTTTGCTGAGATCGTTTTTTTTTTTTTCAAAAATGTATTTACGTATAATACAATAATATTACTGCGATAATTCTGTGTCGACATTAATATAATATAATAAATAGCGTAACGGAAATTATCGTTTTTCCTACAAACCCGTGCGTTATAATATTATAAACACGTATTAACCGATTGAAATATTAAATTCGATGATAAAAAAAAAAAAACTTTTACGATTAACCGTGTTTTTTTTTATACGTATATATACATATATATATATATATATATATATATATATATATATATTATATATATTATATATATGAACGAAATCTGTACCTAATTAATGATGAACGCTACGCGGTTTTTTTAATCGAAATCTTATATCGCCAAAAATGTGGAGGAAAAAAAACCTTGTGTCTATACGATAACTCTTTAAGATCACGCGTGTTATCTTGTACGTATAACACAATGTATTTTATACAAAAAATTCTAGAGAAACACACGTAACACGTACATATCATGTTTATATGGTATTTTCGAGATAATATTTTTTACGTATATACATATTTATTTATTTATTTATTAGACGGTCTTCTCTTATCTGAATTTCGTTTACAAAACACTGCGTGTGTAATCCGTTTATACAGCACTGTAATCGTGGTCTGCGCGCGACTGTTTGCTTGTTTGACCTTGTTCATCACGTGTTTCTCTCAGAAAAAAAAAACTGATTTCCACTGATTTATGATAAATGAATAATATTAGTCCATTATGGTGATCGCATGTTCTATATGGTGTGTATCAGGGAAACCGGTAATGTAAAAGCGACGAGAGAAAGAAATCGATTTTAATCGAAATATATTTAGCGTCAATTATAGCGGTAATTTTTTTTATTTAAATTTTTATAGGCGATAAAAGTCAAGCATTCGGTGGGGGGGTATAAATAAATCGAAAGTTTTCCCGATTTGTTTGCAATGTGCGTTCGCACGAATTTGCGTAAAAGTAAAAAAATAGAGAATAAGTGATCGAATTTAATTCGATTTTCTAAAATATCAGACACGTCCACATGGAAGACCGCGGCTATAACTGAATAAAAACAACGCAAACATATTAAAAAGACTTCGCGTCGCGCGCTGCACATATAGAATATATTAAATAGAAGAGTTAATGTGATGCACAAACACAGGGCGGGTTTTATAATGGAATTATTTTTTCAACCGGCTAAAATCAAACTGACCGAATTTCTTCAACTCGGTTAAAATAAATTAAAAATCCGAATGTATATATACGTTTAACTACACTATTGACTCTATTATTTCCAATCGTCGGTTTCTGCTTGTTCTTGTGCGTCTCGTCGTGTCAACGTCGCGTTTCGCGTTCGTTTCGAATGTGCGAAAATAATAATAATAATAATAATCAAATATGTCGTTGGAAATTCAAAATCAAATTAATCCGTCCGAGGTGAAAAATGACGAAAAATGACAGACTAAGATTCGATGAGTTTTCTTCAGCTCGATACGGCGAACGAAACGTTTTTGCGCTGTACATCTGTATAGTACACGCGTATATATATATATATATATATTATATATATATGTATATAATTATATTATATCGTCCATTTTTCTCCGGAATCACTGTGTACACTATTGCTGCGGTATTGTAACGTATACGAGTTCGTCGAGCGAGGAGAAGGAGCAGGAGGAGGAGCTGCTGGTCTACGTGAAAAGCAAGAGAAGAATACGCGATCCGGCGGCGGGAATGTCTCAAGTACACGCCGGTACGTATATTTTATTTACATATAAATAACACGGCCATACACACTGGCGGACGATAAGTGCGTGTGGGGGGAATAAGTGTACGGTTAAAACAAAACAACGAGAGAGGAAAAAAAAACCGAGAAAATCGGTATAATTTTTTCGTTATGAAATAGAACAACCGTGTCATTATTCGCCAGCCGAGTGAAACGATACGCCCGAACCGTGACTCGGTAAATAAGCCTCTCGCGCGCACTTATAATATATGCGCATTTTTAATGTCCCGATCGTATCTACTCCGGAGAGTCCGGGCATATAAATCATATAAGACAATAATATTCAAAAGCGTGTATTACTATTTTTATTGTTATTATTATTATTATTATTTTACAAATATATATTGTGTACAGAGTCGTTTGGAAAAGACGAAAACGAAACGGGATTTTTTTTATTTTTTTTCCAAATTCCTTTTCTTCCCGTAACCAAAAGAAAACAGTTTGAACAATAACGGTCGTGAATGTCGTTAGCGAGTGACTGACTCAGGCGAATATTTTAGAGTGCACAGTAGTGAGTCCTCGTTTAAACGTCGAGGTTAGGTTCGTGGAAAACGCGACGTTAACCGAAAGAACGTCGTGTCAAACACATTTCACATACACTCTGTTTACAATGAGCTCCTGCTTGCAGTAAACAACAATTTCCACGGTTATTGTTGTAATCGCGCTAATTAATTATTTTATTCGTACATCGTTAATTGTTTGTATTAAATTACGTACTGTACTGAAATTAACGAAAACTTATTATTACATATTTTATACACGCGCTTACGATTCGTTCGTAAAAAAATTAGTCCAGCGTTGACCGTTTTGCCGCAATACGTATTTCTCATCGCGATACAGTTCTCGGTAAAGCGTTGAGCTTGTCTTTTAATATTTACGATCGCAGGCGACGCCCGTCGTATTCATTTACGAATTAACAAACGCCATGTAACAGCACGTAAAATAGCACGGACAAAGACAGCAAAAGTGTCGTTGAACCTAACCGATTATTATCGATAAAACGGAAAACGATTACGAAACGCATATTGCATAAAATAAATGAAAAAAAAATTGTACCTACGGTATACGTCAATAGATAGTGTTGTCGGTAAAAAAGTTCGACGAGAAATTTGATGAACACGTGTGTTACAAACGAGACGTTACACTCGGACCGTTGCAGTGTCAAACGAAACGTGAGTGACTCGGACTTCTACGGCGCAATAGCGAAACGACGCTAAACGAGGATTTACTGTATCCACGTTATCGTTATGAATTTGAGAGCAATGATGAATGCTATCGCGTTGGATAAAACTATACCCCCGCGTTAGTTTCGATATTACGAGGAAAAGACGATGATCGATTTCGTCGAAATTCTACCGTTTTCGCGCGCACATCTTTTCGGTAGTTTTTGAATTTTATTATTTTTTTTTTTTTTGGGGGGGCTTTTGAGAAAATCGAAATAACACAACTTTTTTAATATACCAACTAGATGCGATTTACTGCCGGGAAGGAACCGTGACAGAATTATTATTGGGCATAGACGTAAAAAACTATCCGTACACGATTTTTTCAAATACTATTATAACGCACACACGCACATAGTTCATCCAGTCGGTCCAGTAAATAGCAATAAAACGTTATTATAGTATTGGAATTTTTTTCTTCTCTTTCTCTTTCCCGAAACCCGAGAATTTTTATTTATTTATTTATTTTTTTTTTGTCAACCCCGTTTATTACGTTGTATTAATGTCGTTATTATAGTATCTTTGGACAGTGTGTGTGTGTGTGTGTGTGTGTGTACACACGCGTTGTCGACGAGATAATAAAAACGCCGCGAGTTTAATCGTTTTATTAGAGTGGTGTTCGGCAATAAAAATAAAAGCCAACGCGCACGTCCGCCGCGTCGGCGTACTTTGAGTTTTCGAGAATTCACGTATAATATAATGACAAAAAAAAAAAAAAAACGAAATATTTACATCGGTACGCTAATAAAAGCGAATCCACGCCACTAAACTCTTGTATATATAATAATAATAATAATAATGTGTGTGTGTGTGGATATTATTACGTTCCTCTCGCCGCTATAGTACTGTCCTCTTGCTCCTATATATATTATATAAATAAATTAAAAGGGTATGTGTGTATGTACGCGATGCTGAACCTGCAGTGTCTATAATAATATAATAATCGTCTTCTTCGCCTTACAATACGCTAACTGACTCCACGTGGTCTTCTACGCCTCCGTAGAGCGCGATAACTCGTACACCGCTCGCAGCTATCATCGCCTGCTGCAATTCCGTCCGTTTATCCCTACTACAGAAAAGCTCTTTTCCCCTCTCCGCATTTCATTTCCCCGCAACACCGCTGGCACGGCTTCTCTCTGTGCCATCTATCCCCTAAAAACCCGCAGCTCAATCCAATCACCCCGGGTTTCCTCCGCAATAGACGCCTGATGAGTGGCGCGACGTGAGCTGTGAAGAACGCAGTGTGCGCTTACCAAAAAAGATATACCCACCCGTCGTCAAGTGAATATGTCACACCGCGGTTTTTCGACGCGTGAAACGTGCTTTGGGAGATGCGCGTTCTGGAAAAACTGAGCGATTTCGGTGTATAACACCCATACGAAAGTGAAAATTATCTATAAATTACATGGGCGATTTTTGATAAAGTCGTTTAGGAGTAATACTTTCGATTTACTGTTTTTCCGAGTTTTTATAACAATTCCGTCTCAAATCACCCGTGTAAAAATGTAGGCAACAAGCTCTTTAATTTTCTATACTAAAACTACTCAGTTTCCCATAAACGCGTATCTCCTTAAACACGTTTCGCTCAATTTGTTTTCGTTCATTTTCAGTTATTCACGTAATTTACATACCAAATTTATTATTATACAATTAAAAACACCGCTTTTTTTCAATGTTCCAATGTGCAAGCAACGCTTACGCCCACGGCCACGCCAACGACCCTCGTAGTATTACTTTCTTGTCCCGTTACTCCACACGTCCATCTCAACGTTCTCATTCAACACGTGTTTCTGTCACTATAAATTCCACCTTTCTTACTACGGGCGTCCGTACACATTGTCATATAATAAAAACGTGACGTTTCATTCCACTTTATCCATTCACACCACCGTCATCCTACTTTTCGTGTCTTCCTCAGAACCACCTTCATTCTCATTACGTTCTCTGAATCCCGTGATAATCATTCCTCCCCCACCCTATTTGAAATCATACACAACAGCGTCACTATTTTCTTATTCCTGAGCCTTTTCCCCTTTCTTCGAGTATCCTGTTCAGTTCTTCTGGGCTATCTATCTCCCACTAACGTTACATCATCCGCGAACATTTTACGCCGTGACACCTAAACTTAATTTAATAATAATACACGATTATACGAAATATGTGAGGTACGTTGTGAAAATAACAACGAGACCGAAGATTGCATTGCAATGTCGAATTTACGGCCAAACAACGACTACTAATTAGTGCACGTCGGCTTTGTAACGGTATCTATCGTACTACGGATTTCATGGTCGGCAGCGGTGAGTGTGCGCAATACACGAACGCATTTAAAATAGCGCGTCTATGTTATATTCTTCGATTGTCACAATCGCGAATTTTTGAAAATGCACATTAATTATGTTTAAAAACGTTTGGAAAAAACAACACATAGTGATTTTGTTTTAAAACGTTTCAAAACACTTGTTTTAAACACACAAAATAAAAAAGAAAACATAGTTTAAAATTCTAATCTTAAATTTAAAAATCAATAATATAAAAAATATTCAAATCTAATAACTGATTGTTTGGCCGTGTAATAATATATTATATCTATGAGTACACAAGTACTTAGTAAACGGTCTTAGATTTACCAATGGTAATTGGTAATTAATCAATGGTCTTAGATTATTATAATGATATTATCGATTATTGATATCGAATACAAGTTACAAATATTTACGAATTTATATAAATTACACATTTATAATATAGTCAGTAAATTATATAAATTCGTAAATAGTTGTAACTTGCTACAATGTTAACTAGTCGTATTATTCTACATGCTCTTCAAGGTATATCATTTATTATCACGATTCGTGAAAACGTGAAGCCTAACATTTAACATATTGTTATTATTATAATTATATTAAATATATTTAAAACTTAGATTATAAATACAGTAAGTTATATGAATTACGTGTGTTTGAAGCCGACCTCAAATAGAAAAAACCCAATAAGTTCTTAGTTAAGTAATACACAGCATATTCTGCGCTTAACAAAAAATATTATGATATTGTATTTTTAATACTATGGTTCTTCGCTGAAATTTCGACCATAAAAAGTCTGTTATAGTCTTATAGACTTTCAATAAAAAAAAAGTTTATTTAAAAATAAATATTTTTAAAATTAGTTAAAAACAAAAAAAAAACCATATTAAAAAAAATTGTTTTTTTTTCAACCCCGGTGTAATCTCTGAATAAAACGTGTACCTACGTGGAGTCCAGTAACCACAACCCGCGTCTTATTTATATGAAGAGCCCGTGAAGAAATTTGTACAGTTTATTTGTGTACGACGTGATCAGAGGAGACGAATCCGTGCCAAGAGCTTCTTTTTTTACACAACACATATAAATATGCAAAAAATATAATAAGAAACAATAATAATTTAAAAATAATATTTTTTTTTATTACACCTACGGTATTCGGATATCGAAGTAAAAAGAAAAAAAAAGCACTTAATACAAATTTGCTGAAAAATAATGGAAATTATAGAATATTTCGAACAAAATATTTCGTTTTTATTAAAGAAAATAATACGAATGTAAAACAAGAGTTGATAATCGTTTCTTTTTTTCTTTATATATATATATATATATATATATATATATATCATTGTTAGAGTTATATTGTTTAATGGTTATCTAATGATATGCTTTACATCCCTTCGCATATAAAATTCGTAACTATGCCCGCCGCATAATGTGATGCTAGTAAGTCTTGGGATTTAAGAGATTTGTTTCGCTCCTACGCTTCCTACATTAATATTTATAAAATATACGTGTAACAAATTTTGTGGTGAAAACCAAAAGTCCCCGGGACGAGCGTAACTACCTTATATGAGTATGAAACGGTAATGCAGTTTATCATTAGCATTGACAGGACCCGATCTCGCCACGATGACATAATAATAATAATAATAATAATAATATTCATCAGTATTCAACGAGTCGATCCGGTGACGGAAATACTTTTGGCAGCATATGGCCAGTCTTACAATAATAATAATAATAATAATATTATTATTATATCCATCACAACAGGTGTTCATTTTTTTTTTCGTATCAGATAATATTATATGCGTATTAATATACACCCGACGAAATAATTGTCGAACTGTCGTTTCGGGTTTTTTTATTTTAATAAGTTTCAACGGACAATATTATATTATAATGTATACACTTATTATACGTTACGGATATACTTTATTTTTTATTATTTTTTTAATAAAACCGAATAGATGACCATAAAACCGCTAAATGTCACACGTATAATATATACATATATTGTATACGAGCGCGGTGTGCAGTTTATTCACGTCTTTATTCTTTACGGCCCCATATCCACCTGTCGTTTACTTGTTCACAGACCGTACGATAACATAATTAGGCGTATTACAATATTTATAACACGGAGTCGGAGTATAGAGGATTTCTCAATTTCCCGTGCTCATAATATGTACGTAATATGAGTAGACAACCGACATAATACCGAATGTTCGTTTCTATGTACCAACGCATGCATTATTACGATCTCGATCCGCGTGGGATTTGAAAACGTGTTGATTTTCGCATTTTTTTTTTTTTAACGTATATGTTAAGCAGTGCTCAAAGTTGGATGGAAAGTGGGTGGAACGCGAAGAGACGGAGCTCCTGTACTTTATTAAAAAAATTAACGTCTGTTTATTACAATTTTCACAGGAATTCGAGGGAAGCGCATACACCTACAGGGGGGATTATAGATAATAAAATATATACTCGTATACATATATTCGATATAATTATTATTATTTTAAATATTATCGTTATTGTGCTATATCAAGTCCTCGATAATGACAATTTATTGTCTCTTGTACATCATCACTTATCACAGAACAATATTATTATTTATTGATTTATCCGCTGACATAACACAAAACTGTGTGGCAGCACAGAACAATCGATAAATCGTCGTAACTGGCGAACCGTTTTGGAAATTATTGTACGAGATTTTTTTTTTAACGTTACCATTATGATCACTAGTTGTCAATGAACTATAGATACAACCACGTCGCCTTTTCTTTCAGTTATTTGGAGTCAGGCACCCACCTCTGTCTTTATTTTGGTTTGAAATCATCAATTAGCAATACACAAAAAAATGTAATATTTTGACGTGGGATACGTCAAAATCACTGGTGGTCGTCATCCTGAACATTTTTCAGAAACATCACACTCGTCTTCGTTGTTGCGACAATCAAGATATTAATTATATAATCGATTTTCACATATTACTATCAAAACATATTTCTATACAAATTACTAAATTTAAACGTGTTTATTAATCATCGTTTATTTATATAAAACGTCGGAGAACACTATATTCTATTACAAGTCGCAAAGAGAATTTTTTTTAATTAAAAAAAAAAAAAACACGGATAAAAATGAAATTTTATACCATAATCGTTATAAGGAGGAAGAAGTGGTACCGCGATTATGTGATATAAAATATTTCATTTTCACAGTTATTTTTAAAATTCCAACGGAGCTCCCACACTAGTTAATATTTTTTCAATTCGAACACAGATGTGTTAATAGTGTACGTTTTATAACACGTTTAAACACTGCCGGGGCTAAATTACGCACCGAATATTCTGACGAACACACGTCGGCTATAATAAATACGTTTTATTTTTCTAACACCTAAGACAATTAAATTTACTGAGAAATATTTAGTTTAATACAATATAATCATTCCCTCTCCCGTGATTACCTTATTACAATTTTCTCGTGAAATTCCAATTACTTCTCGTCTTTAAAACGTAATATTATTCCATAGAACACTATTGTTTTTCTATAATACTTGCTACAAGAATACAAATACGAATACCTATGTCTTTTTTTTTAAACTCGAAAACGAGGTTCTTTTACGGATAGCGTCTAGAGATTTGAAAAAATCTTAATACATTTTACGTAAAAATTATTATATTTGGCAATTAATACAAAAAAAAACCGACTATTTAAAATTCAAAATAAGTTGTGTGATAAAATTAATTTTGAACGTGATCAGTAGGTCGGTCGAAACCGAATCGGTATCCCCGTACTCTCCGCGGTTGTTGTACTCTATGCGCGCAGTTCGTATCAACGAAATGTATTCCACCAAAATTATACACACATTAATTGGACGTTTCTCGAAATTTATAAGGTTTTTATTGGGAATATTAAATTCGACAAGAATGTGCGTACTCCGACAATACAATAATATTGTCCTCGATACACGTTAAAAATTAATTCGTTTTAGTTATTATTATTTTTGTTCGTTTATTTAATCGCCAATCCGTTGAAAAATGTAGCCAGTATATTTTTTCTATTCATTTTTAAAAAATCATGGACAAATTAGGACAAATTAGTATAGCCCAGGATAAACTGATCAAGGCAAAAAAAGAAATATTAATGTTATTTATTTTACTAATATATTTTATATAAATTGATATTATTAAACTAAACTTTTATACAAAACTGATCGAGACTGTCATTGATTGTTATTGTTATTATTATTTTTTTTATTATCATTTTGTTTTTTTTTTTACATGATTATTATTTGTTTGTACAACATATGCTTTGGTGACATTTAGAATTACAGAGGATCTTTTTTTTCGCCAAACGAGCGGGCGTCAATCACATCGTATAAAGTTCATCGACTGGGTGATAGTATTTTATATTTCCTTCACTCCGTACAATAAACTTTTCTACTTCCCTCAATATAATATATCGGGGATTAACAATTAATAGAAATATTACAAATTAATAATACGTATATTACTGACAACGAATCAATATGACAGTTAAAGTTCATAAAGATAAATAAATGTAGACTTTTGGCTTGTATAAACACTATTAATAAATAATATATCCACTGAAAAAAATAAAAGGTAATAAATAATAATATGGTGAAATAAGAGTATATCGTGTAATAAATGTAATAATAAATAAAAAAATAATAACGTAGACGTTGGATGTATACATATAAATTTTTTTTTTTTATAGTCTTGATCGGTTTAAAAAAATATTTAATTTAATAATTAGTTTATATAAAATATACAAGTATGATATAAATAATATTAATATTTTTTTTTTGTTTTGCCTTGATCAGTTTAGCCTAGACTATACCAATTCGTCCTGAAATGTAAATTTTAATTTCAGGATAATCTAGTTTGTCCTGAAATCGGGTTTGGCCGGTAACATATATATATATATATAATGTGCGTACTCGGTCGTACACTGAGTGCCTATAATATTGTTCAGCAGAGAATTAAACGCGTGTCTTACAAATTGCGGTGTGTGGTGACCAACACAGGGTTTTGTGGTTTTAGCTGGGAAACATAACACTGGTATTACATATACGACCATTTAGATATTATTACTTTATACGTTCTTGTATATAAAACATTACGAAGACACGGGGAAATATTTATTTTATATTTAACTGGACCGTCGCGCGTTGCGTCGGCAGATTTATTTCAAAACTTCATAGAACATTTTTAAGGAATACGTTTTCGAAATACAAACGAGTGAATTTTTTACGTGGGAAATAATCAAGTGACTCTTGTTTAATTAGTTCGGGACTCGCACAATTCGCACATTCATACCGGACGCGTAGCACGACTTCGCACTATCCTCTTACCGGCTACTAAACATTATTCTAAAATCAATATATGAACATAAGGATTAGATTTATTCGCTTTATTGTTTTCAAATCACTCAACGGATACACATTTATTGTCCAATTTCACTCGCCAAATTAAATCCCTCTATTCACACAATACCTGCACACAGACCGCAAGCAAATAATTTTTGTCTACCGTTTCGGTGTCTACGAATTATATATTTATAATCATAATAGGTTCGTATAAATATACGTATGAATTCAGTAAACGAGTACATTATAAATATTGATCCATTCGCGTGAGATTAAAATGTATTAGAAGCGAATTGAAATAGTTTACTCGCTTAAATCCTTCGTGTACGTTTCCAAGAAGGCATTTCAATGTTTTTTTTTATCTCTTTTGTGCTGCTATATGACTCGAATATTTGAATATATATTGAAAAACTTTCTATTATATATCGTAGGTTTTTGATATTCACGAGGAAATGTTATTATATAATAAACGTACTACACTCATACACCCTTCTCACATAGTCTTACCGACTCGTACGTTTTAACACGGGGCTTTGATCATGTTCCCATTCTTCAAGAACGTTGTATAAAACTGGAATTGTTAACATAATATATATTTTATAATACATTCGTGGTTTTACGACCAATGAAAACTGTGTACCGGAATTTTAAACGAAACTTAAACGTTAATAATATTTTTTTAAATTACGAACACACGTCCCGTCGACCTAATTCCGTTAAATATTTTCAGAAATTTAACATAATTTCCTTGTGAATATTCTGATTTCTACACTTATCCCTCCTTCTTTATTATTAGCCTCTCGTTTATCGCGTGTACAGCTATTATTACACTGCATCGTCACATATTATACATACGTTTTTTTTTTTTTTTTTTGCTTTTATCTTCGTCACGATCCAATATAATATCGCACTACTATATACTTATACTAGAGTGATAAATAACATATTATATTATATATACTAATGTTTTACACCGTAAACGTGTGAACGAGGGGGTTACTGAGTGCATAAATCTAGTCTTGTTTATGTGTTTTATTATTGAATCGAGTAATAATTGTATATTGTTGTTGATACGTAAATCATTCAAGAATGTTTAATATCATATGATGGAGTTCTCAATGAATTCTACGTACGATAATGGTTTGTGTAATACAACGAATACTATAAGCAGAGTGTATTGAAAAAAATTCCGATTAAATGGTCTGTTCAACGATTTTTGGGCGCGTTAGAAGACCGCTATAGTCTTTTTTTTTCAGAAAACATATTGTAGAACTTAATGAGTCCAATGAGTCGTTTATAATACAATACAAAACGGATGATTTACGCCTTGACGTTTCAACAAAAACGTTTGATTTCCGTCCAGATGGATTTGATAGTTTAGATTATGAAGAAGGAACTTCGAGAATAAAACAATACGGCGGCAATGAGACTGAAAAATTTACGTATCAGCAGCACTTCACGATTTCATCGGTGTTCACGAAAAAAGCATTAAAACTGCCGACGAAGATTCCCGTCATGGTCGGCTCATGCGAGAAATAGGAATTAACTGCTATTCCCGAATCAATCCAGAAGACGAATTTAATGTCTACAGATACACGCGTTGTCTTAAATTAAAATTAAGACTTTTATGACTGTGCGTTCGTATTAAATATGGTTTTTTGACGGAACTCTTTATGTGCTTAACGTGTAAATTCATAGTATAAAAATATCAAAATATAACCTTTGTTGTTAAGAAAGTCGAAATCGTTATTGTGTAATTAGTGTGGTCGAACCTCTGTACGATCGGGAGAGACATACACGCGTAATTTCAGGCTTTTCGATCATTGTAATATAGTCAAAATATTTAAGAAAAAAAAAAAAACAATTTTCGTATAAAAAAATAACGCTTCCAAAATTTGTATCGGACATCGCGGCAGACTTCAACGCGCGCGTGCTCTGTATTGGCGAAAAACAATGCGAATTTCAGCGGATTCACTGGACTTCGAAACGAAAGCGTTCGATAATTCGATAACAATACGAATAATATCCGTAGTAGTGTTTCCATGGGGTATCCAACACGAATTAAGCATCGTATACTCTCGAATGTTGTTAAAGAGAAAAAAAACCACGAGTGTACTGGCGTCATACACTCGAGCGATTCGCGGAGAAAAAGATAAAATATCGATGATTTTAGTCAATTTTGTTAGTCATTCTTGTCGATTTTGATTTTAGTCAAATTTTGGTCCACTTTCCGAATGGATATTTATTGTTTTTTCCCTACTCCCAACGCAGAAGTCCGTCGCATTACGATATTGCAACACTAATAAACGTAAAGAATACGAGCTACAAAAACAATTATTTTACGAACTTATTCGAACGACTGACTTTTTTGTAGACACCTGCACACAGGCGGATCAAAATAGATCGTTCAACGGGAGACAATTATAAGGAATAAATGTCGATCGTACAAATGGATGGCGAAGGTCGCCATGCCGCCATCGGAACGCGAGACAGTGTTCGGTTGTTCTAGACAAACGTTGTATTCGTTGTATTGAAAAACGAAATTCGTGAGTTTAGTGTCGTCGTCGTCGTCGTTGTCTACAGTTAGTTGCGTTATTTTCTTGTGAGTTTCCGAAACTCGACTTTTTTTTCATCGTTGTTACGTTTGTTTTTTCCAAGAATTAAATCCTCGCCATTCAGTGGCGACCGAAATGAGAGCACTCGTTCAGACAATGGTAATACAACTTCTTTCATGCCACCACCTCTTAGCGTTTGAACATTAGGTTTCGCCACAATTGTGTATTGCTGAAATCAATCGGTAACGATAAAATACGTGCGGTTCGTTCGCGTTTCCGGAAATGTTTGATGTTTGGACAACTGTTCTTTTTGTTACTCGCGAGTGAATTACTTGGACAATGATTTCAGAGAGTATACCGTTGTCATTATACATTTGAAAGCAATGATAAACGCCGGTACGTTCGATAAAACGATTCCAAACTGAGCTTCGACGTATTATTATTTTTGGGCGCTTAACAAAAACTGTTATTTTTTTTTTTTTTTTTGAATTCAATACTACCTCCGCGTCCATAATTGCCGTAAATAGTCGAAAATCGAAAGAAAAATGTTGAAACGTTCCCCGAACGTCCCTGAACCCAATAAACGTATGTGTCATGAACAATACGAATTCCAATAGAGCCATTCGTCGTTTCAGAATCGCGAACGGATAACGATAATAATCGATGCGCGCGGAATACGCGGGGCGTTTCAACCGTAATCCTCCAGTAGTTTTTTCTTTTTCAGTTCTATTTTCGGGCGCTTTTCGAGGTGAAAATCGGTAAAAACGCGACCTGTCCACAAGATTACCGACTGCGCGCAATCCGTTGCCGGAAAAAGGCTTTGACCGTAAAGATTTGAAAACGCTCATTCCGGTAGATTTTTTTTGCTGCTCGCAGACACGAAGAAAAAAGAAAAAAAAAAAAACAACACGGTTTTTTTGTAAAACCAATGGAGACTCCACCGCACGCGCGCGCACCGTTCGGAATCGGAGAAAATTTGACGAGAACGTCGTCGTCAATACGCGTGTAATACATATTATGTGTGTGTGTGTAGCGACGAGACGAATTCGTAAACCGACTTGATCGGGATACAAAACGATATGTGTGCTGGCGGGGTCGTCAATCGACCGTAACCGCGGTATTGTAAAGACGGGCGGCCGCGAATGCGCGCGCGCGGAACACCGGAGTATGGATGGATCGGATCACCGGTAATGAACCGGTACGATGGACCGTACAACTGTATCGTAATAAAATACATTCAGCCGATTCGTACGTGCGTTACCGCCGCGCACACTTTCGTCGATCGCCGCTATTATAATAATATATACTGAAGCGCAGTTATTTTCTTTTTTTCTTCTTTTTTTCACGAACAGTTTTTCTTTTAGTTATAACCTCTCGCATGACCGCCGTAGTATCGCGCGTACGCTTGTTTTTCGCGTATAATATTATTATTATTATTACGAGCGCACATGGCCGGCGGCGGCGGCGGCGGTTTTTTTTTGTGTGTTTCGTTCACACACGGAAAATAACTAAAACGGTTAGTAGTACCCCTCGCGCACACTCGCACACTGGCGATACGTAACGATCGCGTATCGATCGCGACCGCAATAATAATAATAATAATAATATTATTGTCGTTCTCTTCGTTCCTTCTTTCCTACCGTCCGTCCGTCCGTCTTATTCTGTGGATAACCAACAAACGCACTGTTCCCGACAATGGTTATTTAATATTTTTAGCGAGAGGTTTTTTGGGGGGGGGGAGGGGCAGGAATATACGTAGCGCGCGCTATAATCTATATTTTAATATCACACACACACTGTGTGTATATATCGGCATCTGTTCTCCGATAATATAATTGAACGTACGCGAAGAGTGAAAACGAAAAAAACGCGTACGACGAGCGTGTCGCGATAGCGTTTAGAATCGCATTCGCGGGGATATTTTTTACTCCCCGCTCGGGGTTTACAACGGAACGGACGCGCGGTTAGGTACGCCGGAAAACGGCACCGCGCGTATTTATTACACGACGTTTTGCGCCTCGGCGACAACGCACGCACGTGTACATCACCGACGACGGTTTTATACCGGCAATATAATAATTGAGAGTTTTTGCACAACAGCGGTTAAAAATAACGTAATGTTCCGTTAACGTTATTTCCCAAAATACGTCTGTATGCACTGAATATCGGTACGGTTATTCTATTATCGTTATCGGTTATTTTCAATCATTTAACGGATACGTAAATCGGTTAAATATGGTTATACGTAAAACGTATATTCATTAAATATAGAATTTATATTTTTGTTTACAACTCGGAATTAGTCATAACTTCAAAGGTGCATTATTATTATTATTATTATTATTATTTTTTTTTTTTTTTAAGAAAAAAATACAGCTTTGGCCAAACAGTTTATACCAAACAATTTATACCTCAATATTTTCAATATATCTTATTAATAGCAATACAATAGCAAAATAATAATATTAATACATTTTAAAAGAAAAAAAAATTAAATTAAAAAATTATTTTTGATCACCTGACACATTGTATCTTTGGGTAGTTTTAATTATATCTGGTATACCTAAATTTAACCCAAGTTTATCCATATCTATTTTTTCAAATCTAAAAAGTTGCCTACACTCTTCACTCGCTTAATTGTTGAAAATTGAAATTACCATACGACGTAGACCTAATACGTATTTCATTACGAAATAACAGTAACTCGTTTAATAACAGATGTTCAACATCATCAATTGACATTTCATCCAAACAGACCAATTCCAATGTTTCTTCCGTTTTGAATAGATTAGGTAGATGAATACTTATTTTAAAATCGAGTTTTGAACTCGACAAATAATTTTATTTTTGAATTATGATGTATTAAAAGTCTTTGGTGTATAACAGCACAGTGGCGCGAACCGACTTCGTCTGCTGTCGTAAGGTTGGTCGTGCCGTGTCGATACGATAACACTTGATAAAACTCGATAATACGATAAAAGGCTTTTACCGGTAAAGCCCGTAATGCAAAAACTAAAGTCTCATGTGTTACGATAAATATATTAACGTACGATTTAACCGAACGTTATTTTTACCGTAGCGTTTGACCGGTGCCGTGCAAAAACTCTCTAATAAGAAGAAGAAATTAATATATTACGCGCGTAAGAACTGTGGAAAACTAATATCATTCGCTTTGATATCGGATACAGAAATAACAATCCCGTTCTAACGTTTATACGTTCACTTCGCCGAAATGTCGTTTTCTCGTTAAATCAATTATTATTATTATTATTATTCACGGCGCTCAAGCATAACACATTTCCCGACTCTCGGCGCCGCCGATCCGAAATCGCTGAAATTTCAAAACTAAAAACGATCGTTCGGCTGAGCGATTGTGTTCTAAGAAGTCGACGACGAGAAATATGAAGAAAATCACGCCTATACACTATAATTATATTGATTTCTCTTCTTCGCACCACGGGATCTAAACATATTTTCGTCTTCTCCGTTTTTAGTTTCTAAACTCTAACCGAACGATGGACCGACTTACGTTCTCAAGTCACTATATTTCTCGTGCGAACCACCAATCATTTATCGCGGATACACATGTCCCGTTCCTATAACGAGCGAGAGAATTTTGCAAACTCGTTAACTGGAATTTAATCCGGCGCTGCGTCACCACTACGCAGACATTGAAATTCCGATTTTTTTTTTCCAAATCGACTTCGATTTATTAAACATTTATTATACATATCTATGTATTATCAATCGTTTTCCAATAAAATATGGATTGCGATAATCTACGGGCACTGGAGCGTTTCGTTCCGTTTAATTCACACTCAAAATGTATTCTTCGTCGAACCTCGCAACGATTTAGCCATCAATCGTTTTGAACGTATGTACCGAGTCGTCGAATGACCTATAATAGTCTTTTAGACTGCGTTTACACCTGACCATTTTGCTAACCGTGTGGTTCGAAATGCTCGAGTCCGTCCATATACATTACGTTCGTCTTTTTTCATTACGATATAAAAAAACACGCTAAAGCTGTTGTACTCGTACAATATCAACAGTCGATATTCGAATAATGTAATTATTATTTATCGATAAACTGTGCAATTAAGAAACCAAAAAGATTTCTGACCACGGAACACTCTTTAATGTCACAAAGTTTACAGATAAAAAAAAAAAATATATATATATTCGAAGTTTTTTTGATGGTCCGAAATGTTTTTCAAATCATAAGATTAGCACGGAGTTAAAGTGGATGAAACCATTAAACATTCATTGTATTCTGTGTACTGAATGCCTTCTTTACGGATTTCGGTGGTGTAAAAATAAAAAGAAATATCTGTAGGTTTATTTTACTGGACCCAAAAGAACGAGTTCAGCCCGATAATCGTCTATAATAGCTAGTTTGTTGATTCACTCGATCTATTTTTATGTCGGTAAGTACACAAGTTCGAAAATCGTGTCTAGATTGCTCTGTTTTGTGATTATTTATATTTATATACTTACGTGGTGGCCATTGGAAATAGTTGTCGATACTTCACAACACACGAACTATAATTATTATTCAGAAAAAATTATCCTGGGTGGTTTGTAAAACCTGAATAACCGTACTTATATAAAACACAAATATAGCGATACTATTAAAGTTTCATACCTAAGAGAAGACGCTAAAAAATTGAATAGAAATTTAATTCGCACAGGTAATCGCAAACAGATACGTTTTTAATATTTTCGACTAATCCGTTTAGTGTTAAACGTATCGTTTTGCAAAATTCCCTTTGAATATAATACCATCATTATGACACTATCGTTTAATCTATTTTCGAATAACGTCTCATTATATATTATCCAACTTATATGTACGTATTCATGTTAATATTGATTGTGACGTATATATTACGAACGCTCTGAAGAACTGTCATATATTTTAATTAGAATTTATTCTATCGGAAAAATCAATCATAATATTATTGATGTATTGAATTTTAATCATTAAATAAATACGCGGATTAAAGTATTTTTACGACCAATATACAATTTTTTTAACTATATTAAATAATAATACGTTTGTATTTATTATTATTATTATTATTATTATTATTATTATTATTATTATTATTATTATTATTATTATTATTATTACTTACAGTACAAATCCATAACAAGTATATTATTTTATCAAGTATACGAAATCGTATCAGGCCGTGTCCTGTGGACAAGTGCCCGGTTTATATTCTTATTCGAATCAGCCGTGTCTTACCCGGTCTGGTCTTGAACATTCTGTTTTACCATAATGTTCTGTTGCCGTACGATCTGATCCGATCTTCATTATATACGTAATTTTTTAGTCGATTAAAAAAAAAAAAAAAAAACAGAAAAAACGAAAAACGTTTTAATCCGTTCCAGTTTCATTATTTATTATTATTATTTTATACTGGCCTCCGGTGCGATCTGTTGAAAAAACGGACTGCACGCACAGCTCTAACGTGTGACGATCGTTCAGTCGGAATAACAAAATTTGTACAAAAGAAAAAAAATAATAATAACAAATTATTCTCTTTTTGCCGACGGAAATTTCGTGTATACTCCGCGGTATAAAAATGCAATATTTTTAAGACAGATGTACGTATACTATAATATATTATACGTATTATAGGTAATTTAATTATTTTATTTTTATTCTCACTATAATAAGATGACGTAGTAACGATTTTGTTGTATGACTTTAGTGTAATACATTGATAAGATCAATCCTTGACTGTTCGAGGTTATTTCTATACGTACTAAATATACTTTAAATATTTGTACTTTGGACGCGCTTCGAATTTATAACATAATTATATATAAAAAAAAAACATTGTTTTTTATTGTAGAAACGTGTGTACGCGTACATCACACGCGCGCGCGCAGTATAGATATTGGTCATTTTTCAATATTGATAATGCCACAATAATGATAGCTCGTTGTTAAACATTTAATGACCTATGATTTAACAACACTCTCGTTATGTCTTCTTCGTTATACAGACAATTTAACGAATTCGTTTTATTTTGTTTCCCATGTCGAACCCAATACGCGTTCGTACACGAGTAAAACGTTTAGTTTAAAAACAAAACGAAATTTAAAAGGAAATAAAATTTAAAAAAAAAAAAACAGATTTACAGAATGTAAAAAAAAATGGGGTATATTTCCGTCCAATAATGTCGCGCGCAAACGAAGCCAGTGCAGGAGCGCGTTCAGTCTCGTCGCCACGACAGGATGACTTGTGAAAAACACAAGATCGAAGCAATATCGACGCACGCTGCAGCTGTTATAATAAATTTTCGTCGTGCGAACGGATCTTTGAAACACGTTACGAGTAAATCGGACGATTTCATACATATAACCCCGAAACGTAAAATTTAATGTCGAATGAAATATACATTCGTATTTGTGCGTATTACGCGTACGTGGGTTGAGTGCGAGGGACAAATAATAATAATAATAATAATAATAATATTAATCATTTTACAATAATATACAAAGTACAACGATTGCGCGCGTAACATTTCACCTTTGCGTGTATTTAACGAGAGAGAGAGAGAGAGAGAAATGAATAAAAAATGTCAGTCGTCCGTTTTATCCTATTTTCGTAACGCGCAGAACTAATCGGTCATTATAAACAGCGTAGAAATATAAATGTTCAAATCTATAGGCGCGGAAAATGTCGACGACCAACGGATAATGTCCGTTCGTATAATAAAAGTGTATACTTAATATTATATATAATATTAATATTATATTACAATTTTTTCCCCCGAGCATTACTTACATATTATACGACGACAATCGGCGACGTTTAATTAAAGCAAACGAAATTTTTATTGTTTAATTTCGAATTTATCATAGCGATAGAGATTATAAAAAGAGAGAAAAACGTTTTCCGCGATTCGATATAAACATTTTTTTTTTTTTTTAATAATTGTTTTTCAATTCTGATTTTCCGTTTTTAGTTAACAAAAAAAAAAAAAAAAAAAAACCGTAATTTTCGAATTAATTTAAAAAGTGTGGCCTTTGGGTAAATTTTTTTCTTGTATACGTCTGAAGTAATACTGTAATACGATTGCTAAAAAATGAAATAGAAATTTTGCATCGTAACGGCCGGAAAGAAACCGCCGATACGTGAATGGTACTAACAATTATACACCGAGACGATGTAAAAACGAAAAAAAAAGAAGGAAATTTCCTCGGTTTCCTGTCAGTTTTTTTCATATGTATATATATATATGTATTAGTACTATTTTACCGATTTATTGTGTCGATGTTTTGTAATTCGATTAATTTAAATTGTCCGTTTTTTTTTTGAGTGTAATCAACGTGTAAACACGACGCTAGTCGATTATTATCAACGAATAGAAATCGATGAGAGAGTCTGAACGGTTTTAAAATATTGCCAGCGGACTTCTCCATTCATAATAAAATCGCTATTCGGATGGTGCGTGACGACATTCAATTAAAACACCTATATTTTTATACTTTTTTCTAATCGTAAATATATAATATTAACGTATACAACACTTAAGTCATATATTTATCTCGTATTCTGTATCGTATACTTCATGAATGAAAAGTTTTTATTGATTGCTTACAATTATGGTTTTGAATTGGACTCTCAAACACATTTAGCTCAATAAAATATCGATTCACTCGTGTTGATATAGTTCCTTAAGCCCTCAGTCCGTGTACTATTTAAATAAGTGTTTCGGTTTTAAATACAGAATGTTTTAAATGTTCAATTGACGTTTAAATAATACGAAAATTCGAATTACGAATACGCTTGTACGGAACGATATTTGAAACTTTTTTTCATTTAGATGAAATTTTTGTGATCTTTAAACACGGAAATCTGTTTAACGTGTCAATAAACGAAAAGTTTTTCATTTATTATTGATTATTATTCGGAAGTGTTTCCTTGATCCTAAGAAACCTAATGGAAAGAAGAAAAAGAACGTCTTCAAAAAAAAAATAATAATAATAAGATATGTGCAGTGGAAGGAACTATCTTTTATTTATTTTTTTTCTAACGATATTATTTCTAAAAACAAAACCGAATACGTTTAAGAACTGTACGTATAATACACGTATTTCAAAACTTATATAGTAAATTTTCTTTTCTACCCGACTCTAAAATATTTTTACTTTAAGATAATATATTGCGAGTTATAATATAATATGGCGAATGATTGTAAATTACGAGTGCATAACGCCATAAACACAAACCGCGCATATTATATATTATTATTTTTGCAAATAAATTACAATATCCTATAGCATATTAAAACATCGCCTGTATTAGTTTGCTGGGTGTAAAATTGTTACGTTATTTATAGCGTTGTTATTAGTTTATTATTATTAATATATGGTATAAAAATTTTTTATAAAACAAAAACATTTTTTGCGTTTAAAATATTAATAAATTTTAAATAATTGTTTCATATGTATAGGGGAAATTATCGACTGTGTTGTATTTATATAATATTATTCGTTAAGAATATTAACGTATGTTGATTTTCCTTCATTGTTATGGTTATAATGATAATATTTATAGGTAGTGCGTTTTATTTTTACTTTTCAATTAACCGAATTATAGTATCGTAAAATGTGAAATGTGCCATTCCGACTAGACTACCATCATTCAGTCTGTACGGAAAATTATTAACAAAATATTCAATTTTGGTTTTTAACGCAATTTTAAATGATGACAACATATACGAAAAAATTCGTTGATAATTTTACGTATATTTACAAATATTTCTAATAAACACAAATAATTGTCATTAAAATCAATTGAATTTGTTTTATCTTTTTTAAATTTACAATTTTAAAAATGTATTTAAAAAATATATATATATTGAAAAGTAATTCGTTAAAAAATATATAAGAACACTTCGAATAATCAATAAAGTTGATTTTTTTTTTTTTTGATCAATAATAGCACTACGTATATATTTGTGTAACGTGATAGCATACAATAACTTAATTATTAACAATACACGTCGGTTATATATATATATATATATATATATATATATCTGAATATACATTAGTGTTTGAATACATCGATCTGGATGACTCGGTCGGATTTGATATGAATACGCGTTTCATCTGTCCGTAAATATCACGCGGTACATACCTATATGAGAAATATAAGAAAACATGAATTCCATGTGCATTACCATATAAATTAATAATAAAATAGGGGGGAGGGAAATAATTGTAATATATTAAATAAATGAATGTAAATGATATGACAGAAATAGAAATAAAAAAAAATTAATAAAACAATTAATTTTGTATATAAATATACGTATATGTGAACACGTACAATATTAAGCCAAAGTGTATTATGAAAAATAAAGAAAATCTTAAGAATTGTAAGGAATTTGTTTATTTATAACTACCGGTTTTGACAAAAAGACTTAAACGAAAAAAGAAAAAAATACAAGGAAAAGTGTAAAAAAAAAAAATAGAAATTAACGAAATGACGAATATTACAATAAAAAGACATAAGGTTAAAAAAAAGTAAAACTAAAAATGGCAATTAAATTGTTACAAAGAAACATATGTATAGAAATTTCATAATATTATCCATAAAAAAAATCTGTTTGTACGTTTAAAATATCTTGGTACTTCGATTGTGTTTAATTGTGTGTGTGTCGCTTAGTAAACTGAATGTATTATACTAGAACAAATATTGTGTATTGAATATTTTTTATATTTCTATGTCATATAATATGTAAAAAACAAAAATATAATATCACGGGATAATTTTCTTATTATATATATAATAATCGCTCGCGCAGCATCGTTTCTCAACCGTTCAAGTGTCGCTGGAACAAAAACAATTTAAGTCAGTCGTCCACACTATCTCCATTATATAATAAAAATTAATTTCGAATTCAAAAATAAGTCCTCGACACGTGTTTTGGCCGGAGACCAGAGTCGACATTTGTACATAAAATATACAAAATTATATTACATAATTTTGAAGAATAGATATATATTTTTTTTTCGAAAATGGCTGGGCCAGGGTGACGGACAACCTCGTGGAAACACATTTGAGAGAATTGAAAATTCAATTTCGTATTGCGAATATAACCGGTCGGAGGCCAAATTATAATACTTTTATTAACCGACGCTCTCACGATAGTGTTCGAAATACGTATAAATTATTATCGCTATTTACACGTCATTGTAGAGCACGGATTTGAATAAATTTTCATCCTTTTCATATAGTTTTGGATTTTTTTTATTCATTAATCTTCATACGAATCGTAGTAATTTCTTCTTCCCGTGTTCTCGCATTTTACGGCAAAATTTAATATTTCTTATTCTAATTTAATATTAAAACGGAATTATTATTATTGCATTGTTTACTGGATTCGAAGTGTACAAAACAGATGTAAAATAATGTCTTATAGGTGTTTGAATATTAGAAATTCGATAAATTTTGTAGACACCGAGTTATAAACAATTAAAAATAGTTTTGAAAACATTATTTTCGTCCACAAATTTGTTATGTTGCTTCGATACCGGTGTAAATCTATATATCAGTTTTAAACGCTCGATCGCTTTTACGAAAAAAAAAAAATGAACTTATTTATCGATTCATGACTGCTGTTGTCGTATCAGCTAGACAGTCATTCATTAAGAATAATAAATAACTTCTATAAATATTTTACTGGTAAATTATATTTATAAGTGTATAACGTTATCGTTGATATTATAATACAAAACTGCAAATCTAAATAACATAATCACATAATTCGGTACAAGCTATATATGAACGATGAAATTATTGTCAGCGGGTAATTGATTAGTAAAATCGAATTAATCTACGTTGATTTAAATAAGGATTAAAATGTATAAAAAAAAATAAATAATAAATTTGTTTCTATAGTAATTTATAAAATTTGTCTTTTTAAGACTCGTGTAAAAACGAAAAATGATTATTGACTGAAAACAAATCTATTTACCACTCACCCCTGGGTTTGGATTTCGGTGTTTAGCCCTCTCCTAGGTTTTCACCAAATTCACGTAAATTTAAAAATAAATTTTAGTAAAAATAGCGCACCATTTGTAAATTTTTGACTTAATATATAATATACAGACGTCGTTTAAAAATGATCAATACGGATAGATAATATTAGTGTTTTTTTTTTGTAGAAATGTTTACACATCTATATTGGATTAACGGAACAAATTGTCTCTTAAAATCGCATGATCTCTTAAGGATGGACATTTTCCTGTGTGTGTGTGTGATTTTTTTTGACTTACGTTTATTTTACACTACAATTCTAGTAATATATTAAAGACGTCGAATTAAAACAACGATATTATGTTTAGTGGATTACTGTATTCGCATCTATGAGAATGAAGTCAGAATAAAAAAAAAGAAAAGAAAAACGTTTTGGTAGGCTTTATTTTTTTTTTTTTTTTTTGTTAATTAAACTCAAAATATATAAAAACGTAAAAAAAAAAAAATTCGTGTTTCGAAATCATTTAAATACATACATTTGAACGCGTTTATATCACTACAATTGTATAACGATGACACATTTATATACGCATATAATAATCATTGCGATATTTTAAATTACACTTAGTACAAAAATGTATAAAATGAACACGTTTTTCTTTTTCACAATCTTATGCTATTATTCGTTATTATTGAATTATTATTATTATAAAAATATATCAAAGAGTACGCGTATATATTTTGTATATATATATATATATATATTATATATATAACCAACTCACGGCAGGTTATTCACGTATTCGTTCATTCAAATGTACACTACAACAGCATCTAATAATAATAATAATAATAATAATACTAATAATAATAATAATAATAATAATAATAATAATAATAATAATAATAATAATAATAATAATAATAATAATAATAATAATAATAATAATAATAATAATAATAATAATAATAATAATAATAATGCTATAATAAATATAATTATGGCATCATGCGATGTTAGCGCCGGATATACGTTTAAAAATCAATCAATTATTTTGTTTCTATTTCTCTATTCTTTCGTCTAATATACGTATATATTATAACGAGTTGTTTTTAATACAACCGTGCAGCGTATTGCATATACTTACGTTGTACACGTATAAAATATAGAGGACGACATTAACTACACCGCGCAATAACATGAATATTTTTATTCGAAATAAAGCCGATCATTTGTAGTAATCGCGTGTACCTTTATTATATAAATAATATTTGTAAAACTATAATATTGAATAATGTTTATACGCGTGTGTATAGAGTATTTCCACGATTAACACATGACCGTTTGAAAATCCATACACGACGCATGGGCGTCATTTCAGTAGTATTTTCGCATGTGCGAAGTTTCAAGCAAACCGTATTAAATATTTAATTTTTTCCATACATATCACGAATTGCAATCGATGAGAATAGCGATAATAATAGCGATTACAAAAAGTAAAAAAAAAAAAATGAATTATACTTTGCCCTGTGAAAACTAATATGTTTAAAAGCGTAAAGATGACAAATGAAGCAAAAAAAAAAAAGAAGAAAAGCACATAATATTTAATTTTTTTTATTTAAAACTTGTATGTATGAGCATAAAACTCTAAAAAAAAAAATTTATTTTATTTTCAAGAAGCGGAGATTTTTATGTTTAATCAACACACTATGTATGCCAATTTGGACTACACTAAAAATAATGGTTAGACGCCACTGATACAACGGAGTGATTTTCGTAAAATATAAATGCAAAATTATTAGACACCATTGGTTTATATATGTAATGCCTATAGGAATTTCATAGATAATACAAATAAAAAGCGGAAATAAAAACGCAATTGAACATATTAATAATAACGTGTACGTCATTTCAAATTCAAACTGATTTCTAAAACGGTTTTAATCGTGTTTAAACGTGTTATCGGCTGTGCAAAAAAATTATTCTATTTGACACTATTATAAAAATAAAATATTTAATTATTTAATTTACGCGAGAGACAATAATTTATGCCTGCAGATCACAATATTTATACTGTATATAATGCGCGAACAAAATTTTGATGACATTTCATGTGAAATCAACGACGGATTAAGAGTTTGGGGGTGTATATATACGATGACATAGATGGACGACGAGCTGTCTATGATTTATAATCGATAGAAACGTTTGAAAAATAATTTTTTTTTTTTTTGTAATATTATTATGAACGAATTTGCGGCATTGCCGTATACTATAAATAATATTGTACAATATTCGTATGTTTAATTTCGCAATTATTCGTATATATATATATATATATATACGATAAACATTTTTCAAATGAATATTAATTTTTTCTTTTTACCATTATAAATTTACAACATTTCGTACAACGCGACACTTTTATATTGTACTATATTAGTAATATTGTATATTGCGCTCATTTAAAAAAATATAATCCGTGTTACTCTCTCAAAAAATGCTCGTGGTTATTTCATATAAAAAAAATGTCTAAATCCTATGGGCAACATATTGTAATACACATTGCCACTATAACGTAGAACATGTGTAAAAAATAATATATAAAACTATTATGTTTCACGCGTTTTATATTATAAATATAACTCGAGTATTATTATATACTCGTCGAAAAAAAAAATACGCGATCTGAGAAGTGAACGTTTTCGACGTTCGTATATGAAAATCAAATAATTAATTGAGATATCTGTGAAGAAAAAAAAATGTGTTGCAGTCTATACGAATGTAATATAATTAAAAATCAGACTATCATGATTAACTGGTCAATTGTATACACAGTAATCCAACAAAATACTTTTATACATATACACTATTCAGACTTGTGTAGCAGTCTGTACATTATATATATATATATAGATAACCTACACATTTAAATACACAATTTATAATATTATATCAATTGTGTAATAAAATAAACAAGTAATAATCTGAATTTATTTGGAATTGAAACGAAAAATATAACGACGTACACGTGTATTTATTATAAAGCGTATAGCTTTCAAATGTATTCTAATATGACATAATCAATTATGCGAGAACCGAACAAACTCGACTGCTGCAGTTTACAAAAAAAAAAAAAATATATATATATATATTAATTTATGATAATCATATTATTTCCCTCATATTATTGTAGCCGTTTGTGTATTATATATTATTGTCAAAATATTTCATTATAAATTTCAAGTCGATTAATTTTAATATATTTTATTTTAATTTCTTCTGCCCGCTCGCAGATGTTTTCAATATATGTGACGTGTATATTCCATTCATTTATTACACGTGTTTTGTACATATTTGCTTATTGATGCGCGCGTGTAACGCGTGTAATATATCTATATATATGTAAACCAACGAAATCGATTAATAATATATAAATACATATATAATTTTATACGATTACGACGACCTTTTGTAAGTGTACTCTTTTTTTTTTTTTTATCAAAACCAATATAATCCAGCAGCAGTATATAAAATAACCGCGGTTATTAATGCGTATACGCTTTAGTATATATTTCAACGAATTTTCGTAAAAAACGAAAAGAAAGAAAAAAAAGTATTTGTTATTTTTTTGTTTTTGGAATATATAATAAACGTCCGAACGAGCAGCAAATGCAGAGTAAACGTTACCCGAGTATTATTACGTGTTTAATATAATAAATATATATATATACACGATACGTAATAAAGTATAAAAACTTGTAAACTCACGTATAATACTATACAGCTGGATGTGTAAATATATTATATATATAGCGGAGTGGAACGAACATTCGAAATGATATAGAAATTACAATTGTTTTTTTTTTTTTTACAATATTTAATCTCGCGACAAGAGAGTGGTAAAAAAACAACAACATTCGGTTAACCGACGTTAAAAAACAATAAATCGTCAATGTATTATATTATATGTATAAACATATAATAAACGTGTAGATCTTTATGCGAAATTCGAAACGTTTAACGAGTTTGCGCGTTTATCAATAATTATACAAAACACGGCCAAGTAATATAGAAATTCGTTTCGTAGCAATATACGAGTATATGTTTAAAATTTATAGTTGTATATTCGACCGTTTTTCGATGTAACGGTATGGATACGTTTTATAAATGTTTTATAGAAAAAATGCAAAAATTCTTTTGCACAGATATTTTCTCGGGGGCCGAGTTATTAGTTTGTTGATTTTATTTACAGATATATGAAGATAAATAAATAGAATTCGTGTTCGCGTTTCCATGGCCGATCATCCGTTACTTATCCCCGGCGCACCGCGCACGCGATTAATTTTCTCTTCGTTTGTTTTAGACTAAGAAGAGGAAAAGCAATTATTTATAACTCCGACTTTTTTTATTATTATTATTATAAAATACGATTTATAATTTCGTAAATATTATCTAGATATTGAAATAAAAAGGTTTTAATAAATATTATAAATTATTTTTATTTATTTTTTTAAATGCATATTCACAATAGCACATTCGGTGATTTTTAAGGGTATAAATGCACGCGATTTTTTTTTTTTTTTTGTTTAGGGCGTGAAGTCCCTAGCCCTACGTGTAAGTAAAATGCAGGAATAATATTGTTATTATGTAATATACGAAATTGGGGCGAACGGGCGCCGCATGAGCAGTTTAATATATACGTTTGCAGTACAATAGTCGAGAGAGTCCGCGCCGTAGACAGTTGAATTCTCTGTTTTTCTCTCCATTTTAAAATAGTATTGGCGCGAACACATAGACAATTTTACAATAAAACACATTTCACGAAAGCGTATTTTAATAACGTCGGGCAACGACTGAAATACAGACGATAACAGTCATTTTGTATATAAGGCGAGGTGTTGCTCGTATTAATAATAATAATAATTATTATTATTATGTAAGCGACGATAATGTACGACGTACAAGCAGGGGCGTATACAATGGGGGGGGGGTGCGATGGGGCGATCGCCCCCTCCCCTAGATACTTGTGTATGTACCTATATCTACTGACAACTAAAATTAATCGAACTAAAACTAAAATGTCATAAAACATTTTTTTATTTAAAACTTATTATTTTTCGATAATTCTCTAAGTTGGCAACAGATTCGACGGGCCCTTTTTTCTATTCGCCCCCCCTCCCCCTAAGGGATGAAGTAAATACGCTCCTGCGTACAAGGGGAGACGGCGCGGACACGGAGTTATTGGAAGACGAGAAACTAGTGACATTAAATTTCCGTGGAACGAACCGATTTAAAAAAGAAAAAGAAAAAACGTCATTCGTACGCAGTACGGGACGATGACGACGTGGTGTTATTATTATTGTTATTATTGTTATTATTATTATATTGTGTATTATTTCTGGGCGTCGTCGCGCGGACGAAGACGCGAGCGAGCGCGTTGACACACGGCGGAATCGAAAACGCTCCGCCCATGCGGCGCGCGGCGACAAATGACATTGGTCCGGGGACGCGTGGGGGTGACGCGCGGCGGGGCAACAGAGCGACAACGCGCGCGACGTGTAGGAGAAGAAAAAAAAAAAAAAACATAAACGCGACACGACCGCCGCATCGTTTCAGCCCTCCCCCCCCTGCGCGCGCGCGCGCAGCCCACCGAGTTTGCGACGACGAACACCGTCGTCCGTTTTCTGTGTGTGTGTGTGTGTGTTTGTCAGCAGCCCACCGCCACCGTCGCCGCGGTCGTCGTCGTCGTCGTCGTCGTCATCGTCGTCGCCCGTCGCATCGGCCGCGCGCAGCAGTCACACACCGTTTCAGTACGCGGTCCGCCGTCTGTTGTGTTCGGCCGTACGTCGTCGTCGTCGTCGTCGTCGTTGTCGTTCGCGCCACACTGTGTGTGTGTGTGTGTGTGTGTGTCGCGCGTCACACCCGCGCCGTGGTTTTTTTCTTTTTCTTTTGTCGCTTCGTCGTGTGTTCGATTTTCGTTTCCTCCTTCCACCCCTCCCTCCCCCTCGATCGCTCGTTACACATTATTCACACGCGTTTCGAAACGGACCGTGCCGGGGATTATATAGTTTTTTTTTTTTTTTTGATAACAATTTTCGTTCGTCCCTTCCCCTCCGTCACTGCCGCGTGTGTGCGTTTCGTCGATCCGGTCCCCGCCGAGGTCTCGGTACCAAAATTGAAAAATTTTAAATAAAATATTTGTACGCGGCGGCCCCCGTGTTTTGCGCTCGTACGCGATTTTTTTTTTCGTTTTTTTTTTCCGGAAAATATATCATTCACGATATCGACAGCGAGTGCGGGTGGACAATACAATACAATACGTATTATATAATAATAATAATAATAACAACAACAACAAAAATAGATTCCGTCGCCGCGCGCGGTGTTCCGATTTCGACTGTTTGATGGTTATACACGGAGCCGCCACGGGAATCGCTGCTCCAGCCGACATTCATCGGACCACTGAATCGTTTTTCAATACCGGTTAGTACAGTACAGTAGCGTGTGGTATACCCCGCAGTAATATATCGGTGTAAACGCGCGCGCGTGTACCATACCTATGTAAAACCGTTCGCGAAACACACCGGTGCGTCGTTCACGTATCGCACGGGAAAACTGCGAATTTCTCATAATATTCATGATAAACGGATTTGTTTTCTTCCTATACGCGTTTTTATGAATTTTTTTTTTTTTTTTTGAAACTCCCCCGGTCCCCCTGCTCCACCGAGAATTGACACTCGGTCGTTTACAGTGCACCGAGAAGAGAAAAGGAACGAAAAAGAAAAGAAAAAAAATCGTTTTTAAAACGCGATTTCGAATAAATTTCATCTGACGCCGCGCAGTTATATATATATATATATATTATATTTTGACGAAAAATCAAAAAAAAAAAAAATGTTTACTTGCGCGTTCGATAAAACGTTTATAGTACATATAATATAATACAGGTACGCGTCGTATATCACATATTATATTCCGATAACCGTAATTCGATTTTTCAAAACTCATAGGAAATAAATTCGACGAGAAAAAAAACTTCTAGTTATTTTTCCGCGCGCGCTCGTCTTTTTTCCCCCTCTAAATCATTATTATTATTATTATTATTATTATTAATGACGAACCTTTTCGTGTGTCGAAAAACCACTTTTAAACGAATTATCGTATTAATTTTGTTGTTCTTACGCGATATTTACAGCTCTATATTTAAAAAACAACAAAAATTCTTCGGTACATACATAATTTCCAAATCGAAACTACTCTTATAATTTAATAATAAAATATAAATATTAAAAAAAAAGAAATAATCGATTCTCTCGTATTATTTTATAGATTTGCATCGGACTCGTGTTTATATAACATAAACATCGTATAGGAGGTATACACTGTTTAAAAAAAAAAAAAAAACACGCTCGAGTATACAAAATGCTTAACTGGCAGGCATATAATAACAGTTAAATATAATAATTTAACATTTTTAATTTAATCGCGTGTTTGAAATAATTTCCATAATATAGACGTTTTATTAAAATAATATGTATAATTTTTTTTTTTTTTTTATATATATCCAAAAACAACGTTAATAACGCGGCATTTTATAATATTACAATACCTATTTGAGAGTATACTATATATATATCTATATATTTTTTTTATTTTTTTTTTATATACGCATAATCGTATAATTCAATACGATTAACGCGTTGTAAATCTAATTACCGTTATTTTTTTTATTTCTGATGAAATTTCAATGGAAATATTAATAATAATCATAAATCGTCATTCGATATTTTTCCACATTTTTATATAATAATTATATTTAAATCGAACAAATTCTATATCTATATGTTGTGTTTATTAATAGGTATGGGTACATTAAAATAATATATTTTATTATACCATACGCTTATTTAGATATATTATACAATAATTTATATATATATATACATCATACACTGGTTCATATTTTTAAAGATGATGTAAAGTGTTATTGTTTGATTTGAACAAAATATGTATATAATAATAATAAATTATAGATGCACACGCTCGCGTTTTATACTCTTATCGACTCTAAAATATATTTATATATATATATATATAATATAATCGTATTAATAACATATACGACATTTGTATATTATAATTATATTACACAATAATATTATAATGATGCATGATCACATATACGCTGAATAAAAATGTATTATTATTATGTTCGTTGATTATTATTATTATTATTATTATTTATTGAACAGTGTTTTCGTAATATATACATATGTGTGAGAATATTTTTAAATAATATTACACACGCTTTTGAAAAATACTACATATTTAAACGCTATATTTATATGATATATTATATAATAAAAATAAACTAACAATATATTATATGTATATAACGTAGACAAAGCACTTTTTAATTTTAAATGCACATATTATATATCGTTGGCGTACTCAGAATTTTAGTTTACTGTGGACCGTCTGCCTTACTTACAAGAGACCACTGCAGTGTGTAAAAAGAAATCTGTCGTCCAACTATTACGTGTTATTGTGATTTATCTTATTTATATATCACGTTTTCATATTTTCAATATACATATAAGACATAATAAATAGTCGTAACTATTTTTTCAAGTAAAATTTAAAACTTACTCACAAACTTTAGGTTAGGTCGAAAAATTATTTAAACACTCCGGTTAATCGTTTTATTTATTTGTATGTTTGTTGCAATAAAATTTATATTAGATCGACAAATTAACTGGAATGTTTAAATGATTTTTCGAGTATTTTAGATTTTGAAATGGGCATTGGTACGTTATATTTGATTTCTATACACGTTCAGTTGCCAATATATTATATTTATCGAATTTTATCGTTTTCATTTTCGCACAATAGTAGACTGCGTTCTAAATTCCAATCCGCTACCAAAAAATAGAGTTTATATTTTCATCGCAATGTATAAAAATAAGAGCGTATAAATGTGTTTTGTGTCGTACGATCGAAATGCCTAACGTTTATATCATTTGTAACAAAAAAAAAAAAAAAGGAAGAAAAACGTATAAAATATGGTACGGTTATGGGTATTATTGCCGACCGCACTACGATTTCGTACGCGCTATTTATATGTACTTCAATACTGTGCACGTCTTCGTACACACATCTACGCATCGCAATATACTCGTATTCTTAAAGAAACGTTCTCGATCCCGAGTACATTTCATGAATTATTATCGATTATTGATGGTATTGTATATACATATGATTTGTATTGAACAGAAAAATTTACCGATTTATAAAACGCACGAAATCTTATGGAAAAAGGTAAACAGCGAACTATTTTTTCCACTGTAATTGTACACGATATCGAACGGCGATTATAAAATTATTCGAATACCGGTAGCGCGATAAACACATCAAACGCAATTCAAATTTTTTTTTCCTCGTCTCCCAAAACATCAGCTCCGAGTAATCTTCCACGCGTATTACGTGTAACGTAATAACAATATATGCGCGTTCAACGACTATACGTACGACACATACGTCTAAAGGATTCTCAGCAATCTTATTCGAACGTCGTTGTCGAACCGATAGAAATAGTTTATATCGAATTTGTTTTACCTAATGATCATTTATATTAATTTTTATTCATTTATTTTTTTCTTTTCACGAGTTCAATATTGTGATCACGTTTTCAACGTTGTCGAAAATTTTTGAAAACTCTTATTCAAAAACATTATCGCGCGTACAGTTCCTTCATCGAAATCGTTTTGAACCGCTCTCGTTCGTTATTATATATGCACTATATTATATTATACGCGACGATCCGTGCAAAATGATACGATTCTATCGGAAGCTAATTTTTTTTTTTTATTTCAGCGGGGGACGGAAGCTGAGGCTGATTAATATTATTATTATTAATAAGGAATGTTTATAAAAATTATATATAAAAAAAAAATATATATATTCAACTATATTTTGCTCTCCACTGAGGTCATCTTATACGTAACATCAATTTTATCGGAGAACAAGAATACGCGCGTGAATTTATTTATTAACTGTCCAATTATACAATGCGTATATGTATTTATCTTTAAGAGAGGGAAAGAATTCAATTATTTTTTTTTTATTTTTTTTTTTTGTAATTTACGTATTTAATTTAATAATTTATTTACAATATAAATTAATAATAAATAAACAAAACAAACCACCCCCGCGCCCGCGGTGTACGCTTTTTATTATAAAACAGACGGAAGAATTTAGAAAAAAAAAAATTCCTCTCGTCGTTTGAACCGTATTTTAAAACGAAATATTTTATCACGTTGTCGACAACACGAAATATTACGTGTTGTTGTCCCGTTGCGGCGGATACATATGGAATACACTCGGCCGGCCGGTGGTGAGGCAGACGAGAATAAAAAAAAAGAAAAAAGGGAAGGACGCGGTTGTCGCGCGTTTGTCGCGCGACAGTGGGCGGAGTCTCGACGTCGTCCGGATGCGCCCCGCACGGCGCCCCGACTGCGCGCGCTGCAGGGTCCGCCGCGGTGTCGCGCGCGCACACTCCGGTGTCTTCGTCTCCGCGGTGTGCGGCGCGGTGGCGATGTCGGTGAGGGACAGGAGAGGTTTTCGATATAAAATAGTTTTACTCTGTGGTGGTGGTGTCCCACATCCCCCCTTTCACCGGACGACGAACGAGTCCGCGACGCGCGAGATGAGATCGGCGCGCGCATGCGAATCGCATGCCGGAGGAGACATACCTGAGCGAGCGCCGCGCGGACAGTGGTGCCGCCGCCGCCGGTCGGGCGACACTTCGGCAACCGTCTTGTCGCGTAACGCTCGTGTGCAGTGCAAGAACGCCGCGAGCGCCGTCGTCGAACGCGGTTTCCCCACGATCCGTCCGTCGTCAGCCGGGCCCCCCTACCCGCCCCCAAACACCAGTGCGCACTACTCGGTATATCGCGGCCGGGAAGCGGACACCGTTCCGTTCGCCTCGTCGTGTCGCTAACGTCGTCGTCGTCGACAAAAACGCCACCCGCGCTCCGCCGACGAGTAAACAGAACGTGCGCGTGCGCGCGCGCCCTCGCACCCGCTTGCAGAACCCTGTAGCGCCGTCGCCCGGTGTTCGATCGATTGACCCACTTTGCCGGACAACGCCTCCTCCGTCGTCGTCGTCGTCGTCACCGCTACCGCCTTCGATCCTCCTTCCTCACCCCTCACTCCTCGCACCACCCACCGGGAAATCCTTTGACGGACCACTGCGATCGTCGTCCGCTCCTCCCTCTGGCAAAAAAAAAAAAAAACGGGCGTCCGGCCGCGTTTCGATTACCGTGTGTGTGTGTGTGTGTGTGGGGGGGAGGTTGGGAGGGGGGCGCCATGGACCAACTACGCGTACGCGGCCGGGAGCATCGGCTGTCATCGTACTGCTGCAACGGTAACAGCAACGGTGAGTATGGATTTTTCGACGCCATTGACGCCGCCTACCACCTCCCTGTAAACACCCCCCCCTCCACCAACCTCCATCGCGCAGCCGGCACGTTCAACGCGGGGGAGGGGGGGATGGGACAACGACGACGACGACGACGACGAATATCGTGTCCACCGCGTCCTCCGCCGTATAATCCCTTCGTCGCTTATATCGGCGGGGAGAACGTAATATATATATATATCCGGGAATACATAATACTTTTTCCACGAATACCAGCGTGCAGGCGAATATACAAAACGACGTTTCTTTTTTATTTAGAAAATATACGATTTTTTTTTTTTTTCCCCCGTATCCGCCGCCAAACGGTTTTCGTGGCGACGACGAGAGGATTTGACGCGCGCGGCGCGACAAACAATGGCAACAATATATTTATCCACGCGTTGTTCGTACAAAAGACCCCGGCCGACAGCTGTTCCGTCGGAATTAAGAAGGGCTGTTGGGGGGGGGGGGGTTTATGTGTTTTACAATGTTTACACTGTATAAATATATTATTATTGTGCTCTGTAAGACTAGACCTTATCTAATGCGTGTATTGACACGGCGGCGGTCCGCGTATCAGCGGTGGGGTGCCGGAGAGGGGGGGGGGCTGGCGTACGTGTTATATAAACGTGTAACGTGTACGATTACGTGTTAAGGGGTGGGGGGAGGGAAAGGGACGCCGGGAAAATTTCAATTGGTTATAACGTAACGTTTCTGGCGGCGGCGGCGGGGACAGGAGGAAATCGGAAAAATTTGTCGACGTTTTTCAGCGAAAATATAAAATGGATATATATATATATCCATCGGGTGCTTGGAGCGCGCGAGGTCAAGCCAAAAAAAAAAATATATATATATAAGTAATATTTTTTTGATTTCCCGTAACGCTCATTTTTATATTCCGAACTTCATTACTATATAACAGTTTATGGGACTAATGATTGTGGAGGATGAAATGTATACATGCATTATATATTCATTACGTAAAAAACGCTATAAAATCGTTATTTCTTTTCGTACCTACATTAATAGTAACGAATAGTGTCTAATCTCAATAAAAAAAAAAAAATTTATGGAAGTTTTTGCAATGTCCTATAATCATCAATAAATCAAACGTATGTACGAGTATATAAAAATAATAATAATAAATGAATCATTAAACGAAAATGTAATTTTCACGTTTCTCAGCATCGCGGATGAAACTTAGCGTTCAGGTTTTTGAACGTAGTTTACCATTTAACGGCGACTTTTTATTATCATTATCATTATTATTATTATTATTATTATTATTATTATTATTATTACTATTATTATTGAGCCATAATTTTGTTGCTGCTGGTAGTGGATCAAAGTCATTCAAAGTTTGCGCGTTAACTCTAACGTAACGAGCACCTTAAATACAGTGTAAAACTTAGATAGATATTTTTTTAGCCCTCTTTCACTACGTTTATATAACGTTTTTTCTAAAAAACGTACTAATAAATAAACGCGCGGGGTGCGAACGTTAATTTTTTTCTAATGCTGCGCACAAAAATATAATCTTTTTCGTTTTTAATTATTATTATTATTTGTCAAGGGAAGAAAATAAAAACGTTTATAAGGAACAAATCGTTTCAATCCGTTTTGAAAATCTACGCATGCACAGCAACTGCTCACTGAAAAATTGTTCATTATATTTTAATATGTTATTTATTGTCGGTCTTGCACACGAAGAACGATGAACTGTATGTGTCGGTTTTGCGAATGTCCGCACCTGCCATCACATATCATAATATTTATGCGTACCGCGCGTTTATCAAACTCGTCGGTTATCGGCAAATTGATACGATTATGAATATAAATTACACACACGTGATATTCAAACGGTCTTTGACGGCGGTTATGTGTATTAACTAAACTTCGTAAAACAAAAAAAAAAACAAAAGGAAAATGCGAACGCGCCGAATTCCGTCAGAACAACGTCGCGACCACTGTAAAATAAAACGTAAAACACGAAATAATATTTCATCGCCGTAGTTCTCATCGTTTCCAGTCTGCAGTTACATCAATAATAATAATAATAATAATAATAATAATAATAATAATATAATTATACGTATGATATAAACGCGTTCGTTATTGGAAACCGTCGTAATAAAATTATTGCGCGTATAAATTCATAATTCGTCCGTTGTTTACAAATCAAAGGGTATTTTAATTTTAATTTTTTTTCGTACAAAAAAAAAAAAATTTAATTATAATGAATCCGATTACATTTCAATTAATTTACTTCGTAATTAAAACGCGACGCGTTGACCATGATATATGATCGATTTTCCGCTCTGGTTTTAATTCCGTCTCGTAAGAAAATAAATTATTATAACGCACAACATTTAAACGGTTAAACAAAGTAGCGGCGGCGTGTGTGTAAGTTTATTATTAAACTCGACGAAATTTACAAAAGGCCTTTGGTCGGAAAACGTTTTTTTGTTGTCAATATAACCTCCAACAGGAACTAATACGAAATAAGCACTAATGTGTACACGAATTTTTTTTCTATTATTATTATTATTATTATTATTATCGTGTCGTCAATATGAGTGCGTGTGTTACGGACAACACGTTATAATATACGTACGTGTAACGCACAACCTGCAACGGCGGTTTTATAATATTATCGTTTTAACGTTGGCGTAAAAAAAAAAAAAAGGAGAAAAACAATAATACACTCGTAATACGTATAATATTATTGGGCAATTCGGATTAATATCATATTTTTTATGACGCGGAGGTTAAATGTCTCGTACGTAATGACGTAAAAGTCGTTTTTATTTTTTTCCGCCTCTGTCTTTTTCTTTTTTTTTCTGCTCGCGTTCATTTATATATATATTTATATATATATATATATATATATATAGTAAAAATACATATTTCCGAAAATCGGCCATTTCGTACACACGCGTTATAATCGCACGCGCCGCTGTAATATGCTATTATATTCACACGCGTTTTTATTGTTTAACGCGACGGCAACATAAATATAATATATCGCTACAATATTATTCTCGCACAGGAAAATCGAGAACAACATTTAACAAAACGAGTGCGCAATTTTCAAAAGTCCTCTATTGAAACAAAAACGAGGAGACGTTCCGAGATGTTATGTGTTCTCAGTGTTACTACGCGTATATATATACATATGAAATCCTGGACTGCCATCACAAAGAAAAATTAGAAGCGTTAATTGAGGTGTAGGTGTAGTAGGTACATAATAGAACGATAGAGGCGTACCTTGGAATCACAAACGTCGTCGATGTTCTCGGAAGAACGAACTAATAAGACGCTCATGAGCTCGCGTTTAGAACAAGTCACACTATTTTAACATCAAAAAGCTCCATTATCTTAGACACATCGCGAGAAACGTGCGGGGGCAGATATCACTTATATATTACTTCACAATCCGTATTGTGCAAGGAAAAACGTATGGAAAGACTGCGGGACCTGGCGCAGAAGGAGAATATCACGGCTTCAAAATCCGAGAGCATTGTTTGATTGTAAATAGAGCTCATCAGATTTGTTTCGCGTCGCAGTCGACAGAGTATAGGAATTGCTATGACGGTATAGCCAACATTCGGAATGAAGCGCCTGAAAAAAAAAAACAAAAACAAAAACGAAAATATTGCGCATTATGTACAATATATTATTAAATTTGTAAATAATGATTTTAATTATTGTTAATATATTAATTAGGTGTACGAGCTGTTTTTTTTTTTTACGTCTCCGGAATATTATATTATTATTACGCAATCGTCGAAATTATTCTATACGATTCTGTTTTTTACGCCGTATATTTCGCACGTAATCGAAGCGACCAATGCCTCTCTTTTAATCTGTTACCAAAAAAAAACTAAAACGACATATAACACAATATAACGAGATTGCAATAATCCGTGCGCAGACGCGTTTTTCGCGATCGACACTATTACTGCAAAATGAAACGCTATTATAATATTAATATATATATATTTAGGGCACCGTCGATTAATATAAGCATATAATTCCGTACATCAGAACCAAACGGACGTAAGTCACATTACGTTAACATAACAGCGTAATAATGACTGAAAACTAGGAACGTGTTGCTTACGCTACGCCGGACTTACGCTCATAGTAAAATGATAAAAGGAAACTTTTCAACGGATTTCCGTCACTATGGTTCGACGGGAAACAGATTATATGTGCCAAAAATGTAAACGAATCTGAAAATCGTTACCTTTGGACTTACGCTCTTCCGGTTCTAAAGTACAGAATTATTATGAAACGCTATAATAAACAATTGTGTACTTATACCTATATATATATAGCGAAATAGAAAGTAGGCGTATAAAAAATATGATATTATATAGTTGTGTTTTTTAACGCACGAGAACGATAACGCGTGGAATATACACTATATAATATGTAAAAAACGTAGTATCAATCTGTCCGACGCGTGCACGTGCGATTATTAACACAACATATTAATAAAACATCGAATGAATATTAATATAACATTGTTGTATAAATTATAACATTTATATTAATAAAAGAGGTTTTTTTTTTTTCAATATTTCATACGCGAATTTCGTGCGAAATCGCTCGCTTCGATGTGAAATACGCGTTGAAAATAATTGCAGTTGTTTTTTCGCTTACCGTTAAGTATCGTTATATTTTCAAGCCTATATATTGCGTACACTATAATATTGAAAACAAAACTGTTTTCTTTTTTCTTCAAAAATTACTCTTATCCTAAAACGGTAAAATATTATAATAAATTATTGCGGATACGAGCGCGTTTTTCACTATATATATACGAGTATATATATATCGTATATATTTAATAGAATATAAAAAAAAACATTAAATAATATTAAAATACCGTCGTAATAATATTATTTCGATATTAATTAATAAATATTTTGAAATAAAAACGATATCCGAATAATAATTTTAACAAACCGTATATATATACTATATAGATAATATAATTATCCTGGAATTTGTATTAACTATTAAATGCATTATACAATTTTGTGAAATACAATATTTTCTATTGGTAAAACGAATTTTAAAACGCAATACACGAAGCGATACGGGAACTGTCTGTGCAATTTTTTTTTTTTAACAAAAAAAAGTCAATTGAAATTTCGCGAATAGTGTTTTAGAGAATAATCGCATATATATATATGTACACTATTACTTTTAATATAATATGGCATTTAAAATAATAATAATAATCTACTGCAGTATACACATTATAACACATAAATTCAGTTTTGAAACAATCATAAAGAAATTAAACGTCAAAAATTTAAAAATGTTATAAATATATATATATATATTTTAAATGGAGATATTAAAAAAAAAAAAAACGAAATTTTGTTTGATATAAAAACGTTTATTATTATTAATATTATTATTATTTTTTCTTTTTTTTTTGTATTTAAAATCTACAATATTATTGTAGTATTCATAATTTTCTATACTTTTTGTCTTTATTTGTTACCGCGTGTGTTTTTTCCGTGTATTCCTTTCGATTACCCCGCGACGATGACTAGTAATTCTATTCGAAACCATTTTATTAATGTGTACAATAAAAAAATTACGACAACTACTCTTATATAATTTTTTTTTTTTTTTATATATAATAATTTTTGCCAGGATATGATATAATTCACGTGCATATTTATTATTATTATTATTATTTGTTCACCGTTTTGTATTTGTACACAGGTAATGGCAGAGTGATCGGCGTACCGCTACGCATGCGCCGTCCAGAAGACCAATCGCCGAGCGCAGCTAGTGCCGGACTCATGATGGAGGTGGTGAGACATTATATTAATATTCATACACACACACACACATATTATAATACGTGTACGTATCGAAACCCCATCCACGCTCGGATCCGTACGACCCCGTGGTGCGATCACTCTTCTTAATACATCCCGCGCGAGTATGTATTTTTTTGGTAAAAATGGCAATGCCTGCTATTTAAAAATAAATTATGATCTACGAATAACTGTGGAATCCGTTAACAGCCAATACAGAAACGTGGCGGGAGGGACAAGTTTTATAGGCAAATTTTTTTTTTTTTATCGATTTCGGTTTTATATATCGTTCTTTCGTCGTTTAATACGGCAGAAACAAGATAAATCCGACTCGCGTATATTTTCCAAACGATTAATAATAATAATAATAAAAGCGTGTACCGCGTGGAAAATAATGCGCCGATTTATAATTTATTCTCAGTATCTCTGTTTATAATCGCGCCAGTATATTATAGGTTGAAGTTTATGTATTAAATAATAATTTCTATCGTTATATTATTATCAGACATTTTAAAATATATAGAGATTTGAATTTCTTTTTTTTTTTTGATTTTTCCTATTAAATCATATGCAACAGTTCAATTTTACAGTTCTCTTTCGCAGGAAAAATAAATTCACAGATATTCGCTGCGCGCAACAAGGACCTTTAAATAATTATAATTATGAATAAAAAAAAAAAAACAATGTTACGAAACTATTATTGTTTTTTTTTTCCACCAAGTGAAACAATATGTATCGTGTTCACTTTAACGATAATAATAGTTTAAACAAAGTATTTTCAAAAAATTTTAACACATGCAATATATTTTACGCGTTGTTTCTTTTTAAAAAAAAAATTAGAAAAACGGATTTTTATCCCTCTTGAATAGACGATTCGCTTGCGGCGGACGACTCCCCGGCAACGGCCAGACCTGTGAAACCAACACCCGTTAAATATATGGATACGTACGCGTATTGTATAAGTAAATAATTATAATAATGAGTAGTATATGAATGTTCATATTTTTTTTTTTTTTTTTTTTTGCGCGCGGGAATAAGAAAATTTCGAGACATTTATACAATTAATTAACACATCTGTGAAGACATAGCCGATGATTGTTCCCGTATTCGTTATGTGTATTTATATATATATATATATATATATGTATTTTTTATTATCCTCGTTAAAAACGTATCAACTGTACACGAGATTTCATTGAAAAAATAATAATAATAACCGTCGAATTGAAAATATAATTTGCCGGTCGCGATTTTGCGCGTTACGAGTTCGCTTTTCACCGACGTTTATAATAAAATATCTAGACCGAATCGATTTTAGACCGAAGAAATAAAAACGAAAAAATAAATAATTAAACATTATCGTACGAGTGTTTCGTAAAAAGCCAAAAATTCCATCGCATTTACTTCATACGAATGGCAGACAAATTGTGTTTAATATTAAAATTCCTTTATGTTTGTTTATTATCAAAAAAAAAAAACAGTTTATAAAACCGAAAAAAAAATACCGATCTCTCGGCTGATTCGCGAACAAATCGTAAAAGCGCTTATAAATATTCGCATTGCACTCGGTTTATAATACGTATACGAATGGTCGCGAACAAGTCAATTTCGTGTCCAATATTATATACACGCACGATTAATTTTACGATAAATACAAATGTGAATGTAAGAGAATGCGCGTTTGACAGTCGGTTATTTCTACACTTTTGACGGAATATTTATCGTCGACAGAATTCTTCCTTTTTACTTTTTCCACAAGATCCCGCGCCTCGCGTTTTCAAATGCGAATATCTACCGAGAAAACAGTATAATTCGCACGCATTCATTTAAACGTTTTTTTAAAAAAAATGCATACGTACGTTTGTAGGAAAAAATACACATAATGTGTACGTATTTTCGAATATAAAATCTGCAAACCAAAGGAATATTACGCGAAATAATGTAAAAATATTATATAATATTTTTATATTAAACACATTTGAAACAATACAAATATTACACGTAAATAAATATATTCAATACTTCGATTAGTATATTTTTTTTCTTTATATATTACATTTAATTTTCTTTATATTCGCGTATACGATACACGTGTATATGTATTTTTTTCATTTATGTATTCGTTTTTTATTAATTTATAATTTCTTATGTTAAACATATTATCCTTTATTTATTATTTTTTTTTTTATTACATATCATTAAATAAGAACTTCCACTGAAATCTAATATATCTATTTGCATATTGATTATTATA
This sequence comes from Chaetogeoica ovagalla, assembly GCA_032441825.1. Lineage (NCBI taxonomy): Eukaryota > Metazoa > Arthropoda > Insecta > Hemiptera > Aphididae > Chaetogeoica > Chaetogeoica ovagalla. The sequence goes on along the minus strand of CM063723.1, from coordinate 11,466,056 downwards.
GTAACACATTATTATATAAACGTTATGTGTACTATATAGGTGTGATTGTAAACACTAAAGTTCTGAGAACGTGAAAATGTATGTATAGATGGATACAAACATACGACTTTGAATGATTTCACGCATTTTGGCCAAACGATGTTCTATATTGAAATGAACTTTTTTCTTTTTTTCGGTGAGCGCTAATGTGTGAAGTACACATTTCGTAAAAATATTCAAATGTTTCCGTATAATCTTTCGATACGTACAACTTGTTTTTTTTTTTTTTTGTAACACCTATTTTTAGCACCGAATTTTCATTTTTCCGAATTCCGACTCGAAATCGATTGATCATTTCAAATTTTAACAAATAAAAATGTATACATTTTTTAAACGTTCAATATTACTCGTATCATCGTGTCGTTTTTCGTGATTTTATTTTTCCGCGTAAATTATTATTATAACATTTTTTACTACGTAACTACTTCTTTACTTTCTTCGTAATTCATAAAAGGAGAGCATCGAATTCACGCGCTGTTTATAGACTTATTATTATTTTCGTACATACGAATAAAAATATTTAACGCGTTCGTGTTAAATAATTTTGGATTTAAAAATATTAGATTTTTATTGGTTAAACGAATTGAAAAAAAAACCCGTTTAATCCGAACCCGGTGCTGAATAAATATTCATTGCGTTTCGATATTTACAAATTATATCGCGTACACCAGAGCGCATAAAGTGTAAAAAAAAAAATTGACAAAACGATTTCAATACCTCTAAAACACTCAAAATAAATAAATACTCATTTCCATACAAATATTTAACGGAAAAAATAAAAAATAAAAATGATCACACCGTATATTATATTCTACTCGGACGTTAAAACCAATATTGATATAAAAACTATACGCGTACGAGCATATATTAATTTTATTGAAATTAAATATTGTGTTTGAACAATAATTTTAAATGTAAACACGCGACGGCTAGACATACATGATCGTGTGTTATACGTATAAACCGCAATAAAATATTTTCAGATATAACGTGGAATATATAACATTTTCATTGTGCATATACTTAAAGAAAATATTTTTTTTTTTTTTTTTTAAGTGAGTGTAAACTAAATGCGCGCGTATTGCAAATGGTAGTGGTCAATCTCCGATTCGGACGGTTATTATACATTACACCAGCCGAATAACATTGACCGTGTACGTTAAAAACAAATCGTAATAATAGCAGTGTGCAATGGAGTGTATCATCCGATTATATAATCATAGCGTTGACAATTTTTTTTTTCTCGATGCACAAATAGACAAATTACGCGTTTTACATAATATAAATAGAAAATTAGACTAAGATCGTTTGTTATTTTTATACGGATTGGACAATTTTTCGTCACTAGTCGTTTTTTTTTTTTAAACTCGAAACGTTTGTTTTCCGTTAAATTTACACAACCACTGTAATAATACACTTTATTCTACGTCGATTATTATAACGCACAAAAGCCGACCGGAGTTTGAGAATGTGTTAAAAAAAAATTTGTCCATTCCACATTTATGCCGGAGGGGTTTTTTTTTTTTGATATTCAACGGCGAGCGTCCTTAGTTAACGTTTCTACATAATGAAATACACGTGTATATAGCGTAGTTTTTTTTTTTTTTTTGTCTCTTTTACGTGTAATATCGACTCCTCCGTGGAGATTTCTACGCGTTTCCCGATTGACTCTATGACGACGACGAGGTGTTCAAAGCATGCGTTCAAATAATATATTATTTACGAGAAATAATATTTTATACGAACAAAATGTATTCGGCCAAAGCGTAACAACGACAATAACAAATAAAAGAAATTATGCGTCGCGAGCGCGTATCGGACAAAATTAAATACGAATATATAGCAGTAAAGTACTGTTTGGAAAAATGCGACGCGATAATAGAAAATGATATACGACAATGGTGCAGTCAGTCTCCCTCGGTAAATAAATCGACCGATGCCGCCTTCCTTTTACGGCACTGATTCTACGGCACGCGTGTCTATTAATAATAATAATAATAATAATTATATAGAGAGAATTTTAGACTTTTTTAATACACGCGCTCGTACGAACGTGTATTGCGCGATGCGGATTCTCAAATACACACCACACACCCTGTGCCCGTGTATTATAAATATATATATATATATATGTAATTTATTGCCGCACAAACCGGCTATTACTGTATTTAAATACATATACCGCAGGTGTGGCAGGGTGTGGGTGAGGGAGAAATTTCGAAGGGTTCAAACGCCCAATGGAAAAATAATTACAGCGTTTTCGATTCGGGGCGAAAAAAAACAGACGCACACACTAATTTTTCAAACACAAATAACGGACGTTTAAAAAAAAAATAAAAAAAAAAAAATAGGACTTATTTTCCCCTTAAGGATTACGTGTACGAAAGGCAGCGTTTCTCAAACTGTGGGTCGCGACCCCCTGGGGGACCGTGAGTCAATTTTTGGGGGGTCGCGAGAAGTTTTTTTTTAGATTATTTAATTTAAAATAAAAAATAAATATTATTATTCAGTATATTATTATAAAGTAGTAAATAAGTACTAAAAAAATTTGTTTTTTGAAAATACTTTTTTGATTCTGTAAATGTAAAACTATGGGAGTCGCGATAGATTTTTGGAAGAAAATTTGGGTCACAGTCCTAAAAAGACTGAGACACGCTGCTGTACGGTATGGAAATATCGTAAAATCCAATCGCGAATTTATATCAAGAATTATAAACACTTTTTCGTTCTTTTCTCGCGTCTCCACATCTCGGGAACTAATCTCGCGTACGTCGGTGTTCCAATAGAATCGCACGACATGCGTACGAGGATAAAGGAACGCTTACGTTACCGGCCAAACCCGATTTCACGACAAACTAGTCTGGCCTAAATTAACTGGGTCAAACTATAGTTCATTCTACGCCAAATTGTTTTTTATCCTGAAATTAAAATTTACATTTCAGGACGAACTGGCCTAGGATAAAATGATCGAGATAAAAAAAATTAATAGTATTTATTTTACTAATAAATTACATATAAATTGATATTATTAAACTTTTATATAAACTGATCGAGACTGTCAAAAACACACGAAAACAAAACACTAATATTATTTATTACATTGATTATTATTTTTACATGATTAATATTCGTTTGTAAAACATATGCTCCGGCGGCATTTGTAATTACAGAGCATCTTTTTTTTCGCCACACGACCGGCGTCAATCACATCGTATAAAGTTCATCGACTGGACGATAGTATAGTTTATATATTTCCTTCACTCCGTACAATAAATTCGATCAGTTTATAGAAATGTTTAGTTTAACAATTAGTTTACATAAAATATATAAGTACGACACAAATAATATTAATATTTTATTTATTTTTTTTTGTTTCGATCGGTTTAGCCTAGGCTATTACCGGTTCTTTTTAAAATGTAAATTTTAATTTCAGGATAAACTAGTTTGTCCGGTAAAAATCTATATTTCTATACTTATGCGTAATACTAGATTAAATTATACACTATAAATATACGTATACTTTTAATGAATAATAGGCCAAAGCTCCGCTCAGAATCGGTTTTTTTTTTTATCATTCGCGCGAATAACTCATCATCGCTTTCAAATGTATGTATATATTACATTATCAAAACTCAAAGACCTAAGTAATTCGCATGAGCTACATTCACAATACACGTTAAAAATAATAATAATTATAATAAATAAATTATTTTTATTCTATCGGTATTATAAACGCGCGTTACGATATTGTATCGTTTATGCGTAATATCGTCTGTTGGCTATAAATACGTCTGTCCACATCCGTCACTTATCGAATAACGAAACGCGGTAAATTATTATTGTTATTATATTATTGGCGTATTCACGGTTAACCGTGTGTGTATATATACGAATCGATTTTTACGCGGCTAATTAATACGTTTTCAGTTTCTATATGTACCGAACGGGAAATAGCTGTTTGTACAGAGTCGAGAAACTGTGCTGCGCTTTTTTTCGCGCAGCACGCGCGACCCCCCCAAGACTCTTCATTTTACCCGTTAAATTTTCTAAATCCTTGTTCCAGCAACGCGCTCGTGTGCTCGAGGCGGTTGAATTTGTTTCGTACTCCTACGGGGGTGTATCGTAAATATAAAAAAAAGGGATCGACTTGGATTCAGCTGTTATTCAGTGAAGCGGGATACGTCTATGACCGCAATGGTACGTTGTGAGCGGAGCGATACGGTTTCAGTGCGGGCATCGTGTTTGAGCCCGAGACCGTTCGCGCAGTGCATATAGAGAGACGTTTTGTTTTTCTTTTCAAACCTCATCGCGGCAATCATCGTCACTCCCCGGTTAACACGATGCGCGGGCATCCGCGGATGTTCGTCGTCCGCAGACAGTGTACTTTGAGTGGAACGACACACAGAACCACGGCTAAACCGGACTGTTGTCTGTGTCAACAACAATCATAACATCAGCCGATTGTTTCGGCGCCTATTTATAACACGATCTATGGACGTTTTGAGAGAGAGAGAGAGTGTGTGCGTTTCACGATCACGTCGTTCCTCTACGCCGGTTTGCCGGTTTTCTTTTGCCGGGGGGCCTTTCAATAAGCGAAACGCACGAATGACGAACACTGGACGACGAGACGAAAATGGCGGCGGTTCGAGAGATGGAACATCTCGGCGGGGAAAATGACGATGTCGTCGTACGAACGCCGCGTTTCTTACAAGTCATTTTTTTTTTTTTCACGCTACTCGGACGCACGAACGTGTGCGCTACAACAGCGTATTTATACGACTGACTCGCCGTAATTATCGCGCGTTCGTGCAGACGGACGTTATTATTATTATTAATGCGGTAGAACGCGTACAACGGTCGTAATAACGGTTACTGCCGCGTGGTAAATGGCGTATCGTTACCGGAAGAATGATTTCGGAGGGATGAAATTCGTCGTAGTATATTTTAATGGACTGTCGCCGGTGTGTGCGCGTCTTGGGCGTCGTCAATCGCATACACACATATTCATCGGTATATTGATATACCGTGTAATTCGTTGATGATAGCCGCGCGCGACCGATGACGATCGTTGTCGGCCGTCCCGGTTGCGCGCGCATCGTTCGTCGCGTCCGTACAGTGACGGGAGCCGTCGTATATAGCTCGGTATAATGGGCGCCGGTCACGACATCGCACGACGACGACGACGACGACGCGGCGCGCGTCCGCACGACAACCCGTCCAACAAACGCCGCGCCACGCGGTGGTGACGCGTAGTCGAGTCACGAACGCCGGTTCCCCGTGTCCGTCCCACCGTATATATATATATATGCACAACGCGTGTTTGTTGGGTGGGGGGGGTGGGTGGCGAGGAGGGGAAACGACGAAGGAGAGGAGATTTTTTCTACACCGTATGTCGTCCTCCGTATTGCCGCAATGAGGGGGTGGGGGGTACAAACGGGGGAGACACGACGAACGTACGCACACGAAAAACCGGTCGCCCGTCCTCTGTGTCACGTTTCTTTTTTTTCATTTTTTTTTCCCCCTATACAAATTAAACGTTTCTCCCATCATCGTCGCTATAATTACACACACACACACATATATATGTACGAAATAGGAGGAGGAGGAGTCGTCTGGCCGTCTCTCACTCACTCGCTCTTTCCAGGGGTATGCGCGTCCGTAAATGGTTTTTTTCCCCTCCTTTCCACTCATCCGTCCGTAAACTCTTTTGAAATTATCTCTCTCTCGCGCGCGCGCGCCCGGTATTTTATTATTATTATTATTATTATTTTCCGTGGCCAAGGTCCCCCGGGGCCCCGCAGCCGCGTGTGCGTATGTTGCCGTTGTTGTACGTAAAACGACGGACGGCCGATGAATTAGTTTAATTTTCAGTTGTACCTATTATAAACGTGTACGTGCGTATACGACGTCGAGAGAGAGAGAGAGAGAGAGACACGCACACGGAGCCAACAAACCGTGTAATTTCGCCACCTCCCACTAATCAAATCAATGCGATATAAAACGCCGAGGAGACGACGACGACGGCGGTTGTTTTTTTTTTTTTTACGTTCTCCCCCCCGGCCGTCCGTATACGGTTGCGCAGGGTATTTATATGTACACACAGTTTTCGGGATGCCGAAAAACGGTTATTTTTTTTTTATTTTTTTTTTTGTATTTCAATAGCCTAAAATTATACGCGCAATTAACGTAACCCGTTGTCTTTCGTCGAATTCTTTTTTTTTTTTGGGGTTTTTTATACACGTAATACGCGTGTGTGGTGTATAATAAACACCGGCGGGACAACGTTATAAAAATACCCCGGCACGACGCGCGTGAAGAACGGACGGCGGCGGCGGCGGCGTCTACGACGGGCGTGCAACGAACGACGACGACGACGACGTTACCGGCCGCAGAACGAAAAAGCGCCGCGGACATGTACGCAGAAGGCGGCGCGGGGAGGAGAATCGTCATCGAAGGAATTCTCGAACACGATTTAATTTCGGATTTCTGTTTTTTTCCCCCCCGTTTTCTCCATTAAATTATATAAAGACGAGCGTTATATTATTTAGGCCGTTTCTACCCGAATACTGTGTGTGTGTGTGTATTTACACTTAAACGCCTACAATTTATCTCGTATTACGCGCGGCGTTTATATACGTCTCATAATAACAAAGCGCGATTCGAGTGAGCTGCGCGCAGGCTCACCGCGTTGTATAAAACGACGGATCTTTTTTTGTAATGTACTCATGATGACCGTTTAAAAAAAAAACGAAAAAATATATAACGATTGTCGTGTCCTTAGTCGTGTTCACACGCTGTGCGCGACCTATCGTTTTCTACAGTAATTCACTAGAGCTGTCAGCAGTGTTTCTTTCAAACAATTTTCTCCGGGGGGGGGGGCATTTGAAAAAATCGGGGGGAAGGGTCATTTATATTACATCAAGAAAAATGCATTTTTTGGTAATAATTACCTTTGTCTGTTATTATTATTGTGAACAAAATTATTAAATACACAAAAAATTTTGTATAACCTTTTAGCTTTTTTTTTTTGGTTCTGGTGGGGGTTTTCACCTGGACCCCCCTTCCCCCCCGTAAATACGCCACAGACAAATTTGTCTAATATTTGGTATTTCTTTACTATTCTTCAAATTTTCTCCGGGGGGGGGGGGGGCTCAGCCCCTCCGGAGAAGTGCCTGAAAGAAATACAGGATCCCCCCGGGTGCACTTCGTCGACGGCGAAAAAAAAAATTGCCACTTCTCATTAGACGATTCGTCGTTCGAAACGTACCGGTTTACGGATGTCCGAAACTTGAGAGAAAAATTTATGTTGTTTTCTTCGACTGGCAATATAAAAAAAAAAAAAAACCGCATACGTTCAAGCGCCGTAAAATTCCTATAAAAAATAATAATACGGAATATCGCTCGTGTACAGTGTACCGAGCGTCGTTTGCATAATACGCATTTACTTTTTTTTAAAAAAATTAAAATATTTGCATTCGATTACATCACGGTTACCTCTGTCTGATGGTTTCTGACCACGTCTCCGTTTCCTATTTTTTAATTCACGTCTTTCCCGCCCCCCCCCCTCTCAGCTCGACGAGAATAAAAGAAACTCCGCCGCCGACTCTTTAAATCGCATCCCGTCGTTGACCGAGACGATTGCGGACGACCCCCACGCACCGCCAGCGAATTATCACTTCGTTTTCGCTTACCGTTCTCTCCGACCGGCCGGGGAGAGAAGGGACGGCGGTGAGATGATATCCCTTTCGAGCCGATCAAAATGACGAAATTCAGGCCGGCAGTGGAAAAGACATTATATGTTTAAAAGAAAAAAAATACGTAAGATTCGTTTATCCTCTTTTGAAAAAATAACCGTTCCGCATTGAGTGATCACTAAATGACAATAATATCGCGTCCTGCGATGATACGGTTTATACGTTGACGTCTTATTCGATGTCATCCGAGAATGGCATATAACATTCATAAATAACAGTCATATCATTATCAGTTGTATCGCACATATTAACTACTACTACTACTACTACTATTATATAGGACTGTTTTTTTAACTGTTATTAACCGTACAATGAACTGTACTCGTATTCATTTTGCGTAAATAAATGACCGTTCGTACGGATCGATTGAAACGATTAGGACTTGGTGTTCGATTCAACTCCGAGAAAACGCTCTGATGTCCCGGAAATATCCAAAAACGACGCGGTAAAAATCCTCGTTCGTTTTTAGTTCATTCTCGTGTAGACGATTTCAAAAATGCGTTGCGGACGGCGACAGACCTCATGGTCAACCTGGACCGCTTTTAATCCGAAAAACAATTGCAACTGTTGTCCGATAGAATAGAAAACATTATAGTTCGTTATATTTATATAATCATGGTGGTGTGCATCGGTTTAGGTCCATGCGCGGTGTCATCGTGAGATAACGTTCACTCGGTGACGGACGAATTTCCGTGACGACAGTCGGAAATGGAAAATACATTTTCTCATTCCCATTCAAAAGTACACCAAACGAATTGGTGACAACACGCGCGTCGCGCGGTAACCTTTGGAAAACAATCCACATTTATCCTTCTCGCCAATCCGGGCTATCGAATGCAAATAGGATTTTTCAAATCCGACTGACGGTTGTTTCCTGCTCCAAAGATCACCGCGTTCCAATGAACCCTTCAGCTTTTATTATACGTATCGGTATAGTGGATTTCTCGTTTTCTTTTTTCTTTTTTCTTTTTTTTTTATCACAATAACGACGAGATAATCGTCACATCGCATATTTCGTTGACAAGACTTTTTTTTCTTCTTCTCCTCCTCCTCCTCCTCCCGCCGCACCGTACGCTGAAATAACACTTTTCAGTTACGTTACATACCTACTGCGTGTGACCTTGCAGCTAGTTTCGGTCGTTTTTTTTCTTCTTCTTTCTTCTCTTACACCATCCGCAGCTCTATTATATTTTCAATCGTAAATGTCGTGACTAAGGTCGTGCAGCGTTGTATTTATTCGTTTCCCCCTCGCCCTCCTCTTGCGTAAAGGATTTAAATTTCCGTTTTTATATATCTAGACGTTCCGTAATAATAATATTAATAATAATAATAATAAAGTGCGTATTTGTGTGCGGACGCAGTGCCGTAACATAAATAACGTACGCGCGGCCAACGATTTAATTAAAACGCGAGTTCGTTGTATAAATCCCACTCAATAAAAAAAAAAAACCGTTTTCGGAAAAGGGTTTTCGTTCCGTGCCATATACAAACAGTCGATCGGACGCCCCCGACGTCGGCGATGTGGTAACGACCACCATCACCACCACCACCACCAGGCACCGCCACCGCCGCTGCTGTGACGGGGGGGGGGGGAGGAAGCAAATGTCGCGTCGTCCGTCCGTCGCTCGCGCCCAATTAGAATCGATGATCCCGCGTCGTCGTGCACCGGGGTACAGCCTCTCATTTCTTTTTTTCGCTCTCCGTCGGTTTTGTAGGACGAACGAACGAACGACGAGGAGGAAAAAAGGGGTTACAAGGGTTTGGGCGTTATGATCTTTTTGTTCCCCGCGCGGGCTCATTCGGCTCCCCCCTCCCTTTAACACGTCCCTGCTGCGTCGTACGCTATCCCTCGGCAGCATTTTCCGATATTAGCATTTTGAAGAATTTTTTACGCATGGCTGACGCGTGTACACAATTGCGCACAAAAAAACACTCTGAACAGGGTACGCGCAGCTGCTGTTGCCGCCGCCGCCGCCGCCGCCGCTGCTGATGATGATGGAAAGGGTGCAGAATTTTTTTTTTCTTCCTACATCGACGAGAGCAATATGAGCGTCGTCGTGTTCGTATACATATATATATATATATACGCCCCCTATTTTTTCCACCATTTATTATTATTATTTTATATATATATATATATTGTATACCACGTCTCTACTTCATCTCGCTGCTCGTTATATTATTATTATTATTTTTTTTTTTTTTCGTTTTCACTCCGTCATATATTAATAGTGTATTCGCGTATATTTATATGCGTATGTATACATGCGCGTAGCGGTATATTATCTGCGTATATTAAGATACAGCGGCGTTTCATATATGAGTGACGGGAGGTAAGGAGATTCGGCAAAGTATCGATTTCGCGCGTTCCCGTGTATATATTACAATATATAATAATAACAGAACGAGAGCGACTGGCGACGACGAGACATGCAAAAGCAGCAGCAGCAGCAGCTCTCTTTTACACACTGCCGACATAATAATAATAATAATAATAATAATAATTGAGACTTCCGTCGTCTTCTCTCGTCCGCTCTCCGCGTGTATATATATATACCAAAAGTCTCATTAATAAATATTCATGAAGAGTAAAGTAAAACGCGATAGGGTTGAGAGATCCGTTAATTAGTTTCCTAGGTAACACGGATCGTTCACCCCTCTCCGAAATCGCAGCCTGTCACTTTCCCCGAATATATTATTATTATTATTGTTATTATTATTACGTCGTACGTACGTTTCGAATACGTATTTATAATAATCCTCGTATTTTTATGCACAATGTCTGTGCGCGTAAAAATAAATTATTTATTATACACTCGTATGGAGACTTCGGTTTTATCGCTTGAGATTCACAGCGAATTTTATTTAAAACGAGGACTGTCGAATCATATGCCACTCGTATAAGAGTCGTATTCCCATGTCGAAATACGATAATACCAATAATTATTGTGCACAATGAATGTGCCGCGATTCTGCATCATATCGAATATTGTACCGAAGTTTTTTTTTTTTTTTGTAAATAAATATCGAAAAACACCTGAAACCGTTCCCCGCAATCGGATTTATTCGGAACAGAATATAATCCCAAAGGATATGCGTAATTGGTTTATTCCCGTATTGTCATACTCGCGAATAGATAAAAAAAATGTTAACGAGACGAAATATACATTTAAATACGATATACGAGCACGATATACACAACAAACAGGTAAATGTCGAGAGAAAAACGAAAAACGAAAAAAAAAGAAGCGCGATAAATTATATTTTCGGTTTCGTCGTATATACTATATATATATATATATTTTTTTTTTTTTTTTTGAGTATATTTCTCAACGATTTTTTGTATGCAATAGGCCCGAACGCGGTTCCGAAAACGCGTTATATTTGACAATATATCGTTTGTAATAAACATCGTGTGTTTAGGAGAAAAATTCTTGAGAAAAGCTGAGATCAAGTATAGAAATATAGCCTCGGCTTCCAATACACACCGCGTGGGGCGGATGGGTGCGTTTAGTCGGACAATTCTATAGTTACACGAACAGCTGTTGAAAAAGAAAAAAAAGAGAGAGAAAATTTACCACGCACCAAATTAAGTCGTGGTACGTACGTATAATATATATAAAGTACATAAAATTTTATTACGTCCGTATATATATATATATATATATAAAACAATAATAATAATTATTATATATTATATATATATAATATTTGTATTACTGCGGCAAACATTAAATGTAATTTTAGTTACGTCGAATATAAACATATATAATATTATTATAGGTGGTACGCGTTTATATTATTATCATGTAGCTGTCGTGCGAGGCTGCAAGAGGCTGCGAGAGGTATCCCATATATATGTATACGTGTATAGAGGGGGAAACCGGTTGTCACTGATCGAATGTGCTGAGTGTATTATAACGAGTATTGAAAATAATAATAATAATAATAATAATAATAATAATAATAATAATAATAATAATGATAATGATAATGTGTAATAGCCGCGCGGAGGAGATATGACAAGATGACTTAAAAAAAAGTAGGAGACTCATCCGCGGGGTACGGTTGACCTTAGGTTGAATATTATATCGCCGGCCATTAGCAGCATCGGGCAACAGCAGCTTTAAATACTACTACTATTACTACTATGCTGAATATACAGATCTTAATAATAGATTAAAACACGGCACGTCCGTAAGACAATAAAATAATAATAGCGACGGACATTGGCATACGTATGTGTGTGTGTGTGTGCATATCATTACACGAGACGCGAATATTGCGTGTACGCGACGTAATAATTTGATTTTTATATATATTTTTTTTTTCCCAGCCATCTCTCGTCCGAACGCCAAACGTAATTTCAAACTCGTTTTCTACCGCGCCAATCGCGTCGTATAACATGAATAATAATTATATGCTGCGTACTGTATAACACGCGAGTGTACACGTCGTCGTCGTCACTGGTTCGTCAACTGAAATACGAAATAAAAATGTATTCCACGGGGTATTCGGTGGACCGCTGTCGAATGTCGAATGACGTTTATCCACGCGCGGGTCGTATTATTTTTTTATTCGATAAATATTCTTACCGTCTCTTCTCGTCCACTATCATTATGAACGTCGAATTGATATTAACGTCGCCGTTCGCGAAAAGCGTTTTTATATTACCGAGGAGGAAAATAAAATAACTGAATTCCGATCGATTCGTAAGTGTGCCAAAGCTCTAAAAATATTCGCCGAAGTAATAATAATTCGCTTCAAGCGCCACTCCGCGACTCGTTTTTTCTCCCCCGTTTCCAACGCGTTCTCTACGAGAAACGTAACAATAACAATACACGCTCGTCTACAGCGGATTATCGTCATCGCGCGACGCTGCGCCGTAAGTCGTGTACGAGTGGCCACTATAAACGCGCATAGTCATAACGAAAAAACAAAACAAAAATAATAATATAATAATAATAAATGAATGTACGCCGATAACAACCGCGTAACACACGTCCGCGTGTGGTCAATTACATAATAAAATACGTTTTTTTTTCTCGTTTACGGAAAGAAAAAAACACGCGCGTGTTGATAAATTAATCGAAATCGTTCGGAAGGAGACGCCGAAACGGATTTACGCGAACAATACACTCTGACTACTCGCTCATACGAGTGTTTCTGGAACCGTCTAATATTCATCATAACCACTGGGCGTATGATGGGCAACGACGACGAGGCGCAGAGTATAAAAAATATAATAACTACTTTCACGTTTCTTCTCTCCGGTTTAAGACCCTTTTTTTTTTCATAATACGTTTTACTCGCCCACTATACACACGCCCGCCCAATCCTACTCGCCGTCCGAAAAATATATATATTTTATAATTACTTTGATTTCAAAAACGGTTTTTTTTTTCTACACGTCTCGTGGACACTGCGGCGGGGTGGGGGGGGGAAGGAGAAGGATAAAACCTATAAATACATAATATATATATATATATATTATGTAATGGAATTCGTGTAAAACGCCAACGGACTATATACACGGTGCACAGCAGCGGCAACGGCGGCGACGCCGTTTGTCACTCCGGCAAGAATATCAATTAATATTATTATTACGTATTATACGTATTATTATTATTATTATTATTATTATTATTATTATTATTATTGTTGTTGTTGTTGTTCTTGTTCTTGTTACGTATTATTTCTTCTAGTCATTTGCACGAGAGAGAACGCGCGTTTATTTTTCGTTTTATATATATATATATATAAAATATATACCGCGGTCGGGATGTACGCGTTTGGTTTTGACTCCGGGGCGTCAATAAATTATTATTATTATTATATATATATATACCGTGAGACGCGCGAGCGTGATAAACGCGATAAATATATTTACGAGACGGTCGTCATAAAAAAGGGCTTACACACACATTTATTTTTCAATTAAAATCAAAATTAAAACTATCAAAAAAAAAAAAAAAAAATGTATGTAAATCGAATCGACGCAAGTTTGAATTATGTCGCGCGAGCCACAAGAGCGCGTTTGCGCCCGCGGGACGTGATATTATTAAAATGCGAACGGGATACAAATATAACAGATTCCTAACCGCGTTTTAATAATAACGACAAGCGACTCGTTCGACGTTTTGTTTTTTTGACGTTCACTTTATATTCAAAACAAAAAAACAAAAAAACACCGACTACCTCGGCACCAACTACCGAAAGAAAACGCGTGACGTCGACGGGATAGAAAAAAAAAAACGCCGTATGGATGTACACGAGCGTCCCAGTGGAAAAGAAAAAGCAATCGCGAAATCCGCTGACGATACTACACCACCACTTAAGTGATAAACGCGAAAAAAAAAGAAAATTGAAAAGCTCGGAACTAACGAAAAACATGTGGCGAAACCGACGCCGCCGCTGATGGAAACGGATTCCAGAGACGTTTAAACAATTTGACGAGACGCAATGACGTCCTCAACAGCCAGCGCCTTATCTGTATATACGAAACACGTTACGATATATTCGTTCGGTACGTTAAAAACTTACTCGTATCGCCGACAACGGAATAAGAGAAGCTCCAACGCGCTTAGAGAATATATTTCGAACTCAGGAAACGCACGCGCACAGATCCGTAGACAAACAGTGATTACGGTTACGACACGATTTCCTAAACCGAGTCGTATTGTGATAAATACGTTTTGCAAAACAAAAATCTGCTCTTCATAAACACCCGTGTAGATCAATCGTATTCAAAATGTTTTTTTCATTCCGCGGCTCCGGAATATCGTGACGTCTCCCAAATATTATTAATGACAGTAGAAAAAAAAAAAAAAAAAAAGACAATGTAAACATATTTATTCCGTCGTATACAAAATGAATCGAATAACGAAACGAACAAAAAAAAAACCCAACCGAAACTGTTGAACAGCCTGTTCGGAACGAAATAACAAATCGATAAAAAAATTGAATAAAAATTTCGTTATCGCTCCTGCGGTCGGGGTCGCATTGATTTCGGCCGCGCGTCCGCGACCTATACGGTTTGCAGAATACCACTGCGGTATACTAATGGAGGGGGAAAAAAACGGTTTCAGACGCGAACCGTAACAGTTTAAGAAGAAGCAATGGTTTCCGGATTTCGGTTGGTCGCGCACGAATTCTTGACGAATTCGCTGTTACGAATGGCGAGGGGTAAACGCGTCCGTAAAAACATTTTCCCTGTGCTTCCCGTAATACTCGTGATAATCGTGTAGCGCTGTAATTCCACCCTCGACAATTGTCTATAGAAGAAAAAGAGAGGAAACGTCGTTGTGTTTTGTTTATTTTTTGACACGGAGTGTCTTCCAAAGTGTCCCGGGAGCGGTTCGAATCCACGAGCCCGGAATTAACAGGATCTCTGGTGTTTTCCGTAACGGAATGTAAAACTAAAATTGGCTGCGCGTGTCGTTAGAGCAACAAGGCGTTATTATAGTTTTGTTTGCCGAGTTCGCGACGCCACTGGATACGACACGCGGACAGTGTTTTCCAATCGTTTTTCGACCGTATTTCCATTAATAAAATTGCGAATTTTTCACAATGTTTTTTGTTTTTTTTTTTTTTTTGTGTGTAAAATGTCGTTTCGAACCCCGTCCACATAAGGAAAATAAGTCGTATCCACGCGTGCGCGCGCGCGCCACTATAAATCGACACGCGCGAACGACGGAGCGCGGCAACAGAATTGTCGTTATTTTTCTCGCTCGTTAATTCCGAACGGTTTCCCCGTCCGCGGCCGTTCACACAACCCGTACCCGTCCCGGTGGGGGCCTTTGGTCGTACGTCAGCAGACGGGACGCGCGATCAGGTTTGGCGGGCGAACGCGGAGGAAGAAGAAGCTTTTAGCCAGATGAACTCGCGCGCGCACACGCTCTCACTGCCCTTTTGATAACAACTTAGCGGCACACACGCGCGCGCGCGCGCTCACGGTCGGATGACCTCGATCGTCGTCGTCGATTATTATTTTCGATACAAGCGCCGCGTTATTCCGCGTGTAAATAATAATAATAATAATAATAATAATAATAATAATAATAATAATAATAATAATAATAATCGTGTAATATAGATTTGAACGCGTGCACCAACCCGCCGCCATGTGGCCCGGGCCAGCCGCAAAATTTTATGGGTGTCGTAAAACCGCAATGCTCTCCGATCCTCGGGGATTATATAAATAGCTCGGAAAACCTCGGAAGATCTCGTTTAAAACACGACTACGCGGCACCGGCGGCCCCTGCGTCAGGGATTAATAATAACGCGCGCGCGCGCGTATATATCATACCATCGGAATAGTGTTTTTTTCTCGTGAGCGAACGATATAACCATAATCGTTGTTTTTTCTTTATTATCATTTTGAACGGTAGCCAATAATAATACGGATCGATTTCGGGTGTTTTTTTCCACGAGATAAATTAACAAGAGGAATAAAAAAAATAAATAAATACGTGTATTTATTCCGCGCGTGTGTGTGTGTGTTACGGGCAAAGTGGAAAATTCGGGCGATATGAAAAAAATGTATTTTAAAACCACAACTGTTCTATTACCATTGCCCGTTTGTGTTGTTCCGGGCAATGTCGTCCACCGTGTTCGAACTCTTGCGGACAATGCGTATACAATATTGTATGTAGGTACAAATTTTAAATTTCCAGTAAACTCGATATTAGTAAATGCCCTTGTTTCTAAACGACGCGTTCGAACGGATTACTTTTACGCATGAATTAGTAAATAATTCGTAGTTTGCAAAAGTGGCGCTACGTTTATAATCCACTAGCGATTAGACAATAAATGGACGATGAATTGATAATTATTTCAGTTTATTCGTTGAAAATTATTTTCATCTCCACAACGACCATTAAAATTGGGCATTGCGCATAACGCCCAGGCGTTGTGATCAACGCCCCCCAATTTCCTACTTTGCCCGTGTAACATATGAAAACATAGAAGTATTTAGGCGCGGGCCCAGAGCGGCGGCCTCGCCGAATTTTATTACCTTTTTTTTTTTTTCTCACAAAACGACAAAAAGCGTTTTTCGTTTTTACGAAATCTCATTCGTTTTTATTTATTTTAAAAGTAGCGTAAATATAAATAATTTAATTATATAAGTATATAAATATAATATTTTATATACGAGTGTGTAAAATATTGTTGATTCGTCGCCGAATTTATTTCGCGACGATTTATCGAGCGTAAAAAAGATATTGATTTTAAGCGTAATTAATTCGTAAATTGGAAAAAAAAAAGAAAAGAAATTAAATCGGAACGTGTAGTATTATAATATAATATATACGGGAGAAAACACCTAAATGCGCCGCCGCTGCGGTATACAAAAATCGCGTCGCGTATTATTTGTGGTATTTTTTTTTCTTCGAGAAATTCTTACGCCGTCGACGTTTGAATGGGGGTGGGGGGAGGTTCTAATATATTTTATACGCGGCGGAATATTATATATTTTATATAATATTTTATTCGAGTCACGCGAACGCCCGTAAAGCTTTTCACCGTTTTCCCGTTAATTTTTTTTTCTCCCCTGTCGTATATACCGCCGAGTGGGAAGGGAGGGATTTGACATTTAAAGACACGCTCTCGTTTTGACACGGCGGGGAACCGGCCGGGCAAAGACTTATTCCGCACGATACGACGACGCGCTCCGCGCTCTATTGCCGTCTTTATTTTTTTCGCGTGTCCGAGGACACGGGATACATCCCTATTTATTATTATCGCTATTTTTTTTTTCTCCTTCATTTTTATCGCTGTCATTATTCCGTTATTGCGCGTACGGCGTAACGGCAATTTCGACCTTTAACATCGTTCGGACACGCGACATTTTACTAGCCCACCGTCCCCCTCGCCGTCGATCATTACACATATTGCATAGACCTCGTCGGCAGTGGTAATATTACGTTGTCCCGCGGCGCGCTAATCCGCCGTGTGTAAATAAATAGAAAAAAAACGCTTGTCACGCGATATTCGAAGACGCGTTTTTTTTTTTTACTCGTTTCCCCGCCGTAACGACGCGAGGACTCCTCTCGATCAATTACAATGTCTTACCCTCCCTCGCTTCTTCGGTTATTATGAACACGCCGTGTACAGCGCACCGTCCACGTACAGGGCGCAGAGTACCCTACACGCGCCCGTATCTGCAATTTCATTCTTCGGATCTCTCGGTTTCTCCTCCTGAGACTCGGCTGCCTGGAAAAATTTTGTTTTTCTTTCAATAGGAAATTGATTTATTTTAAACGATGCGAAAATATCAAAAACACGTCACGTCACGTATAATAATCGCGGGAATGACGACAAGACGGCTAGTCCGTATACTAATTCGTAATAAATTCAACCAACCACGCGAGTTTTCCCGATAACCGAAATAAACCGATTCGCGTCGAATTGGCTACGACGAGTGATGGAAATACATTTTACTCGTTGTCCGAGCGTGCTATAAACGGGATTTGTGCGCGCCGTAGTGTTTTGGGGGGGGGGGGAAGTCGCGAGAAACGTTGCGCTTGAAGTGATTGGTCCCGTTGTCCACGCGAAGGACGCGATGACTTCCAGGTTTCAAAGGGAGCGATAAAATAAGCGATAATATTTCTATAAAAACAAAGAAAAAAAAAAAAGGAACCAAACCTCGTATACTTCAAATCACGTTCGTTTCTTCCGGAAATCTATAACGAAAACCCCATTGACAGCTCAGGATTAGTTCATTTTCTAATTGTACAATGTAATTTCATCGTTTTCGTAACGATTTTATTTTACACTATTCTACCGCAGTGTTCTGTCTACTGTATATTTACGTCGTCATCTTACGCGAATAATAATAATAATAATAATTTGACGCGTTTTTCCTGTTAAAACATTTACCAGGCGTCATCCCGTACCGAGTGCGACGAATTACACTGACGACGTGCGTATACTAAAATACTATTAAAATTTAAATCGCGGTACTCCTCTTTTATACTCTCAAGGTTTTATTGTGAGAAGAAAAAAAATTCGCGAAGAAAAAGATAAAATATTTATATATATATACATATACGAGTATAAACGTTTGTGTAAATTTCATGAGAAACGCGCGACGTTTTTTACTACGTCGTTGTGATAAAAACTTAGGAAAATAAATAAATCCCTCCCCCCCCCGTCTTAATTGTATATAAGGAGAGAATTAAAAGAATTTTCGTTGATCTCGGCCGAGTAAACGGTATAAGAAATCAGTACAGTGTATAAATAATAATAATAATAATAATATGGTAACGAAAAGCCGTGTGCGTCTTAACCGTGTCCTTCGCGCACTCGTCGCGCTAATTAGCCGATCGTTTCTCGGATAGAGTCGTTTTAAACAACCGGAAATTTGTTGTAGCCGCGACGCGCGCGCGGCGTATATATATATATAAGTGCACACCGTCGGCCGCTCCGCGTGTCGGACACCGTTTTTTCTTCTTCTTCTTCTTCTTCTTTTACGCGATACGATCGTTGAAAAAAAGTAAAAAAATGTATTTACACGCCACGTGCGCCATTGTGATTATTGTATTATATATATATATATAAAAATTACCAGCTGCGCGAGAGTGTGCTGGCTGCGTTTCGGCGGCGAATCGTTACAAACGTTCGGGGGAGACGGGGAAAAAGAAAAGGAACGCGTGTGACGGGGGAGGGGGAAAAAAACTAATAACAATCTCGAAAACGTTTTAATGTGTCGAAAACGTTTTGAAAAATTTCAAATACGAATCAAACTGACCGGCGCCGTTTTCCGTTTTGTTTTCCAGTGGGCTTCAGTAGCGTCGTGGTTTCTGCGGCCCGAGATGGCCGGAGCCGCGGCCAGCATGCCGCCGATCGTGCCGCAACCGCCTCCGATGCCGCCCATCCGACCTTCCCGGACGTCTTCGGATCCCCCGCAGATGGCCATGCCTCCAACAATATGCACCGTAAGTAGTACGCCGTATAGTTACGTAGTATACGCGTGTGGAGTGTACTCGTAGAGCGGGAGGTGGAGGACAAACGCCGTTTTCGCGTCAAGAGAAAATGAAATATCTCCCATAAGACGTATTATTTTCAACCAATAATAACGAAATAACCAAAACGATATATTCTGAATCGGCGGGGCATTGTATTTTTGTGCTCGTTACGCATAGCGAATAATTGTCAATTTACATATTATATAAAAGATAAAAAAAAAAAATAATAAAACCTTTGTAATGCGTTCGTTCGCAACGGGTTGGCCAAATTAATTAGGGACCGAGTACGTTTTCGTACAAAACATTCGTGCGCGACTCGGATAGCACACGTCACGCGAATATCCACGAGTGTATATTGCATTCCCAGACAATAATGACGTGTGAGCGGGGAATTATTCTTAGAAGAGTTTCCGCGGGTACTCGCAAAACGAGAGATGGCCAAAATGCCATCGGACCGAGCAGCGAAACCGATGGAGACTCTTATCGGAGTGTGACATTAACAAATGCGCCGATCTCCGCGGCCACAATGCAGGAGTCTGCATGGAGAGGAGCGTGCTCCGACGGCGTCTGTCGTAGCAAAAAACGGTGATGGGTTTACTAAATCTTTTAGGCTTTTTTTTCTGTTTTCCATAACTGTTCAATAATCATTTTTTATGAAAGATTAACGAATCATGTTTTTTTCTTTTTTTATTTTAAACAAAGTGTTCTATGATGTATTGAAAATAACTACCGAGTTCGCCTAACGCCTAATGTTTCCTCATTATAAATACGTTTTTAAAATTGAAAATTATAGGAAATCCGTGCTGTCCCCTAAACACAATCCGGCCTCGCCCTCTGTATGTAATTTAATAAAACATCCCACCAAAAAATAAATAAATAAAAAATTTCACGTCCGAGCACGTCGCTGAGATGACGCGTCACGCGATCGACGGTGTAGGCGCGTTGTCAAATGCGTATTCGCTGCCGTTATATTGTGAAAGACGAAAAAACGACGAAAATTACGCGTGGTACCCGATTCCGAGGTACCTTCGACGAATTCATCGGCGATTTACCGATTTATTCACGAGCGATGCTCGTCCATCGCGTTACGAAATTTCAATTTCGTCTTGTTGTGTTGTTACATTAAAAATCGTTGTTCGCGTCGTTCCGTCGTTTTTCCGACGGCCTGCGCGTGGAGAGAGCACAATCACACATCGCGCGTTTCGCGCGCGTATTTTTAATAATCTCCCGGATCGAAATATCGAGAGGGGGAGAGAGAGTGAAATAATAATAATAATAATAATATTATTATAATATTATATTGAAATGTGGACCTATTAGAGAGGAACCACGCGTCGTACGGCGCGGAGTCGTCGTCAGCGCCGCCGTTGCCGGATAACAGCTATAATACATAGCCGCCGTAACGGCGCACGCATCGCTCTTCTCCTCCTCCGTCTCCTCTCCGCGCTTTTCCTCATAGACCGCCGCTCTTTGCCCATCCATCAACCGCGACGTCGGACGTCGGATTCCGTGATTTGCATTTGAAGTGAAGATAGACCGATGCGCGTATAATATTTATATTTATATACGACGACGTAAACGGCAATGCCCCCCCATCGATCTGCCGGCCGATATTGACAGCTTTCCTCCTTTACTCCGTCTATCGGTTCGGCTCGGTACCACGGCGAGTGTTTATATTTATTATCCGTCCGACGTCGGTCTCCCGTATAACACCGCACGACGCGTATTATTATTATTATTATAATATATACCCGTTCTACTTTACATAATATCCATTTCGCTACACACGCGCGCGCACGGCTTCTGGTGGCTACGACGCCGGGTTCAGCGTTCGTCTTTTTTTTTTCTTTTCTTTTTTTTTTTTAAATCCTTCCTCCGCGTTTCCCCAATACGAATATTGTTTTCAATAGTGTTACACGCGGCGGAAAACAGAAACAATATAAACCGACGTTGTGATATTATGTGTGTAGGAAATTCGCGAAAAATTAAATTATCCTCGGATGTGCACGCGCGTATAATTTCTCGTTCGTATTGTCGCGCGCACGCGTTTTTCGCCCGCGTATATACATATATCTCATATATATTCGATATTCGAAAGACCATTGTAACACTGTAGTATCCACCACTTTATAATAAAACACGCGCGAGAGTTTTTTTCTTTTTTTTCCTATAATATTATAATATACCCTATTGACTCGTATTGAAACACATGCGCATAAGTGTCGTCGTATATTCCCTCGTCGTACTTCATATAAACGCGTACCATACACACACACACCGTACACGCTCGTTTTTAATGGGCCGTGACAGACAGGCGTCGCGCCCGATCGACTCGATCAATTTCAATTACACACCGTCGCCGCGACGTCGTCGTGCCTAGCACCGTTGCAAAACAACGAGCCGCGCGGTACTTATAATCGT
Organism: Chaetogeoica ovagalla; assembly: GCA_032441825.1. Lineage (NCBI taxonomy): Eukaryota > Metazoa > Arthropoda > Insecta > Hemiptera > Aphididae > Chaetogeoica > Chaetogeoica ovagalla. The sequence goes on along the minus strand of CM063723.1, from coordinate 11,443,873 downwards.
GTAGCGTACAATTACACAGTCGTTATACTTACGATATTGGAAATCAGTAGTGATGCGCGTGTGTGTGTGTGTATGTGTCACGAACCGAATGCGTAAAATACACACGCGGTTGGTAAAAGGGCCAAAAAACAATTGTTTTTAAATGGAATAGAAAAGAAAAAAAAATCGTCGCGTGCTGTCTACGACGTTTTTTTGTTTGAAGATGAGAGATAACCCGCTTGAAATTGCGTCCACGCAATCGCGGATAACTCGGCGCGGTGCTGCTGGTGGAGGCGGCTACTATTTATTTCCTTTTTTTTTTTTTTCGTTGTATTTTTTATTTGAACAAGGGTTTGTTTTATTCGGGGAAAAAGCTCGGTATAAACTCCGTAAGAGAAAATCGAATGCGAAAATGTATTAGATATGCGTGTAATCGACATCGATTATCGTATGGACGGGGTATTTTACCAAAAAAAAAGTAACCACTGCGGCGGAATGGCGGTGTCACGCGCGCGCGCGCGTTCGTGGACGGAGACGAACAATGTCATTTACGTTTGACGTCGGTTACGGTTCAACACGAATACGCGATTTAACAACACAAAAGTATAATAATAATTTATCGGAAACTTTTGTAAAAAAAAAAAATAAAATAAATGTGTACGTCATAGCCCGTCATATTGTTTTAATTGATTAAAATATAAAAACAAACCCGATACGTCACGCCGATCGGTATGACGGCGGGAGTAATTATCGCGACGTCACAAATCGCGGGTTTCGAATAATAATAATAATAATGATTTTATAAAATTTTCAAAGTCACCGCCATCTGTTAATAAACCGCGTTCGGTCGGACAATTTATAATTATTATTATTATTTTTGTTTTTTAAATTAAATTATTATCGCGCGCGTATAATATATATTGCGGATGAAATGTATTTCAACGCGAAAAAAAATCGCTTCGGTTTCTGTCGTAATATTAACCACTGTCGAAGCTCAGATAGATAGATCAACGATCACGTTTTGAAAATCGAAAAATATAAGCGGCCGTGTCACGAGCAAATAATAATAATAATAATAATAAAACACTATACCGATGATATTATATGGTTTTTGTATAAACGCGACGAATTACGCGTAACGTTTTTTCTTCGTTTTGTTTTTTTTTCCTTACTAATTTTCGCACAATTCCCGTATATCACACAGCGCGCACAATGTTCGTATACGTTTTTTTTATTTATAAAAACGAACGGACACACACTCGTGTGTCCTTCGCTCTCCGCTCTATACGCTATTACGTGTGTGCGAGCAGACTCTACGTCGCGGCACTCGACAACCTTGCGGCACCGGATTTTACATTCCGCGTTCGGGGACCCGATAAAAATATAATAATATATAATATGTCAATATACGCGGAATACGACGTTTCGTAGCGATTATTATTATTATTATTATTATTATTATCTCCGCGGTACGTAATAAACACATTCGGTTCTCGTTCGTGTTATTATTATTATTATTATTATTTTTTTTTTCGATTTACCTTCGGCGAGTCTGCCGGTATTGTAATGCGGCCGGGCGCGGTAGTTACGCGCGCGCGCAACGAACGGAGAGACGTGGTTATACGAAATTGACATTATGACATCGTGTGTGTGTGTACGTGGGTATGCCAATGACAGTAACAATTTTGAGTGGCCCCTCCGGCCACATTACTACGTTTTTATGATTAGAGGTACCGGTAGGCCTGTGGGCGGTTATATTATTATTATTTTTTTTTTTCTATACACTATATTATACTCTTATAGCACGACGACTGTGCACCACGACGACGGTCTCCGGAGTACCGGTTGTACGACACAACGATGATGATGACGACGACGACGACGACCCGAAGCACTCGCCGCGGCCGTGTACACCGCAAGCGTATATTATTATTAGTGTGTGTGTGTGTGTGTGTGCGAGGACATCGATCGGCGAGGATAAGTGCCGTGTTATTATTATGGAGATGAGATAGGTAAGTAAGAGAGAGAGAGAGAGAGAGAGAGAGAGAGTGGAAAAAAAAAAAAGGTACGTGACTGTCATCTCGGGGCTGATTACAGGGTGTCTGTCACTGGGACCGCCGCCTATTACCTCTCGCATCGTCGTATTTCATAACTGCCGGGCATCGGCATCGGGCCGGTTATACGGCGGCGGAAGAGTTTCTGAAGATGAGAATTATGGCGGTGATCGGAGGGGGGAAAAGGGAACGGAGTGTGTAGAGAGAGAGAGAGAAAATGCGGCGGCGTGCGTGTGTGTGTGTGTATAGTAATAATAAAAATGACGAAACACCTGCAACCAATTTTGTATAAATAATGTAATATATTTCTTTTGGCCCGCGGTCTCTCGTGTAGGTTCCCGGGAGATCATTATCTCTGGGCGGCGGCGGCGGCGATCGTAGCCGTCATCCACGCCGCCAAAATATGACGTTACACCCCTTTTTTCTCTCTCTCTCTCCTCCGTTCTTTTCGTCTTCTTTGTCTCTTTCTCTCTCTCTCGTTCGCACCGCGCTTCACCTCACTGCAACGCAATGTATTCGCTAAAAAAAAAAAAAAACCATCGCGCGCAGTTAGTAGTGTATCCGCGACGACGCACGAACCAACCGACGACCGACCTCAACGCCACTCGTCTGTACACCACGAGAACGTGTTCGATTAAAATAATATATCGTACGGTGGTACGTACAATCGAATACATACTCATTTTCTTCGATCAGCCGATTATTATTTTAATACTGTCGGTCTTACAATCAACCGCGAAGTTCTTTTTCATTTTCTTCGTATTCGTGTGTATAACCCAAAAAAAAAAAAAAAAAAATGAAAATTCCACTATACCGCGAACGAGCGAAAACGACCTCTTTACGTACGGCGGTCATACCGCCGGGTTTTTCGGTGTCTTTCGATTTTCTCAAAAGAGCCTGAAAACAAATAACTACCGGAAAAATCACACGTAAAAAAAAAAACGATTTCGCAATTAATTTGTCTAAACAAATTAAAATTTTTCGTTTTCGGATTTTCAGAGGTTTTGATAAAACGTACGATAAAACAAATAAATAAATGATAAGCGTTTTACGCATTTGGTCTTGACGGGTGTTTCAAGTTGTTCGAGACGACGACAGAGCGCGTGTTTTATTTCTTGCGAAAAATCGCACGAAAATTAACTGTTATATTATACTTCTCGTCGATTACTCTGTTAAGAGTACATAAGCGACAACGAAACCGCGCGCTGTTGTACCGCGGAAATCCACGAAATAAATATTACGTAGCTTGTTTATTTATTTATTTATTTTAATTCTTAAGAAATTACGAGATTACAACAAAAAAAAAAAAAAACGGTAAAAATTTGTAGCTTTTTTCAAGAATTGAAAATATTTTTATTTTTTTCTATATCGTAACGTACCGCGGTCAATATCAAAGAGGAGCGTAGCCAGAATCATGTGCTAAACAGGACTGTAGCCCCGCTCCACTGACTACAGTTTTCTTTTTAGCTATTTGTGCTATACCGACAGTTTTGTAATTGTAATCGTTGTAAAAAATGTAATACATGAACGTGCAACGAGTTCCTGTGATAAACGTATACAAAATATAATAATACATCAATTCAGTAGATAGGCTGTTTTTCTGGAAATGGGTGGGGGGGGGCTAAAAGGAACTTAAAAAAAAAAAAACAACGACATTTCCGTCGTACAGAAATTACTAAATAATCGTTTTCGTGGAATACACAATGTGAATTTCTCGGGCATTGAATTCCCCCACGGTGTTCACTTGCTGCCGCAATCGATGAAACGAAATTCGAAAATTTCGACTACGTGCTTTTTTTTTACTTTTTTACGAAATTGTTTTTTTTTTTTTTTTTGTTTCCGGGAGTGATTTGAACGTCCTCACCCCTAGCCCGTCGATACGAAATTCACGCGAGACTTGGCCACTGGCCGATACCACGAGTGTCCCCGTCCCTGGCGCCGAACAATACCGAGTCGTCGTTTTCGTTGGAGGAGACACTGACGGTGGTTAAGTAAAATTATTATGAATACGCAGGCGAGATGAAACAGAGGGCGGCGGCCGCGACGAGCGCTTTATTATTTATAATACGTTAGCGTGCGGTACGGGGTCGCCCTCTCCCATACACACGCGGTCTGCAGTTTGCTGCGTGGACGGTACACACGGATGATGGACCACTCTCTTCCGGCGTGCCGCACACAAACCGAAGGGATTATTATATAATGCGCGTGTACCCTGCGTCTCCCTCGGTTGTGCCATTATAATATTGTACGTACACGCCCGATGGCCCGTCTCGCCGCAGTCTGCAATTTAATACACGCGCGCGCGTATATATATATACGTGTGCGAAAAGGGTTCGGGGCATTAATTCCGTCCGGCGGTGCCCGCGTTGACAGGTCAATACCGGGGGCTCGCACACACCTCAGCCACCGACGGGATCGTTCGCGCCCCGTCCATTTTGTTCCAGTTTTAGCCTCCGCCCGTCATATACGCTCTTCAGCATCAGCATCGGCATCAGCTCCCTCTGTACTGTAGCCGCGGTACACGGATTTGCGTGCTCACTCGTTTTCCGCACGTCATCGGCCGTCCGCCTCCGTCGGTCTGCGCTGCAGAGATCCGGCGTTCGCACGACCCTTTCACATGCGGCGCGCACATACTCGTTTATGCGGTAGTAATAATACGAATAGTATAATAACGACGATGTGGACATTGCCGCCGAGTCTTACGCTCGTCATATGCCTCGGGAAGACCAAAATTGGAATACATTCAACAGACGGTAAAGGACCAAGGATGTGACTCGTGTGTAGAAATGAAAAGGGAGGCGGATAATAGAGAAGAGTGAAAGACTACGGATTGAGACCACGCAGAGAGAGAGAGAGAGACATCATCATCTTTTTTTTTTATTTTTTCGTTTACGTGTATCCGGATATAAGTGCGATTCAATTGTAACGAACGAAATCGGTTCCGAGGAGAAAATGTAACGCGGATTGTCGGGAACGGCCGAGGCCCGCGGCGTTATATAATCGCGGGGCACCCCGGTCGCGATCGCCAGCAAATGGATGGCCAGCTGATGTTAACGCGTAAACGTATCGCTGGAGAAGCCAGTGAGTCAATCGTACCGCACCAGTATAGCGTACGTCGGTGTCTGCAATAGAACGATAATATGTGTTTTCGGTTTGACGGGCGACAAGACTGCTACCACTACACATCGCAATGACTCGTAAATGCGATCGAGTTTTATCGTCCGCAACTCGACACCACAAAACTGTAGATGGCGTATGCGGCGAAACGGTATGCGGCGCCATTAAGCTGGAATTCCGGTCATCACACGATGGTTGTGCGCTTGCAATAAAATCGAGGCTGATTTACACGTTGCCAGTGGCTGCTGGCATGACAGTTGGTAAGTCGACTGAAAGAGTACTAGCGTGTGGTGGTGACTGGATTGTCAGCTAATGCCGTATACTCATATAGTATGTGTACGATATCATCTGATTCTATTGCGATGATTCAATGGCGAGGGCAAGCCAACGCGTTTTAGCAGAACAAAAAAAAAAAAAAAATTGTTTTACTAGCGTTGACGTCTGCTGGCGCGCGAGTACCCCACTGGCTTCTCCGGTGACTGGGCCGTGAAACGTTTACCGGTTAACAGTCGCTGACGTCCATTTACCGGCAACCTCGATTGGAACGCCGACCGGCCTAGGAAACTGTCTGAGATACGCGGAAAGACCACGAGGGAAGAAACAAAGGATTTAGTACGTGATGAAAACGATGGTCTATCCCGTATACGGCTGGGAATCATTATTAATGCGTGTTTTGCCGATGGAAAATAGGAAATGGCATCGTATCGAAAAATGTCGCTGCGTGTTCCGCGCATAGCTGTCAGAAGAATGGCGCGTACAAGAGAACAGACGACGCCCCTTGCCTCGAAATACAGCGTGAAATCCTTACAGTTTTTTGATCGTAAGACGAGCTGGCTTAGAAGTTATCCGAGGAAAAGAAAATTAGGCTTGTCCATACTCGATTCATTGATCGAATCAAAGATTTAACAGGTCAACGGTCAGAAATCGTGCGAAGCGTAGAAAACCGGCGGGAGTGAGGGTGGAAGATTGATGAAATATCAATATAGTAATCGTACGCTCGATTGAATACGGTCACGGCGTTCGAAATGGAACTGTCGAAAAAAAAAAAGGGATTTAATGTAATAGAGGAAGACGCAGTTGTGTGTCGTACAGTGGCGCGCGACCGGAAGTTTATTTCCAGCAAAAATTAACACTTTTTCACCGTGAAAACAATACGTTTTAAAGTGAAAAATTCATACGCCCTCTGATATATTTGTGAAAAACGTTTTTTTTTTTTTTTTCGTTTTATCCGGTACCGCGGTGTACGAATTACAACACGATTTACGATCGAAGGACCATCGCGCGTGAGATCGATCTCTCGTATACAACTGTTGAAATCCAAACGAGTTACGGCGGTTTTCGTGGTAAAAACAATCACTGGGGTGGAGGGGGCACCGTATATAACCGGATTTTTTTTTTGTGTGTGTGTGTGCGTGTAAAAAAATTCTCGAAAACCGAATCGTGTCGGTAACAAGAAAAAAAAAAAAAAATTGACAGTCTCGTCAATAGATTTTATTTCGAACACACGTCGTTATCGTTCGGGTGTCACGAGCGTTTCGCATCGATTTCAAAATAATTTCTCGGTTGACAGTTGTGTGTGTGTGTGTATTACAGAGTGGACGGAAAATAGATTTTCACGGTCATCGCGTCTTTAATCGTCGTCGTCGTCGGTGCGCGTATTATTATTATTATTATTAAAAATGTCGAACGCGTTTTTTTTTTGTATTTCGTTTAAAAAACTCGTCGCCGTATTATTATTATTATTATTATAATAAACTAATAATAACGCGTTTGAAAAACGGCTGTCGCTGACGCGTTCCTATCGGAATCCTTGTCGAGGTTTTCTTTTTTTTCTCCCCTCCCCCCCCACCCGCCCTATCCGTTCGAAACGCGTCTTAATCGACGGCCGGTCGTCACGTCGTCGTCGTCGTCGTCATCTGCAGTGGCGGAGACCTCCGCGGATCTCACGCGACCCCCCCCCCACCACGAGTCCTTGACGAACGTACGGACACAATGCCGGCGTGCTCTGACCGTGTGCGCGTGTGCGTGTGGACATTACGCCGTCCGCCGCACGACAATATAAATACGTATAATAAATACAACGGCGCGGATAGTAGAAATTATCATCGAGTACCACACACCACACCGGTTAGGTGCTGACGCTGCTGTTGATGCTGAACGCTCGGGGGCCGCCAACGAAAAGCCCACACATCTCGTCGTCGTCGTCCATCGGAATTTCGGTTAACCATATGTACCACTTATATATATATACACATATGCGTATATAATAATAATATCATTATTATTATTATTATTGTGTACATGTACCGAAGACGCGGGAACAATTCAAATTATGCTAATCATCGTCGTCGTCGTCGTCGTCGTCGTCGTTGTCGTCGTCGTCGTCGTCCTCCTACTCCTCGTCCCTCCGCACATATCGTTGTTCAGTATCGCGCTACCATTCGATATCCCATAACGTTTTCCCAGGAAACGGTACGGAGGAGAAAAGAAAAAATTAAAAAAAAAAAAACAGTAAACCGTTGGAATTTTTTATACGCGTCGTACGCCCCGGACTTGTCCTCTTAACGATTTCAAAATCGTACGATATAAAACGAAACGAACAAAAAAAAAAAAAACACGCGACGATGAATTCGCGAGTCTGTTACCGAAATTCGCACGCCGCTCCTTCGTCACTCGACCGAATTTAAAATAAATAATAAATCATTGCGGCGGTTAGGTTCTCACGCATCATCTCTCCTTCCTCCGCGGGTTCCCCCCGCAGCAACGGTCAACGTTTAAAACGTTTTTCGTAATACAAAAATAAATTTATAGAAAAAAAAAAAAGTGTCTCGTATAAAAAAAAAATCGTACACGATCTCCTCCTACTTATTTTTTTTAACTTTCTCGTTCTGCGCCGTCCCGACCGTCGTTTCGTATATTGTTCTATATTTACACGCGGAAGAATTTCATTCAATCGTTCGTACACGCTCGCGTACGATATAATACGTTATAACGACCACTCGAATATTCACAACGTTCGCTCGTTATTATACGTACAAATACGAGTATATATGTACTTTTTTTTTTTTTTTGAATTAATATCGCGCACGAAATCCCGTCCGTCCATTCGCGTACGTATATACCTTCCGCAGGGCCGCGTAATCCCTTCGTTATCTCCCCCTCCCCCTCGCGTGTCATTATATATCGGCATTTTATTTATTTATTTTTTTTTATTATCAATATTCAGAGATTTAATTATATACGACCGCCATTAGAAAAAAAAAAAAACTCGTATAACACACCGCTGCAGTCTCGTCGTTTCCGCTCGTCAAAAAATCCCGTTGGACGGTGAAAGGGACGGGGGCGAATAAACTTTGCTTGACTGGGGTCCTCGTCCGCGTCGAGTTCGCAATATTATCGCAGTTGTACGCGCGTTCCAGTGATATACGCTCGTACCAGACCGCTCTGTTTATACGTTTTTTATTCGGTTTATTCGGGGTGTGTGTGTGTGGAAGAGAGTGAAAGACAAAAAAAAAAATGGTTTTTTTTTTTTATTTCTTCCGCATTGGCGTACAATAATTTTCTCGCTACGCGCACAATTATATTGTGTCGTTGTAGACTTAATAATAATAATAATAATATGTAATAATAATAATTATTATATTTTATTTAAAATATTTATTATCATTATTATTTGATTCTTACGGATTTTACAAAAAAAAAAAAAAAAACACTTTTTTTTTCCATGTACTGTTGTCAATTATTGTCGTGACATTTTGTGCGGTCCGAGTAAATACTACAGAAATTCCGCTGCAGACAGATTTCAAGGGTTACACGATCGTTTTTTAGACTGAAAACACACGCGTTGCTGCTGACGAACTCGTATGGCTTGTAAAGTTTATGGCGTCAGGCGAATTGCGTCCCGTTTTCATAAAACTAAGTGAATTGCGACTCTGTTGTAATACAGTGTACTAGTTGGAACGCGTCCCACTATTCGGCCCATGAGCATTATTCGGAAGACACCGCGAGAGGTGGTCGGCCGTATAGTCTTCCGAAAATATTTGGTTTTATTTTAAATTTCTATTAACATTATAATTATTCGATTATTCGTCAATTATTTATGTAAAAAAAAAAAAAAAATTAAAATTATAAAAGTATATTATATATTTTAAACCGGTAAGAATTTAAACGAAACGGCTTTGACGTATTCGCAAATCTGGCCAATAATTTATTATTATATTCAATGATTTTGTCTCGAATACAATTTTATTTTTCGATAATTTCACGGGAATTTCTTCGCCCGTTACTTCGAATTTTTACGTACGTTTCAGAATGAATATTTCTTAAGACATTATTAAAGTTGTGGATATTTGCATGGTTAGCGATAAATAGATTATTTAATCTAGAGTGAAATGCGTCACGACGACTGTTGATTGATAAATTATTATTATTATTATTATTATTATTATTTATCACTTGGATACTCCGATAAGTTATTAAGACAAGAATGAAGGCGCTATTTCAACGCTGCTGTATTGCTTAGAACGACCAGGGGCGTATTTACTTCATCCCCTAGGAGGGGGGGGCGAGTAGAAAAACGGCCCGTCGAATCTGTTGCCAACTTAGAATTATCGAAAAATTATATGAATATAATAAGTTTTAAATAAAAAAATGTTTTATTACATTTTACGAGTAGTTTTAGCTCGATTAATTTTAATTGTCAGTAGATATAGTTACATACACAAGTATCTAAGGGGGGCGATCGCTCCTGAGAACGACTAGGGGTGGGGAGACGCAATTCATCGAACCCGGACTTTATATATGCAACGATCGCGAAATAATTCTTTTAATTTCTATTTTTTTATTCAATCGCGTTTTAAACGCGTTTATACTTACTGTATATTACAATTTATACCTATCCCACGATCTACGTATACGTCAGATGAACGAACTTTTTTTCCAAACCGAATCCGATAAAACATATATACATACACACTGTATGAGCTATTATAATGTAATAAGACTTATATCTTATATTAAAAAAAAAAAAAACGAATTGCGGAGAAGCGATAAAATCAGTCTAAACTATACAGACAAAAGTTATAAACATCGATTACAACAATCGCACGTAATGCGCGTATATACTCGTATATAAAGACGAATTTTCACTCGTCCTCGTCCTTTTACGTAGGTGTGTAAAAAAAAAAAAAAGTAGCCCGATGATATATGTACCGAGTTTCTGACGATAGAACATTTTTACGATTTTTCTTTTCACAGATTCGTTCCGAATACTTTCCCCGTCCCTCCCTTTCCGTCCCTGGTACCATCGCGTCGTCCGTATTTTTCATTTTTTTTTTCTTTTTTCCCGAGCAGGGGAGACGATTTAAAGTATTACGGGTGTTCCGCGAGGAATTTCAATAATTTGAAGACTTTTTTTTCAAAGAAATGTTTCGAATACTTCTCCGAATGTCCCGGCGTCGGCCATTTTTCGTTTCTAAACACGAAAGAGATGAGAGAAAATGTCTTCTACTCAAACGTAACGGTTTTACAATAAATACGCGAGTCGTATTAGCCCGGAACACGCGATTTTCTAAATTACTCCTACGAATCCGATAGCGAAAATCTGAATGGTATGAGGATGGGCGTACATCGTAGTTGTGAACAGTACCGAGAAACCCGTGCAGAATCGTGCGTGAATTTTTCGAATGTCAAAATAATAGTTCGCCGATACCGTTAACACATGCCATGTGTCATAATTATATCGTAACGCGCGCGTACAGGAATCGTTTTGAAACAATTATTGAATTCTCGTTGAAAACCGCGCAGAATTACAATTTATTGAGTTTTATTTGACCCCGTCGCCGTGTTTAACGAAAAATAAATCGACGTACGGCCGGCGGACATTACGCGAATCGTTTTCTAATAAAATTATTGCAATACGATTATTGGTACGTATTATCGGCGCCGTACGTTTTAACTCGTGATTTGTACTCCCATGCCTCTACGACTCTTTTAATTCGTAAAATACTAATTGGGAACATATGAATTTCGACTTTTCGACGAAATCGTAAGGGATCATCATTGATAATATTTCGGCGGCGGATCGTATGTATACGTGCGGTTTTTTTTTTTTTTTTGACAAAACGAATCGTGCAAACACTCCAGTGTGAGCCGCGCATGTCGTACGAGTACACGTAGGCACTCTACACACACTTTTCGCGTATAAATCCGTAAATTATAATATATATATATATATATTATAACAAACAATAAGGTATATCAAATTTAATAATCTCTGTTATTTATCGAAGACGACCTAACACGCCGTTCTCCCGGCTATTCGTAGCCCGTACACGTGAGTATACACGCATTATAATATCGCTTCGCGCATTCGGTCACGCGATGTGAAAACGACTCGTGTATGTGTGTGTAGGCCTACGTATATATATATATACGTATACGTATTATATGTAAATATACGAAAACTTACACAATACGCCGCGTACATAATATCGTATACGCCGTGAGAAAATGACGAAAACGGTCACAAATCAATCCTACACACACACACACACGTGTGTGTATCCGTGTGTACCGAAATACTATTTGAATAACGTGAAAAAATATACCACCTAACGGACGATAATAATAATAATAATAATAATTAACCGACGTCCGCTTATTTTATTATTTTTTTTTTTTAACTAGTACAGCGCACACAACGCGTATACGTAATATTATAATATATTATAATAAAACAATTAATACGAGCGTATGTTATTTATTATATATTGCTGATTTTTAAATGATTATTCTCACCGCCACCGAAAACATATCGGTTATACAACGCGATGTGTATATAGTACTTATTTTTTTTCCAACTCTTTTTTCCCGCTTTTTGCAACGTTTCCACTGGTATAATTTTGTAGATAGTTTTTTTTCTTTTTTTTAAACGCGGCTCGACAACCTAATTTACTTTTCTGTTAATTTCCTCCTCGAAATCCTTTTATCGTATCTCTCCGCGCAGTATTAATATTATTATTATTATTGTTATTATTATTAAATGTTGAGAGCTACTCAAGTCGCGCAAAAGCGATTGTAATTTTTGGTTTTAAGGGCTAATCATTTTATAGGTACACCGTTGGGGTCCTACGAGCGTTAATTTAACTATATTTAAAAAAAAAATCATGAAAATCTTTCGTCACGACATTTTTTTTCTATCGACATTTTAATGGAATTCGTGGAAAATGAAAATTAACGCACAAAACAAATGTTATTCTTAATTCTATTACAATTATATTTAACAGGAGAAAATGCGGGAAGATAAAAATAAAAAATATATTGCATCGAATGAGAATCGTTTTTGTCGTTGCTTTCGAATTTCTATAATACATACAGTAACACAAAAAAAAATTCATTAAAATCTTTATCCGAATATAAATTCACTTGATTTCGACGCGCGGCCAATATTTTATAAATATATGAAGTCTAGGACGACATTCGCAAAATATATATTAAAACTCGACATTTATTTATTTTGTTTATACGTCGCGTACAGTGTATCGTATACTTATTCTATACGCATTCCCCGTAATTGGACACTTTTTTTTTATAAAATCCATCTCTATTGGAGATCATCATCGAGCGTCATTATTACGATTATCCCGAAAAATTCGCGCACGTAAACCGTTTTCGTTTTTTCTCTTTCACGCTGTTATAGTGATATTATCATCATTATTATCGCGTCGTCCGCGTTATTATTATTATTATTATATTATAAACAAATCGAAAAAAAATAAGAAAACAATTTGGTTTCTTCCGCGTTGTTGTCGTCGTCGTCGTAATAATATAATTCGTTTTTTTTTCTCTTTCTCCGATTTCGACCTATTATTTATTTCTCTATCGTCGGATGGACATAATATTATTTTTTAAGAAAATTTCTATTCTTTATTTAAAATTTTCCAAACGAAACGTCGCGGCCGGAGCACTGATTTTTTAACACTTTTGTGTTCACGCGATTCTCTCGTGAAAACAAAAGAAAATTCCGATTTAAAAAAAAAAAGAAAGCGTCTCGTTTTACAACATGTCGTCAACCGAACGAATCGCGTCTAAACGAAACGTTCTATTATGTTTCGGACCTCACAGGGACGTTATTACACGGATGAGGGATGGATCATCTTCCGTGGGCTTTCTTTTTTACATTACACATCGTTCGATGTACAAAAGATATGTCATGGTCAGAAATTATTTAGTTGGTACTTATCGTAATTATTCATAATGTTCTTCGGTTTATTAACTACTAACTTGGTACTGTAGCGGTAGATTAGGTCACCGAAGAAATGTTTACCCATAGTCAGATGTTAATGTGTAAACAGATCAAAACTACTCAATGAATTAGCTAGAAAAAAAAAAGTGAAAAACGAAGAAAATTCGAATTTTTATTTTATATATATATATATATATAATATATGTCGTTTTTATTAAGGAGATTGATAAAAGTTTAAAATACGAGTATCGATCGCTTTGACTTTGTTGGAAGGGTTTTTAAAATACTATTATGGATTATTATCCATTGATGAATTTAATGTCCCGTCTAATAATCTATTCGTCTATAAATAAATAATTAATATATTTTTTTTTTTTTTTTGATAAAACCTATACACGTTTTGTTATAAAAATTATATATAGTGTCAATCCGTCACCGATTCGAGTAACGATTATTACAAACAGTACTCTATTCGTTCGCGTTCCTCATAACCGTTTCGTGCGTCGCTTTTTCCCCTATAAACAATATACGCATCATCCGTACAAATACAATACGGGTCGCGTGTATAGAGAAGGAGGAGGAGGAGATATCGAAGGGACGGACTTAAATCCCGTGATTCGAAACAGGGCGATTTTTAAGTGCCAGTCCGCGATATTTATTGTTCATCGATGGACCCCCCCCCCTCCCCTCGGAAACCGCTATTCGACGAACAAGAGATTATTATTATTATTATTATTATTATTATTATTATTATTACTAAACCATACGGGAGAACGTATTATTACAACGGTCCGGCAATTGTAAATTTCCTCTTTTTTTTTTTATAGTATATAGTCTATGTGTATTTCCATTTATTTTCGCCGTCGAATGAATTTTGTTCGGGAAATCGTACTACAAGTGTTTATCAGCGCGAAAATGATTTCTCCGGTAAATTTTTCGTTCCGGTGCCGGGGTCGTCGTTGTTCACGGAAATCCGATTGATCGAGTACGTTCCATCGTACTTATAACATAACTCGTCGGTTTATTATATTTTCGTTCGTATGCGACGTCGTTGGATTGTGTCGAAAACAAAAAAAACTGTCGAAAAAAAAAACGTTTTATCGTTTATCGAAAAATACTTGGTATATTGCCATTAACGCGCAGGCCGATGGAAGCGGGAAAAATATTTTTGAAAATAAACGATCGAATCGTGAGGCGGCCGCCTATCGCGGACGGACAAAAACGATTTTTGTCGGTTAACAATTTATATTGAACAACGATCGGCCGTTGTCGGTACATGACGTTTTAATTTTGTGCAATTTCCAAATTGTTTCACTTATACGAATTAGTGGTTTTTTTTATGGAATTTTTCTATTTTAATCATTCGTGAAAAAAAAAACAAAAAATTACTACCGCTGAAGAAGAGGCGACGCTTAAATCTTACACGATAATGATTCTCGATCGTCCCTGCAGACACGGTCGTATACGATTTTTTTTTCTTTTTTTTTAATTCTCTCGCGAATCGCGCCCGCGAAAACGATATATTATCATTAATATTATTTCGATAATAATTTCACGATCGTCGTCAATTTTCTCGAACAAATCAATATGATATATAAAACGTAATCTTCGGCTGAATTCAATTAACGATTAAATAATATTTAAATATACCGTATATATATAATATCGCGGGACCGTAGACAACATCATCAACAATATATTGTGTATTATGATTGATTACGTATTCATTCGTACAGATAAATCTTTTCTTAATTTTTTTTCTTTTTTCTCTTACGTTCGGTCAATAACAGGAAGAGTACATTTATACGAAATAATAATAATAATAATGATTTATTCGACGGATAAACGTTATTCAGACGTTGTAAGACCTATGTAATTATGTACCTGTTTTGTCGTACGGATGATTTTGATTAGAAAACCGATTATAACGGTTACGCCAGTGCAATCGGCGAATATTACTTATATTCTCTAAACGCCGGCGATATAATAATGTACCGCTTTTCGTTTCGGCGTCAAAATTGTTCGCGTAAAAACAAATTTTTTTCGCTTTATAAAAATGTCGACGTTCAAGGACGCCGTAGTTGATGAGACGTCGAAACGTATTCGGTCGTCCTTGAATCTTCGCACACGAATAAAATAAACAATGACGTATGGCCATTATTGTAGATATTCCTAAATTACAATAAGTACATGTATAATGTATGCAGAAAGCATTTAAATAATAAAAAAAGAAAAAATGTACGCCGATAATAGACGGTTTCGACATTGACTCGTTACTGTGTTTTGGGCGGGTAAACTTTTTCGTTGCTAAATCGGACGGGATCGTAGATGATTTCGTCGCAATTCATTTCCAAGTCCGTTTTGTTTTTGATCGCGCACATGACTTCGAAAAACTTGTCCCGCGTGCAATCCGAGTAATCCAAAAGAATTTTCTTTTGATTTATTCAAAACACGCTTAAGACTAAGAGATTTGTTGTTTTTTTTTTTATAACAAGTTTAAAGAACAAATCAATCGAACACGTGTAGTACGAACGAAAAGTCACTGTCGTACCGGTATACGAGTACAATAAAACAATAATTTTACGATTATAATAATAATAATAATACAACTCTTTTGTTTTTTTAGTATTCGTAATTTCTATGTATTATTAGACAGGAAGAGAAATACAATTGAAAATCGCGAACACGTTTAATTCGATATTTTTAAGCTTTATACGAGTCAATCGAATATATCGTTTAATTATAATAATAATAATAATAATAAATGCGATATATTATAAGATACAACCGCTGCGGTTTATAGGCCGCGGCGTTCTTTTGTGCAGCGGTGTCTCACACGCGCCGCGAGTAGATATAACATCATCGGAAACGGTTCACAGATCGATTTTGCAGCATCTTTGTCCGGTCTGTTCTTTAATCCCACCATCCCTTGTCAATCGTTTCCGTCGTCGCGTGCTTCGGTTCCAAATTGCCGTTCACTTTTTCTTTTTTGTTTTTTGAGCGAGAGGCATTGTTGTATCTCGCCGGTTTTTACTACACCGTATTTTTTTATTCTGTTCGTTTAGGTTCTTTTCACTTTTAAACGCTGAACCGCGGTATCATTTCCGTACAATATTTCTGAAAATCACAGAAGGTATTTAGTGTTGAACGGATAATTTTTTTTTTTTAATATACCTATATATATATATTTGAAAGAACGTAGAACTCGTATATTTCGTATAGAATTGTCACGGCGTTTAAAACCAAAAATTACCCGCGTTTTATATTACTTAAATAGTCCAAAATTTAACTATTGCTACGTTTTTAACTCAAAATTAGAAGAGATTTTTTTTTCGTTAATACGTGCATACAGTGCGAAGTTACATATCCAACGTATATTTCGGTATTGTGAGAACATTATTTTCGAAATGTTGGATGAACGCGAATTTTTTCTTTTTTATACTTTGTTTGAGTAGCGCTTAAAAACCGTCGAGAAAATCGAAAAATGACCGCTCTAATGAGTACCGCTCCAGCATTAGAACTATTAACAAATAGTTATTATACCGGGCGCGAAATCGTTCGACAGCATTCAGTCCTGTCGAAAATTTGTCTACAGAAAATAATTGAAATAAACGTCATTAAATTACAAATAACAATAAATACAATAATTACATATTTTACATTATCAAACCAATAGTCTCCTCGTCGTTCCGCTCAAAATCTAAAAATTGTGATTCGGAATTGTCAAAATAAAAAAAAAAAATTTCCATATAGAGTTAAAGCAACGTATTTTGGTAGTTTACTAATTTTTAAAAAAGTTAGAAACTATTGAGGAAATAACAAAAGTCTTTCGAATATTTTAATATGCGTTATCGATTCGTTTATTGTATTATACACGTAAAATAAAAACAAATTTTAGGTAAACCTTAATATTTCAATTGCACATTTTTAATTTTGAAATCCGTTCTTATTTATCGTGTACAACATAACGTCATTATCAGGCCGAATGGAACTTATTTTAAATATATATATATACATATGTATATAAATTAGTTAATATCAATTAAATCAAATAATATTGAATGTTAACAATAATAATAATAACGAGATCTCCGAAAATGTTCGTACGGAAAATAATGAAATGAATCGTCGTCGTCGCGTCGTACAAAAAAAACCACTGAAATATACGTTGGAATTTGCGACTCGAAATTGTGGAGATTTCGTTTTTTTTTTTTTTTTTTTGCAATACGTGTATTGATCGGAAGTTATTAACGCGTATCGTTATAATATTCTGGTGGTTTTTTTTTTTTTTTGATTTTTGGAATTTTACGCAAAACGATTTGTACCGGTCAAAAAAAAAAAGTTTCGAACAAAAACTGTACACACGGGTATTGACCAGACGACGTATTCTTCTTCTTAAGAATGTGCCGATCCGTTTCGGATGTTGGCGATCGTCATTTGATATACGAGTTTTATTAGTTGCACTCCGGAACTATTGTTCTGCTGAATTTTTATCGAATCGTGTTCTCAGGTTGGCTAGCCACGATGTTCTTCTTCTTCTTCTTCCACGTGATCTTTTGCTATCTATTTTCCCTTGTAGGATACATTGGAGAAGACGACGTATTATTATAATATAGTTAAATCGCTACCGGGACGAGATCGTAGTGATTTTTTCCACGTAAAAAAAAAAAAAAAATTCGTCGTGTCACGTTGTAACAACAAATTGTTTCCTAGTGCCGACGAGACATTTATACATTATTTTATATTCGCATATATTATAATAATTAATACGTATCGTATAGCGCGCGTGTCGTGTAATAATTATTGTTTTTAAACAATCACGGCCGCCGCCACCGCCGACCGTTTTGTATTACACGACGACGACGACACAAGCAACAAAATAACAACGCGTACACACGCGGCGGCGCGCGCGAACAACCCTCCGCGACAGCAGCGACACACACACACAGAACACAACCGAGCGACGGTGGCGGCGGCGGCGTGTATCGTGTCGACGACGCGTTTGTTCGGTACAACACGATAACACGGAAATCGCGTGGTGGCGACGCCGCCGCCGCCGCGTATTATTACTGTTAGCAGTTAACGCCTACACACAATCCGTTGTACCCACGCAACACCACGACACGTGTACAGGGGGCGGGGGAAATGGTGTACCGCGCGGTGGTTGACCGTCCTAACGTTATAGTGTCGCGTGCGTATCGTTTGTAACCGTTTGTACACAATAATAATAATAATAATTATAATAATAATAATATCAACGCGCAGATACGTAAAAACGGGGCGTCGTCGGTATGAGTCGTGCTCCCCTCCCCCCGCCCCCCCCCGGACCAGTGTCAAACGCCGGGGACACCCCGCTCCGACCAAGTTGTTCGCGTTCCACTATTTTCACCGTTATTTCTATAACACACACACACACATTTGTGTCGTGTGATACCTAAGACACACACACACACACATAATCGCGCGCGTATAAAACAAATGTTTTATGGCCGCGTGTAACTGCGCCGGGACACGGCAATCGGCTCAAGGGAGGGAAATCTTTAGTTTTAATTTATCGCCACGCCCCCGTCGACCGTTTCCCCCGTTCACAGACAAGGTCGCAGGTAAAAAAACAAAAAATACAAAAAACAAACCGATATCTAGTGCCGCAGCCGCCGGTGCCGAATCGTACGCGGCGTGGCGATAAGAAAAACAACAACGACGGCCGGCGGCGGCGGCTGCGGAACAACGATGACGCGGGGAAATAACGGTCGACGGACGTCGTAGGAGAATTATTCGAACGGTATTTGTACGTCGACTTTCGTCACCCCGTAGTAGTCACCGGGTGACGAAAACGTTTCTGAAAATGTCACCGGAGCAACGTGTTCGACGAACACTCTTGGACGACTTGGACGTAACGTGAAACGAGAACGAGACCTTTGCGATTGTTGCGTCCGCTTGCCGCGATCCCGAGTTTTAGTAACGATAACGATTTCTAAAAAGTGTTTTGGCAAAGCAGGAATACAGTGGTGCCAATGATGATCTAATAACTGATCCGTTAATCGGATAATATATAATGCCCTATAGAAAACGTCGATCGGGTCGAGTTCGGGTATTCGTTTTCCGTGACACGAATTAAAATTAGGTCGACGACAAACGCTATCTTTAGACCATGCATGACCCCATGTTCGTTCGATTGGAAAGAAGAAAAAAAAAACTCGAGAATCCAAAATGAATAAAACACGACGTGTTTGTTAACAAATGTGTTGTCGACGAAATTCGACCGCTCTGGACGCGTCCAATACGTCCAATATACCAGTGACTTTTTTCCCGCGTCCGATGGGAGGGAAAACGAGAGAATTTGTCGTCGACAACAACGTCGCGCTAATACAACGCAATTAATTGTCGGTGACAAATTTTCTGAAACTTTTCCGATTTTCACATTGTCCGCGTGTTCGCGCGACAAATGTTTTTCGGTCCGGACGCGTCTTTCGGTTCGTTCAAACACGGGAAGTGAGGGGAGGAGGAGGACTATGGTCAGAGATCCGTTTGCTGCGCACGCGCTGTGAGACGTGTGGACTGATCCCCGGAGCTCTGTTTCGCAACGCCTTTCGTACCGGACCCGCCACGAGTCGTTTTCACTGTCGGAGACCGATCCCGAGACTGGTATAAACGATGCGTG
Source organism: Chaetogeoica ovagalla (assembly GCA_032441825.1). NCBI lineage: Eukaryota > Metazoa > Arthropoda > Insecta > Hemiptera > Aphididae > Chaetogeoica > Chaetogeoica ovagalla. Next base: position 11,423,817 of record CM063723.1, on the reverse strand, counting down.
TTGGAAATTAACCGTCTGACAGTTTTTAAGTCTGCTTTTTTTTTTATGCGATAGTTTGACAGCGTGTGTTGGAACAAACCTATAATTTTTACGATGAGCGCATTGCGGAAGCTGTGTGTGTGTGTGTGTGTTCGGTCGGCCAACGAAATGTTCGAAAAAATAATCCCACGAACACGGTGTGCATGCGTGTGAAAACGATCGAATCCAGTATCGTTTGTGTTTATAGATAAATAGTTTTTATTGTGTTGGAAATAGCGTACGTTTAATAATTTGATATATGTATATATATAGATCGATGAAGCTAAATATAAAACAAGCTGAGAAAACAAATTAATAATACTCGTTATAATATAAAAAAAAAAAAACAGTTTTTTTTTCTTTTGTTCACCGAGTTTCTAACGACATTACCGAAGTTTTTTTTTACACATATACACACACACACACACACACGAGTCGTTCCGAATATTTCTCCGAGTGTTCCCACGTGTCACACCCGTTCTTTAATTACATTTTTTTCTCTCTTGTCTGACGACCGAATGTATTTAAATGATTCTTCGGCGTTTCAATCGTTTTACGATTTTTTTTTCCTCGGATTTTTTTAAAATCGTTTTCTTTCAAAAACCGGGCACGGCCGAATTCGCGGGCAATTCAGCTGTAGTCACATCAGAGGTCTCCAACCCGTAGGCCCGCCATGAACTGTCGATCACACTTGCACCTGACTTGCATTGTACCCGGCAGTTAAGGGATGGTGTCGGATAAGAGTCAACGATGAACGACTTTTTCCGTAATAATAATAATAACAATAATAACGCTATCGTCGAAATTGATTTCGTGAGCAGATCGACGGATGGTCTTATTCTAACCGCGCAAATACGTCGAATCCTTGTACGGAACTCAGTGACTCGAGTGACGAACGTTTACGAGCGACGCTGTTTATTGAAAACACAAAGTCCGATGCAAACCATCAAGAGCATTGTAAATAACAAGCAGCTCCAGACGTCTCGCATTAAGTGTAATTTATCACGATAAAACGAATTGTGAATTATGAAAAATAAAAAAATAAATAAATTATATAAATGAAATAAAAAAATCTATATAAATAAACACGCGTTTTTCTAAATAAAACTCGTCTATTCTTCAATTTCATATTATAACCTATCTTCTGTTCCTTTAAAAAATATCGCGCGTCTGTTTTTTAGCGTCCGAGTCGTGTACCGGGCTACGTGGAACGTATGTCACTGCGACACGCTCGGTCACAACAATATCGGAATATATTTTTAAAAAAAAAAAACGATATCGCGTAGTCATTATTTTTGTTGTGGTCCATGAGACTATCGTTTTCTGTGCGGGTGAAAACCCCCCGTTTTGCACGGTACACCGTACATAAGAAATCCGGTAAATCGTAGAAACGTCTCGCGGACGACGACGATATTATTATAAATAAACGCTCAGTCATCTTGTACATTTCCATCGCGTCTGCTCCTCTCATAATATTGTAACAGCCTCCGCGATATAATATTTTATGATTTAACACGTATAACAACTGTACGACGCGTCCGTCCGTAAGAGTGTTTTTCCCTCTCTCTCTCTCTCTCTCTCTCACTCTCTTCACTCACTCGTTGTTCCACGTACACAAGGACTCGCTTTGGGGTTCGCGGTGAGGCCGTCCCAAAGAGCTTCGTCATGTGCGTTGCTCCGATTGCAACGCGTGCAGGGCGATGCGCAACGGTTTTCCGCCGCAGGACGCGGGCGACGCGCGGTGCATATACAATACCACTCTTCATTTCACCCGCGCGTTTTTCCGCTCGCCGCCATTGCGGTGGCTCCGTGGCCGGGGTTCGCAACGGGTTTTTTTCCCGCTTCATCGCAGGTCGGAGACGACGGCATTTCGACAAGAAAATTGTTTTCCGTCGAATTTCACGACGGGGATGAATTTCATGATACCGTTGTGAAAAAAAATTCGATCGCGACGGCCTCCATTACTACTACTACTATTATTTAACACAACAATCGTTACCGCGTTCATTACAATCGATTTAACGGAATTGTATACGGTGTTCGTATATTACAACGAATGTCTATGTACATTTATATGAAAAATAATTTTTTCCTTCTTCTTTTACTTACTAGTTTTAATCGATTTTTTTTTTATTCGCTTAAAATGAATACGAATTTACGTTAAAAAAGAAAAAAAAATGTTTTCGTTTTGATTACGACAAAACATTGATATACGCCTAACACGCGCGCGCTGTAGCGTGTACAATCGTTTTTTAATTCTCTCTCCGTCACTGCGGTTCTTCTCAATCCTCGGGGATTGTTCCGACACGACATTTAGACACGACAATGTTAATTTTCCTCTTTAATTCGTCGTAGGGATTTATTGCGTAAAACTCCTTCTATGTACACAGACATTACAGTTTTGGCGGCGACCCGTTCGAAAACGTGTCCAAAACGTAATCTGATAACATGCCTATTTTTCCGCAAGTGTTCTCTTTCTAAAAACCCGTTTTCCAATACTCTCGCTTATTATTATTATTATTATTGTTGTTCGTTTTTCGCAATAGTCCGCGCGTAATGCTCGAAAATTTGAAGTCTTTTTTTTTTCTTTTTCCTAACGTGTGGCCGAATAGAATAGTTCTTGAGAGACTTGCCTATCGTACTGATATCCTTTTTACGTGGTTCCGTCTGAGAGCTCATCCGAACTGTCCCCGGAATAAGTTGTATGATTTCCCTCTCGAAATTCGACCGTAAACCGTGTCGTAACACGAAACGCGTGTAAGTTCTGGTTGGGCCGAAATCGAAATTATCAAGTATCCCCTTCTTTCAAAAAACAAATAAATAAATAAAATCGGTTCGTATTTTCACCGATCGGTTTTCGAATTGATAACATTTTTGTACTAATGTTATTATTATTAATGCGTGTTCGTTGCCGGGGTCATCATAACGCAGATTACGCACGCGTTACGACGACGAAATTTCCAATCCGGACCGTACACTTCGTCCGCGGTATTTTTAGAAAAAAAATTTTCTCTTTTTCTAAACTGTACGAGCCTCCTGCCTCCTGTACGAGCCGGCCTAACCGTTTTTCGCGCAAAATTCCCGTCTCTCCCCCGCGGATCGTATACGTACATATAGTAACAGCCGATGGATGATATTCGATTCTCCCCTTCGCGTACACGCGTATATTGATATATAAATGTTATGCGTTCTACTACACTATATACTCGGATATACATATATATATTGCGTTTCGTTATGTTACGATATTTATTTATTTATTTTTTTTTTTTTTCGTAACACGCGGACCGTCGTTGCGCACCACAATAGGTGCGACACACAAAGAAATGTGCCAATCACCCGACTCTATTGGTCCGCGGCGGCCGCGCAGTATAGGTGGTGGTGGCGTAGTGTTGTGCGGATCGCGACTACGCCCGGGCGACGGCGGCAGCAGCTAACGACGAGCGCGTTTTAACGCGCGGCGACGGCCGGTGGTGGTCCTCCGGTCACCGATACCCGCGGCTAAAATAACAAATCGTTACCGACGGACGCTATTATAAAAATGTCTCTTTTGCGTACGACGACGACGACAACGGCCAGTGAATTCCGGAACCGGTTACTGCTAGACCCTGGTAGCGGTTAGGTGTACGACGACGACGGTTGTGATGGCGGGCGGAGAAACGCTTTTGCGCTTTGACGTCGCACAACATCCCGCCGAGTGCGGTGACGGCGGCTGGTGTTTCGGGCGTCCGGGGGGCACCCCTTTGAACACCGTATCGACGGAGGAAATTACATTCGACGATCATTGAGAAGAGAAAAAGAAAAAATCTCGGGACAACTACGCCACCGGCCGGCGCGTATATCGTGATAAAAATGTCTTTTTTGATTCTCGACTATTCATAACGATTTTAGATTCAACTTTTTTCAACCGCGTGTCGATAATGAAAATCGTCTCGTGCGACAATTCGTTTTTATGACCGTTTTTAGAGCGCGTGATTCTTACCGGAATTTACCACCCGGGATCGTCTTGTCGAACGATAAACTTTTTCATCGTACACGGTGGTAACGACGAATTTCTAAAATCATTATCCGAACGATTCATTCGTTCGCACGGCTCCGTTAATTTTTTTCAATTTTCAAAATTTTTTTTCTTTTACGTTCTGAACGGCGAGTGTATGGGTTTTACTCCTTTTTCGTTCCTTCTTACGTCCCCGTGCCCACACAAAAATGCAATGCCTCCTCACGGTGTCCGTATCCGGTGTAACGTCTACGAGTCGCGCGCCATGTATACTTTATAGGTTCCGTTTATCTCGATAGTTTTTTTTTTTGTCGGGCGTCAGACAGAAGACGAAAAACTATCGAAAAATTACGCGTAAAAACGCGATTACGATTACGATTACGATAATTATGTCTTCGTAGTTTTGAAAAAAGAAAAAAAACAAAACTGACATACGGCCATGACGTGTAGAAACTCGAAATGTTCACCAAAACTATATGTATTACGTATCAGGAAAGAAAATCACTTTCAAACAATGTGCTACTTGAATACTAATTATATATATATATAGATTTTGTGTTATTTATACTTTGTAAATGATGTGTAATTATTGAAACTCCTTTGCTCTCAGCTCGGACGTCATTTGAACCGTATTCGGAAAACATTTTGTTTTACCGCAATTTTCTGTCATAAATGTTAAATTTTTTCGAGATAAAGCGCGTTATTATTATAATTTTTTTTTTTTTTTTTTTTGTGGAAAATTATTCCGTTCTTTTAATAACATTACCATAATTACGCCGAAGAGCGCTCCGCATCGGAGAATCGTTTTACCGAATACAATGATTTGAAAATCAAAGCGATTTGTAGGATTTTTGGTAAATTCTCTTTTTAAAAACACATCTCTCGTAGAATTTTTCGTTTCCTGTACAAAACGCAGGATTTGATCACATAGTAAATTAAAATTGATTTTGAAATTTGCGCTTTTTCCCCCCTTCCGCGTACGTTAATATTATATAGTCGGGAGACAGCAATATTCATACGAAATGAATATCAATATAATTATTATTATATTTTGAAAAAATCGATAGGAATTATTGTTATCCGATTGTCACCGTATGTGTATATTTAACATTGTTTAAATTTTAAAAATCACTTTAAACTCCGATAAAATCATTTCCGTGCGCAATCGTTTCAGTATTACACCGTGTTACGTATACGAATACTGTTTTAATTTTTAATTTATTCTCGAAATGTCGAGTGTTTTTTTTTTAAATCATTCGGCAAACAAATACGTCTATTAAAAAATCATTATATCGTGATTTATTAAAACTATTAAATTCCTTAGATGAATTGTTTTTTTTTTTTATCATATTTATAATAAATCATCATATTATTGCGTACACTTTTATGCGTATACACTTCTCATCTCATCTCAAAATAATACACAATTATAAGTATAGATTTTCCTCCGAATCCCGTCACGAATTCGCGTTTTTTACGCTCTTTCCACGCGTATAAATTATTTAAATGTTTAATTGACGACGCGACGGCGGCGCATCGGTTCTCTTTCGCAAAAATAAATTACGTCCGTTTTTTCTTTCTGCGACCGTGTGAACCGAAAATGAAATAAACAAAAATCTCGTTTAATTACCGCGTCGGTAAAACACGTTGGAGTAGACAATTTTTTTTCCTCCAATTAATAAAAAAAATATTCGGGAATTTGGCGGCCGAAACGCAAAACTAATCGCCGCGTCGTACATACTATAAAAATTTGTTTTATAGTATATATATATATATGCTATTGCGTCGAGAACGTCTCTTTTTCGCCTGGTCAAAGTAACGTGCGTTATTGTGCGATCGATACGTTAATAAATTACGTCGAATTTATTTAACTAACCCTCTCGTCGTACCGTTTGACTGATTTCTCGCTACGCCACTGGTCAACACACGATTTCTCGTCCACTTATGTGTGACACCACAGACCGCGGTATTATATATTATACATTATGTAATTCTATAATCGTATATATATATATATATATACGTGCAGCAGTATTATATGTATACGGTAATGGGAATACATTTCGCGCGTCAGACAACGGCGTGGGAATGATGAGGGGAAAAAAAGTAAAAAAGCAAATAAATAATAATCGTAATCGTAATGACAAACAAACGTAACGCGGCGTCCGGGTCCCGTTTGCATTGCAGATTTCTCCGCCACGTTTAAAGGGTTAATACTCCATTCCCCCTCGTGAAGTTTCTGTGCGCGGGCGCGCGCGCGTGTGTACAAAAGTAGTAGTCTTCGGGACGCGGTGGACGAAGGGACCGTGACGTGCGGGAGGAGCGAACTATACACACACACTGTACCGCGGTAAAAGTCAAAATGGCGTAATTATTATAATTTCGATCGAAGGGTTAAGAGGAGAGGGCACCCGGCGACTGTACTGCGACCGAAGTGAACCAGATGAAGTGTTCGGGCAAACAACGGCGGGGCCGGGCCTTTTAACGTTACGCGCGCTTTTATCCGTCCGCAGTTTATCGAGTGCGGATGGGCGTGGGGGGAGCACGACCGTCATGAGAAAATAATAATAAAATGCGCGCCCGCGCACGCCAATAGAGCAATTGACGATGTGTGTATATTATATAATATAATCCGTTCGGAAAAGCACAAAATAATAATAATAATAATAATAATAATAATAATAATAGAAACTCGAAACGTTTATTTATAAAAAAACTACCACCCGATTGTATTATATTTTTTATACTTTTATTGGGTTGCGGTAGAACGAACAAAATTTACCCATACGGTATAGTTAAAAATATGAGTCAAAAAAAAAAAAATTGTGTTCGTTTATTATACGAAATTCTATGGCGCATATTACCAAAACGTACATTCAGTGCTCAATGTAAGACGGGCGGAACGAGACGCGAAGCTCCTCTATAATACTAATAATAATAATAATAATAATAATCTTCAAAAAAATAAAATAAAAAAAACAGCTTTACTTTACTACGATTTTTAATGGAACGCACGCGGGGTGTGGATGAGCGCTCATCTACCGTATATCTGCAGTGGATCATAGATAGAAATAAATCATGAAAAAAATTGCGCACAATTTGGTATCGTTATTATTGCTCGAGTTTTTGTGAGTTCGAACGCATTAAGATCCGGAAAAAAAAGACATTAAAATGTGTTTTAAAAAAACTCTAAACTCTACGCTTAGAAAAAACCTGCGCAGTAAAAATATTTTGAAAAAAATTATCCGATATTTTTAAAAGTTATTATTTATTTCTTATAAAAATCCATACCGTGCCAAAAAGAAAAGTACTAAGATTTTTTTTTAAACACGTTCGAAAGAGTCCATGAGGTAAAAAATTCAAGCGTTTATTTTTTTTTTTCTTACCCTGAAATTTTTTTTATCTGAATTCATATATTATACGCCAATAAAAGTAAAAACAAAAAAAAAATCCACTGGGCGTAGCTTTTACACCCGAAATATGCAAAAATCAAACTTTATATTTTTATGAAACTTTAATCTACATTTTCACTTAGCGTATGTTTTATTGTGCAGCAAAAAAAAAAAAAAAAATCATGCAAACGCACGAACATACGGGCCCTGATTTCAATTATCCCGCACGTCGTCGCTTATCACGGAATAATGTTATTTTTATAGATTTACCAAACTGATTATATATAATAATAAAATTGTTCAATGTCTACGACGAAACGAATTATCGATGAACAACTACTACGCCGTTAATTGGCGAAGAGAATTTCGAACGCTGTCTTTAAATTTCCTATTGGCATCCACTACACTTAATACATATACATATATTTTTTTTTCAATTCGAGCACTGCGTACATATGTATCACGCTGATCTCGTCCCCCGGATGCGTGAACTAAACCATTTCCACTGGCCCACGATCCGTCATTATTATACTTGTCGATATATTTTATCGTATACATAAGACCAGCTGCGACCAATTCCCGACGCAGCGGATTTCCGTATGAAGTCGTTTCGAAGTTCCGGCACGGACTTACGGAGTGTACGAGTGTGGGCTTTGATGACCAGTTTGATGAGCCAGTGGAAAATATATATTTATATAAAAAAAAATTATCGCGTGTAACAGTAATAATAATGATTATAGTTGAGTATAAACGGAAAGCGAATGCGGCGAGAAATAATAATAATTTTAAATCTATTTATGTATAGGAACGTGGGGACTTGTTGCGCGCGTATGAGCGCCGAAACCGTCGTATGTACGTTATACGGTAATACGCGTACCGGTCGAAAATACTATGCTCAGAACTACGACGACGGGCGCGGGGAGTAAATTTTCTTTTTATTATTATTATTATTATTTCGGCGATAAATTTTAAATATTTTTTTCTCGACTACCAATACGTATAACAACGTCGGCCCGTGGCTCGTAGTAAAACCTCGCGACGTGTCCCGCGATTTCACCGAATAATTTTTCTCGCACCACTCGCAACACGTACGGTTACGTATTAACGTACGCTTAGAATTAGTTTCGAAAATGTTCACAGCGCGCGATTGACCGAAAGCTGCGGTGCAAACTGTCCACACGAAACGCGAGAATGGAATTAGAAAAAAAAATAAAAATATATATATATACCGTCAGCGTTGTTGACTACTAAATTCGTACGCGATTTTAGCGAATACGCAATCAAACGATACATTATTATGGTAAATAATTAATTATGTTTATTACACGCGCGAATAACGTCTGAAATGAATCGCTTTGTACATTAAGCTTTATAAACGGTTTTGTCGACGGTTATTTGATAAAATAACTACTGTATATGAAAAATGAACGGCTAGCGGAACGATATAGGCTTAGGGCAAATGTAATGATATACAGTTAACCCGTTTTTCAACTCCAGAAATTTCCCTCGGGTGTTCAGTTTCATAGGACCCGGCCGACCACTGAATCTACGTTAAATCTAAGACGTATAGACACTTTGAATTTGTTGTTCGAGTAGGACTTTAGAAACGTGTAAATTTTTTTTTTTGTTTTTTTTTTCATTTCTTTACCAAAACTGCTATGTCGTAATATTTCGACATTTCGCAATACGCTTATCAAAAAATACGTATTTCGTTTGTAGTTGTACAGCGTATAATTAAATACCAGTTTGTATTATGGAACTCGGGAATTACGGGAATTAAAATATTATAATATCGAATTTCGTATTATTGCGAAATATATAATTAAATATACAAAAATGAAGTTATAAAACATGCGGGAAGAAAATGACAAAACGATTTTTTAAATAATTATTAAATACGCGACTGTCATATATATATATATATATTTTTTTTTTTTTTTTTTTTGTAACAGGTTACTGAGTTTCATTATTTATTTTTTTTTTTTAATTGGATTAATATTTTCACCTGTATCAAATTTGTGTATCTTATATATACGAGGATATATATATATTGATATGTCTTATATACATATTGATAATTTACAAATAATGTTTGGGAATGGACAGGAAAAAAAAAAAGAAAAGTTACCACAAATAGCTGCAACGACAAAATGTCTGGAACACTATACGAGGTAGTCGCGGTGCGTTTTTTAGTACAACAACTTGACCCGCAGTATAAGCTCTCATACTTCATAAATCGTCAGTTTTCGATCGTTTTTATAATCTAATAAAGGAATATTTTTCACCGGTGCCATGGATTCGGATTTTCAAAACGAAGCTGTAACGAACGTCTGAAATATATTACACGCGCATTTCGAAACGCACTGCATAAAATGTTTATGTCTTTCCGACATTATTTTAATGTTAAATCGAAAACCGGAGTTCAACGCGCGAACCCACAAAAAGTTTTTTCTTGTTACGAACGCAAAGAAATGATCGAAATCCGACTGCATTGCACGAGACGTACGAGACGTTTTCTCTCTCTCTCTCTTGCAAAGCCGTTTTCGTTCATTGGAATATTTTATGCAGTGCGATTTGTGATAAAATTGCCGAATCCGTAAAGCAATGCGTCATAATAATATGAACACCGCGGGTATTGGAAAATATTGATCGCTATCACACGCGTACATAACGTTTGAAAATTTCACGAAATATTCCAATATTAAAAAAAAAAAAACATTTGAAACATTTCTCCTAATGGTTTTCACGTAAACGTGAAATACCGAATTTTTTTTTTTTTCGAGACAAATATAGTTTAACACATTCGATACGAGCTGCAAGACACGCGAAATGGAAGAGACGTTTTTTCCATCGCGTACATATTTACACCGACGTTTATCGAGCAATTCAAATTCACTTTTCACCACCACCCAACGGACATCGTCAAGCCCGACCGGGCTCCAGAAAGACAAATCAGGACGCCCGCCGACCGCCGAATACGGCGCGTCTAACAGTCACGAAACACTCCTGTCGTTATCGAAACAATTTAAAACCAAACGAAACCGAAAGCACAGAAAACGCCGCTGCTGCGTGGTGACGATAAATAACTTATAAATAAACTTATTACCGCGCGACGACGTCGTTATTGAAATCCCGCGTGTGACATTATACAATATTATACAGCATTTATACAATATTATTAAACATTTATACAATTATTTAAAATAACACGACATGGTAACGGTGAACGTTTATCGTTAAAAACACAGCGTCTCGCCGTACCGCCGAAACATTCGCTCTACACTCAACGCGCGAGAATAAACGCGTTTTTTTTTTTTCTGTGTTTTCTTCGACAGACCACCTAACCGCGCGTCTGGCGTCCGGTTCGTTCGTTCGTTCTCTATATCCGCAGCGTACGACGAACGCAATTCGTTTTTATTTATATTGGAACGCGCGCGTACACGTAATATTATAAACGAAACAGATGGCAAACGACGCGCCTGTTAAACACGACGTCTGGTCGCGCCGCCGCGTAACGTAGTTTTTATTTATTATAACGTTTGACGCGCGCATTACAACATATATACTTACGGGAGGAATCTCCAATGATTTTCATCAAAATAAACGCTATTCGCGCGGGAACACCACCACTCCTCTGCAGAACGCTTATTATACGTTTCATTATGGACAACGACGTTTTGTACGGAACAAATTGCACAAATATTACCTATAAACAGCCCCCGGTCTCTTTAATTCGTTAATAATAATAATAATAAAAAAAAATTATAAACGTTTTTGAAAAAAAAAAAATAATTATTTGTTATTTTTTTTTTGTCAATCTCGCGAATTCCCGATTACCAAAGGGACATTTGAAAAACAACTCCGTTTATTGTAATCTTCGTTTTCTGTGAAAATTTCCAGACGTCTTGAGTGACGACGAGTGCAGTGAACGCCTTCAGGTTTCTTCTCTCGCGGACGTTTCGCTTGCCCGCAGTGTGTAACGTTTCGTCTCAATACCACCGTGAGACCTTACACGGGATCCCGATCGCCCTAATTTTTTATCGTCCATTTTTCACGGATCTATTAAAAAAAAAAAAAAAAATCGTATCCGATTTCTTTTAAGATTTATATATATATATATATTTTTATTTTTTTTTTGTAATATCACTCTTCGCACGTGGAATGTTTTTTTTAAACAAATAGTTTTGAATCAATACGAAACACTTCGGATTAGACGGCTGTTATTGTTATTTCAATAACGCACGTATAATAGTTCTTGGATCGCATAATAATCAAACGAGTTGTTACTCATAAGAATTGTAATCGTAGTTGAAAAATCGTCGAGAAAAAGAAAAAAAAAGTAGGAATAAACGCTAGAAGAACGACAAAGACACCGAATGAATCCGGCAACGGTGCAAGTGGTTTCAAAACCGTCGTGGCGATTATATATCCAAAGCATTGGGGGCGGGGAGCGGAAGGAAACGGGATGGATGGAATTCAAACACGGTGCCGAGCTAACCAACTCCATTTCACGATCACGCAATTCCAACACCTGGCCGTGATTACGTTCATGACCCAAATCTTTTTTCGAGCCGCGGGTCCTTGTTCCGCGAATCGTTTGCCCGTTCTCGCGAGTTTAGGATTAGTATTGCTCGTCAATTAAACCACGTATTTGAGTATAAAAACGTAATTGAAAACGATAACGAATTTCAACGGACTCGTTGACTGAAATTAACGTTTAGTGTTTAAAAAAACGCTCGTGAAATAAAATTTCCCAACGCCGAGCGGGTGGACCCGCCCCGATGTGACGACCGACTTTTTCTTCTAAACTCCGGGATCTAGATGTCGTGGCGAATTCAATATTATTCAACACAATCAACCGCTTGTTCGAGTGGTCTGCGTGTCAATTGTTATTGCCGTTGTCGTCACCGCGCGGCGATATTTCCATAATATGTAAAAGTCATATAATAACACATATGACTGCGTTTCCGCGCAACAGCCAATTTCGCGCGAATTCCCGCCACCGCCCTGTTGTAATCCCTGTCGGAAAATAAATTGAAAAACTACACACGCGCGCACATAAATCGGTCTTGCGTGTGTTTATACGTCTCACGTCGTTTTAACCGTAGAGGCGAATATGGACTGCGGAACCGAGGCGGATATATTGAATATAATAATAATAATAATAATAATAATAATATATACACCGAGACACCGCGCGCACAGAGAGATACGTTTGGCGCGCGCGTGTACATAATATATTTTCGAAAAAAAACCTTTACCGTTATAGCGACTTGCATAAATCATAGCCGAATCCCCCGAGGGGAAGGAAACGATGCTCGCGGTCGGCGGTGGAAGAGACACATCATTTACTTGACACTGACCTCGGCGTATTCGTTCGCGTTTCTCCGCCGCTGTCACGGGCCGTCCCCACGAGGGTAATTTTAATCTGTCAAATAATGGGGAAAGAAAAAAAAAAAGTGGAATACGTTCGGAGGACGCGCCGCCGCGGTATATCGTATTATAATAATAATAATAATAATAATAATAATAATAATAATAATAATAATAATAATATATACGTCGTACGGGAAGCTGCTGTGTGCGCGCCGGCGAATAACGACACAACGAGTCGCGGGCGCGGTATATTTCGCATAAAACGACGACGGTTCTTGTTGTTGTTGGACGAAAATTGGGCGAAAAAAAAAGAAATAAACGTAATATCAACGCGATGTAGAATTATAACGCGGCGTCGACGATGAAACCGACGACGATATTAATATATTATATGAGACAGACGATATTATACGCGGGGTTTTTTTTGTTTTTTTTTGAGACTGCGGCGTTATAGTCGGCGTCGTCGTTTATCCGACGGTAGAGTGTGATAAAAAAAACAACAACAACATAAAACAAAAAAAAAAATAAATAACCGTATATTTGAATTTATTACTTTTCGCGCAAAGTATATTATAAAATATTATATTCTCGTGTGGCGGCGGCGTTTAAACGATGCGCGCGAATATGTGGAGGAGAACGCGAAATTTCATTTATACCGGCCGCCCGCGGGCCGTGCTGCAAAACGCTCAGCCCCCGTCACCCCAGCCTCCGGACCGATTCGTCTGAGCCCGAGGGCTTTGTATTAACAAAAAAAAATATATTATAACAATAATAATAATAATACCTAAGTTAATATCTCGCGTGTGTATTTTATATGAAAATACAATATTATCTACCGACGCGCGTGTATTCGATAAATTTCAATTACCGCCACCGTCGCCGGGTTATATTTAACGGTTTTTTTTTTCACCTCTTCCCCATTTTTTTTTTTTTTTTTTTGATTCTAAAGCGGAGGATCGAGAAACGTTGTATCGGCGCACGTTTTAAAATGGCCAGTGTATTTTTTTCTGTTTTTTTTTCACGTCTATACACCCGAAAATTCCGTATCGCGGTAGGAGTGCTCTTTACACGAACTGCACGTCTAGTTGTTTTGCGGTATTTATGTTATTAAAGAACGGGTCATTTTTCAAATTTTTTTTTTAAAAATTCGTCGAAATCGATTATCTCGTTTCTCCTCCGTGATTCCGAAACCAATGCGGGCGTATGGAAACCCGAGAAATGATAATAATACGTCAAATATTATATTTAAAAGAAGGAAAAAAGAAAAGATTTCAAACAATTGCACAGAGTCGTGAAATTTTCACCGTATTTCACGTTTTTATGAACGAAAATATTTTTATTTATTTTTTTTTTTGCCACCTAACTGTATGTCGTATAAGAAATTCGATTGAAATGATAATGTCGTAATGTAAACGATCTCCGCAGACTGTATTATTATTATTATTATTATTATCATTATTTTACCGCATCTCACGACACGGTACCGCCACTTCAGTTACACTTAACAGAAAAATCCCTGTTTCGAGATATTCTGTTTTACAATCTCTCAATAATATAATATAATAACGTCGTCTTAAACAATATAATAATAATATTTAATACTCGGTTTTATATTACGCGATAGTCGCGAGACTGCCGTGTAACACACTGCACAAGTTCTCTGGCCCCGAGGCCGCGCGCCAACACTCGCACGTCTCCTGCAGACTCTTATCGTCTACCGTACCGTTCTTTCGCGTATTATAAGACGTTCCTTTTTAACCCTTTGTATATTACGGGGTTAATATTATATTTTCGTCGTACAAACTGTATATTATACACTCGTGTACACACGGTTTTAGATTCGCCAACAAACGCGGCTTAACGTATACACACACACACACACACACATATTTACATATATATTCTTCCGCGGACGTCAATTATGTTGTTGTTGTTGTTGTTGTTTTGTTGCGCTAAACATTCGAGTTTACACACAACTCGTAAACAACACGTGCTCTTATTATCATCGTCGTTATTACTATATTATCGTCAGTTGTAGGTTTTTTTCGGCATATCGCGCGTATCATAAAACGCGTTTTCGATAAACGCGCCGGGTTATTTAAAGGAAAATATACTCGTTGAAACTATTTTCAATCGCCCGGCGGGCGTAATTGTGCGACGATGCCTCCGCCCGACATTTACAATATTATCTCGTAAATTATAATATTATTATCGGCTTTGAACGACGCGCCGCGCATTAGGTCTAACGGTGCTGAAAGGGGGGGGACGCGTTCCGCAAATATTTCGCGTGTTCAAATTTCACTGCGATTTCGTGGGCGGTGGTCCGCGAACAACTCTGACACGGGGCAGCAGCGGCGGCGGCGGCGGCCGAACGTTTCGAATAGTTTCGTTGTCACAACGCGTTTTCCCGTTACGCGCAACGCGCAATACGCGTTTACGTTTATATTTTGATTTTAATATTATTATTAAATTGTATTTATCACACACAAACTAATGTGCCGATCGGATTGGTGTGCGCATTAGGTATACCAAAAAATAAAAAAATAAAATTTTTTTTTTCACGTTATTTCATTCCCGTTACATCAAAAATATGATTGCTTAGAATTTTTAAAGGGATGCGTGTTCGGGGACGTGTGGATACGGAGGAGGAGAGGTTTAAAAAAAAGACATTTTTTTTTTTTAATTTATCGGAAATCGGTGCGGGGGGAACTCTCAGAGCCGTTCGGGCGAGGAATTTAAGGTTATGTGGTTGAAAAGAAATAATCGAGTAAATAATTGTCGAAATCTAGAACATAATATTTTACTCGTAATATACTATGAACGTGTATAAAAAAGGGAAAAGCCAGACGACGAATACGAAGAGCGAAAAGCGATTTACACAAATAATAATAAAAATAAAAAAAAAAGTATATTCCTTTTCTCACACCGTACACAACAGCTTGGACCATTCCGTCCGTTTTTATAATATGATGCTCGTACTTATTTCCCTATCATTTGCCACTTCCACCTCATTCCCAAGACGTCTTCTCCGAGCGCTAAACCGACGAATAAATTTTTGCTTCTCGCGGGCGTATAGTCATTCCAGTAGCGGTTTTGACAAAATTTCAAGGAGGTGACGATTATATTATTATTATTATTATTAGCGGGACACAAAAAATATTATTTCTCTTACCTGAGAATATATTAAAAGAAATGTATTAAATACAAAGGGGTTATCGCTCTTATCGCCCTCAAAACCGCCACTGCCTCGTAAAATCTTTTTTTTTTCCTCACCTTCGACGAATTCTACGACGTTCTTTCTATTACTCATCGTAGTAATTTCGCACTAATATAATATTAATTTTTTTTTTTTTTTTTTTAAAGCGTCCGATGATACGAAAAGAAATCTTGAAAACGGCCCCCGTACCGGCGTTATCTTCTGCCAGAATAACCTCTCTATATATAATTTCACACACACTACAATAACGATATAATAACGATTATTATTTCTATTCTCTCTCACCTCCCCCACCCCCCCAACCACCCGTTCTAAATCGCTATTATTGCGCGTATCTAATTTAAAACAAACATAATATTATATAAGCTTGTCATCGTCGCGTCGGGGCATGTAGGTTTACTAAAATAAAATATTTTTTTATATATATATATACGTACGCTCACGTTTATTGTTTGGTTGGCTGTGCGGAACGACCGTTGCGTCTGGGTCCTCCAACGAATTTGATCGTGTGTGTGTGTGACAGGTGATACTCGTGATATCGAATTATTGTTATTTAACGATGATGATTTTCGAAAACGAAAAATCGTATTGAACGTAGCAGTAATAGTAGTAGTAGTTACGGTGACGGGGCCCATACGTATACGGCCAAAGGGGGCACAATAGGTTGTTCTCTATACACACACACACACACGTTGCACATACTAAACGACAATGACCCATCATCCGGAGAGACAGTGTCTCGGTCTGTTATTACACGACATTAAGGGTCCCGGTAAAAGAGTGAGAGAGGAGAGCCCCGTTTCGTCGTTATTATAATAAATTATTATTATTATTATTATTATTATTTTTCACACCTATTCCTCCTAAACCGATCGCATCGTCGTCCGACGTACTTATATATATATATATACACACACAAATATACACCGGTGTGCGCGCACAATGACTCGCGGGCCGCCGCCCGGAGACTTCATTAAACGACAGATTGACGTTTGGAACAATATAATATATATATATATATACGTATACGACGCAGAGGGCGAATCGGACGGTAAAGAAAATATAATAATAATAATATTATTATTATTATTATTATTATTATTAAAGAATACTCTCGGGTTTGTTTTTTTTTTTCGGATTCTTTTGTCGTCTGCGCAACCGCCACCGCCGCCGCGTTGGCCGTATTATTTTCATTACAACGCGTTCGTCTGTTCGTACTACTGCTCTGCAGTCGCGTCGCCGTTCTCACGGTGTAGAAAAAACGAATCGAAAACCGTTCTACGGTCCACGTACACTAGCCGCGCAAAAATTGAAAACATCCACACGGGATCGATCGCTTTTAGAAAAAAAAAAAAAAACAAAAAATTTCATCTCTCGTCGAAAGCGTCGCGCGATTCGGCGGCCGACAATCGCCGCTGTACACGCGTCCGTATACGTTTTTTTACGTAATGGTATCAAAGCGCACCGGTGTTGTGCGTGTTCCGACGATTTCGTTCACATATTATTATTCGTCCCACGTGGAGTTTTAAAAATCTATTTTTTTCATATATATATATAATTTTTTTTTATAGTCGTTACGTTTTTTTTCTTTTTTTTTTTTTTAGAAAAATACCTTTTGTGTATTATTTTTTCGTTCTTTCTCAATAATAACAACACTATTTTGTTTTCTGAAATTTCAACATCATTCGCTTTTAAAATTTTACGGGATAAATATTATTTATTTTTAACAAAGACGGTGAAGTCTTTTTTCACACGCGTGAAGCCGAGAACGAAACAAACAAAATTTGTTTTTCTTATATACGACGAAACACCGCCGACCGCCATTTCTACCGCCGCGCGGATCGTACGCGTTTTACGGCGGCGTCACATGAATTGCGCAGTAACGCTTACAGAACGAAATGCGTAAAACGATTTTTTTTTCGTAGAAAAAGTTAAAAAAATAATCCAATTGTTTTTGTTTTCTCCGCAGGCCATCAGATGCACGGTGCCGGGATGCGTGTGCGATTGCTTTACGCCCGGGAAACTTCACATACGGTTTTGCGACGCGTGCGGTCACGGATGGGTACCTCACGGTAAGTGAACCAATTTGGATAGATTTTTTCGCTTTTTTTTCTTTTCCTCGTAGAAAAAAATCTCATTACAATATTGTTTATAAGTGAGTAATACACACGCGCGCGCGCACGACGAGGAAGAGCGTGTAAAAAAAAAAAAAACCGTTACGATCATCTCCGCGTGTCGATCGACCCGCGGCGACGTCGTACAAATCGCCGTCCCAGCGTGCCGGGGTCAAGCGCTGATCAAACGTTCGTCGTTATAATATGAACTCACGCGCTCGTTCACCTCCTCCTACTCGTGTACCGCGAGATCTTTCGCCGGGTCTTAGAGACCCTTTTATTATTATTATTATTATTATTTTTAGGGTTACGAGAGTCTCCGCGGGGCTCGTAATATCTATACGTTTCCGAACACCCTTTTTTGCACTGCGCCCGTCCCCGTCGTCGTTCTGCGCTTCTTTATACATTTTTTTTTCTTTTTTTTGTTTCGTTCCGTACGACCAAATAAGTCGTGCGGCGGCACCGCGGCGTCGTCTGTTTAATAAAACATGCCCGGGCGCACTGTTCCCCGGAGAGACGCGCGCGCAGAACGAAAATCGATTCGCGGCCAGAGTATAGTCACGCGGAATTTTCACCATTCTCGACACGATCGTTTATATATATATATATATATATATATAAATGTATACAAACGACGACGACGGTCCAACAACTACGCGAAGCGAACGGAGGAATCAATTGTTTTTTTTCTTTTCATTTTTTCATTTTTTCGTCATTCTGACAAAAGTCGTTGCGCGGGCACGTACGTACACGCGTTTACGCGAAAACCGTTTTTCGAACACGTTATATTGCGACGGGGTACGCCGTGGTGTCGCGTCAAACGTGTCCGAAGAACGGCGATCCGGAGGAATCGCTCGAGGGCCGCCGCGCAATTAACCAAATGGAAAACCATATAATAATATATATGCACGTATTTATACTATACACAGTCAGTGCCAATAATAGTGTACCGCGCCGGTATCGCCGTCGATTCCCCACAGTGCAATATCGTCTATATATATATATTCCAGTGTATGGAAATGAGTGGCGTGTACAGAGGAGAGATGTATCTCGTTAGCATATCGACGCTCTCGGCTCTCTCGGCCTCCTCGTTCCAATAACGCGTGAAAAGAAAACCCGCGTTAAACATATATGAATATATGTATACGCGCATTCGTTATACTGCAGTACAACGCGTGTTCCGGCCCCGGGACAAAACAAACGGGCGACCGAGCGGACGGGGCGGCGGAGGAAAGAACGAAAACCTTTTTGCAAACCCCATACAAATGACCAGGAGTAACAAAAAAAAAAACGGGGGGCAAACGGTAAAAAAATGATAATAAGAAACGCCGTAAATAAATCGCGTTCCGCTAGAGGGGTCGTCCGGGATGTGCGCCGCACTTCGCTCTCCCGCGCAATGTATTATAACGCCGATTGAATACGTTACGTTTATTCGGTCGCGGTAACCGTGCACGATTGGATTTCGTAAATGCCCGCGCGTTTCGTGGATAATCAGCAGAACCCGTCTTGGGAGAACGTTTTTGAAAAAAAAAAACGAAAAAAACGCAAAACGAAAACGTCGTCGTTTTACTGTACTACTACTACAAATATAGGTTTTGTATGGAAACGTGCGAAATTGCTGTTTCAATAGGACAGTTGGACACTCGCTGCAGAGCTGGAGAACGGTCTTCGATTTTTCTTCCCTGCCCCTCCCCCCATCGACAAGGTTTTCCGCCTCGTTTCTCGTTTCTGTCGATCGCTCTTTACGGTGAATTATCGATGTCGAGACTCCAAAAAAAAAAAATTAATATTAACATCATCGCAGACCGTCTTATACGTTTCAACGAAGGAATTTTGAGACATTTATTTGCACCATCTGTCAACGTATTCTCGTTCGAACCGAAGGGAAAATGTAAACAGTGTTTGATAGGAATCCGACGACGTTTATTTTTTTTTTTTTTTGTAATTCTATTAATGTACGACACAAAAATAGCGAAATCCCGAAGTTCTAAACGTCGTTTAAAAGATGTATCGTTTAAATGTCGGATTAAATTAATTTAATTTTTTCTATTACGATTTAACGTTTAAAGCTCACGATGGTGAAATATTTAGTTTCGCGTCGAAACGCTACAACGTGTAGGTATGCGAATTATCGATATTTACAAAAAAAGTCAAAAAAAAAAAAAATGCCATCTCTATGGAAATAAACGTGGCGCTTAAATTGCGCAGAGAACGCTAATTGGTGGAGGGACGCGAAAGCGTATTGAAAATTTTCGTTGTGAAACGCTGCAGTGCGTCTAATATACGTGGACGTAATTAGCATTAAATATAGTTATGGCGGGCTGAATATAGTCTTGACTGCAGAGTATTTAAAGGTAAAAATAAAAATCTACTTGGCCGATTATCAATAATGAAAAATTGCGCTGATACCCGAAAGGATTTGATATAAATTTTTAACGGGGTCTTGAAAAGTTTTTGGGAGGACTAAACTCCGTCCCTTATAGTTTACGCCGCCGCGTGTGTGTGATGGTCGTATATCGTATAGCGTTTAAAGAGCGATTTTCGTATATTTGTTCGCTGCGAGGTGACGAACCAGCTGCAGTCAAAAAAAAAACCCCTCTCCGGTCGAATCGATATCGTTTTCTGCAGTCATAATAAAACAACAGAGTAAAAAAAAAAAATTATAATAATGAATTGTTTACTCCGGCAGCAGTTCTCGGCGTTCAGAAAAATCATCACAAGACGGACGTTGAACATTTTCTGAAAAAAAAAATCCACCGGAGAATTAGAAGCGCACTATTTTTACAAACACTCTACGCGCGTACGTGCGACGTGCACTCGCGAAGTATATTATATTATTCACGGATCTGAAGTGAATCGACGACGACCACCGGCGGAGATTGATTGATGCTACAGCTATTATAGCGACAGGGAATATATGGCAGGAACACTGCCTGTAAGGGATGACATTTCGCGAATTCAATTTATACCATCTCGCGGATCCGTCAGTTCGGAAATTACGCGAGACTTGACGGCGGCGCAGTATAATATATTTTTTTTTTTATATATATAATATAAATTATGATACATTTTACGCTGGGGACGACGACGGCAATTCCGGCGATTTTACACGCGCTCCGGATTAATAGAACGCGAGATATAATAATATACGAGTATACGTGCGCCGTTAGTGGTGTTCCGCTTAATAATAATAATAATAATAATAATAATAATATACGCGAGCGCGTTTTGAAAAAAAAAAATGGTTTTTTTCTTCTTCTTGTTCTTCTGAAAATCGCTCGTATATAAAATGCATTATAACGGGTCCTAATAAGTATATATATATATATATATATATATATATAATTACACGGCAAACGAGCGGAGGGAAGGTGTTCTATATAATATTCTGGAAACGTTTGTCAGATTTTCGCACAGTCCAATAACCGCGCGCTGCTTTACTACTACTAAGTCTTTTTAACGGGAGACGTAATTATACAATACTTTTTCTCTCTATCTCTCTCTTGTAAAATATAATACATACGAGCGTTAAAGTTATCTTTTTCTCTCTCTCTCTCTCTCCTCTCTTGATTATATTGTGTTACGAAAACATATCGATTAATTACTGTAATTATTATTAATTTTATACATAAAAATAATAATAATACGAACAAAGACGATACGGTTTTTTCTTTTTTCGAAAATATTTTCCCGATACATTGGTTTTTATGAAATATTCGTCGCTTCTCTCCCACAACACGTCCAAACCATTTGGTCCCCGTTCGGCGAGCAATTTCGTTACTAAAACCGCCATAAACAGCGACCCTCCTGCAAATACGGCTGCAACCGAATTGCGGGCCAAAATAAAGAAAAAAAATAAGCGACGTCGGTCGACGACCGAATTGCGCGCGCGTGTTTTTCGCGTACATTTTCTTAAATTTAAATTTAAAATAAAACGAAATCGATGTACATTCACACGCACACGCGCACACTGGAAATTCATTATCTCCGACCCGACAACGACCGATCGTAATGAAGTTGACGAAAACCGTTTTAAAAGTTTCGAAACTCGTGATTTCAAAATAGTCTTTTTTATTGATAAAACCTAATGTACTGAAACTATTAAATTATCATATGACTTGTACCGAGAGTAAACACTGTGTGAAATAAAATATATTTAACCCCCTCCTCCCGTCGGAGTCTACGGAAGGAATCGCCTCGTGATTACCGCGACGCGTTCATAAGAACAAAATGTACGCGATTAAATCACGACGAAATGAGCCGCAGTTTTTTTTTTCTTTCCAAAAACAATTTTTAAGGGCGGAACGAAGGAAACAAACGTTCGCAGCGTTCCAACGACCCGGCAGTTCCGTGCGACGTTCACTCCGGGGCGTTTAACCGTGACGACAGTGTCCGACGACGACGACGACGACGACGCTGCCCGTACAAAAGAAATCGGCCACGCGCTCTCGTTCAACGACGATAATTATTCTATTAAAACGACTCGGGGAATATAACAATAATAATATATATATTTGACCACGGGAAACTAAACGCGTAAACGCCGCGACGAGCGGTTTCTTTCGTTTCAATCCGCGCTCGCGTTATAATAATTCCGAAAATAAAGAGAGAAAAACCGCGGGAAGATCCGAAGACGAATCCGGTCCGCGTACGTAATAATGAAACCGTGAAAAAAGCGTACCTACAACGACGTGTCATTATGGTCGTGCGGCGACCAATTATTATTATTATTATTTTTTTTTTTTAATAATAATAATAATAATAATTGTAATCTATTACGGCGGTGTTACACGGCGCGTGACGACGACAGCCACGGCTCGGAGGACTCGAGGAAAACGGCCCGTGGCGGTGTTTGCTCGCTGTATAATTATTATTATTATTATACTCGGTACGCGACGACGATCAATCCCCGTATTGTAATATTCAGGGACTGAAACGATTCCGGTGAACTTGAACTAAAATTCAATAAGCGAACGATATGTTACACAATTTTTCGAGGTCATTTTGTTGAGGTAGTAAACGTTACTCTGAGCGGTGGTGGGTGAGACTCACAAAACTTCGCGCACGAAAATTGAGAACGACTAGCTGAGTATGAAGCGGAAGGTCCCGGGCGAAAGAAGCAAAATCGCGGAATTTTCGTTTTGGGGCTTTTTTTGTGTTTTTTTTTACACAACATTAAGACCCGCGCGATTGAAATCCATAAGCAACTGCAACTTTTCAAAAACGCGGTTCGGCTGCACGCCGCTATCGTACACGGTATAGTTATGAAATTCGCATAAACGCGCGTCTGAAATTCGAAAAGGAAAAACGCTACATATGACGTACGCGAAAATTCAGGTCGTCCGTAGCCAGAAATTTGGTTCGTATGAACGAATAGGGGAGAGAGAGAGAGAGGAGGGAGAGTGTCACGCAAATATTTCTGTCGTCAAATCAGGAAAAACGTGGTTTTTTTCTTATTGTCATTTTCAAGTGTCGATCGAAGTCGATCACACGTACGTTCATCGTCAATAACAATTATAAAGAAGCGGAACAAATTAAAAATATTGTCAATTTTCATAGCCGTCGTATAACGTTTCAAACGTAACTCCCGGTTCTACCCTTTGAATAATAATACGTTTTTTTTTCTTCGTTTTTCTTTTTTTCTTTTCTTCGTACGAGAGACGATAGCAAAACCATTACATAGTCGAAATTGTAACTTTTATAAATCACTATACACTTTATCGCGCGTCTCTCTCTCTCTGTCTCTAATATTATTGTGACGATGACGGCCTGAGCCATTATAATAGTTAACGACTGAGCGGGCTCGCCACCTGAGCCGGTCCGCTTCTGCGCCGCCGTCGACGACGACGCGCGGGTGTGTACAATTATTACGCGTTTCCCCAATGACAAAGTGATTTTCCACACCCCTTCTTTTCCGTGTTCGCACTATATAATATTATAAATACGACGACGACGTACACGCGCCGTATATATATATATATACTCACCTCGTATAGTCCTTCAAAGTTATATATCCGCGCGCGCGTGTACATATATATATATATATACGGCGGGGGCCCTGTCGATGACGTACCTCTACCAGCCCTGTGATTAATGATGGCACATAGGACGGCGTAACCCCGCGTATATAATATATACACGACATAACCCCTTCGATCTCGGAGCGCCGTTCCCTGCGTGTCTCCTCTCTGTCACTCCTCTCTCTCTCTCTCTCTCTCTCTGCCAAATGCCGATTCCGTCGATTAATTACGTTTACTAACTGGACGCACACGACCATAATATAATGTATTTGGAAACGCCGTGCACACAATGCGCACACGCTGTCGGCCCGTTTGCGCAGCGCGCATTTGCGCGCTGCGGCGGACGATAACAACGACCCCGGGAGCGGCATTCGCCAAAAAAAAAAGGGTTTGCGGCAGGATGATGGCGAAACCGGGTAGTCGTGAGGAGAGAGAGAGAGAGAGAGAGAGTGAGAGTGAGTGAGAGTGAGAGTGAGAGGAGGAAAAAAGATTCAATTAACGTCCCGGGCGCGCGTGTAACGAGGGACGGGCAGGAGGATGTAACGGTTATACGTATATATATATATATTTATATTTATAAAGCCGGCAATGGGGAAAAAACGAGCGGAAAAAAACGTATTTCGTTTATATGATATTACGCGTATTGTGTACAGGACGCGTGGCGGCCCCGATGTGTTTTTTAAATATATATACGTATACATGTATACGAACCGGCCGTTTTTCTCTTCTTTTTTTTTTATAACAAACGATATTATTCGTCTTCGTCCAAATATTTGCTTTACACGTTAATTTCTCCGAAGATATTATTATTATTGTTATTATTATTATTATTATTGTAAACGCGACGCTTATACACATAATATTAACCACCGGGACCCGGTGGTGGCAGGGTATTGCGCCCCGCGTGTTTGTTCTACGTCAGCGTCTATAATATTATCGTCGTCTCCTCGCGTTTATTGTATAAACGCGGACGTGCGCGCGCGCACCGCACTACGACGACGACGACGACGACGACGTTGTTATTGCGCGCGGCTTTTGTGTTGTTAAACATCGTTTTCGTCGGTCCGTCCGCCGTTTTACTAAAACAACGTCTGCGCGACTGCGGCGGCGGGCGGTGGAGGACACGCTTTGCGCGCCTTGCGACTACATCGTACCGCCGTGTTCTCCCGTCCCTTCGTGCCGGCGGCGGCCCACTCGCGCGCGACTTAACGATTTATCATTTATTATACGCCGTTTGTTTTCACTTGTTCGTTTTTTTTTTTCCCCTAGTATATTATAACACAGGACGACGAGATTTATAAAAGTTTTCGTCCGATCGAAAAGAAAAATCCGTTTTATAGAGACACCGTTGCAGAGGAGGGGGGGGGAAAGAAATAGAGAAGACGAATCCGTTTCGATTAAAACAATCGAGTTTTTTTTTTTAACACGAATCCACTAAGTAAATGTTAGGTTAGGTTACTACGCTGCGGATATTAAGTCCGTGTGAAACGCCGCTTTCCGTTGCGCCCGGTCTGTGGGGGTGAGGGGGAGGGGAGGGGAGAATTTTGGAGAGTCGTGGCCATCCTCACTACCGATTGAAGAAATTTCATTCGTTTAAATATGTTTTCGTCGGAATTTAAAATAAGATTTTAACGAAAATCCTATCCATCCACGACGTTTTACAAGCCACTTGTACCACTTGTCTCCGCCGATTTCTTTCCATCCGTACACTCCGTTCTCAATTCCTAGTCTTTCTGAATCCTAGTTCGCTCTATCCTTACATCTCCGTCTGGCCGGTACCCTCGGAGAATGGATATTCTTTCGCATCCGTAGTCGCACAAATATCCACGAGTATAATATTCTACAATTCATCCTGGTTACGATTCTCTCACGTCCTCGTTTGATCAGATTCTCTTTCGATTTTCCACCAGACTCCCTTTACGGTATTCTCTGAATGGTACACCGGCGTGCAGCGGTGGATTTCCACTTCACAATCGCTCTGCGCGCGCGGGTTTTCGTCCGTGTTCAATTATGGATTATTTTTCGCAAATTCAATTGTGAGCACACGCACGCACGCGCTTGTATCGCGGTGTCAAAGTCATATTTTGAAATCGGTAACGATTCGTTAGGCGATCGTGTTATTACGCACCGCGTGTTTTCGCCACACTTGCGATTGACGTGAAAGTCGATAATATATAATGTGCGCACGCGCACACACACACACACACACATAATATGTTGTTGTACGCTCTATCGGTTTTTTCTCTTTCCCTCCCCTCTCCCCTCCGGGACATATAGCTACATATATTTACAACGAAAATCCGAATTCATAATTTTCACTACAGTCCCGCAGTAACCGATACAAAAGCAAAAGCATTTAAAAAAATTGATACCGTCGTGAGAATCATGTACATATTGTAGTATTTATTATATAGAATTTCGGAATGTCCAGAGAAAAATCTCGGAAATTACGCTGATTTTTAAACAATCGTTTTCGAGTGGATCCTAGACGAAGACAAAAAAAAAAGAATAACAAGAAATTGAATAAATAATGATTTCCGTTCTTATCTATCGTGTCTTTCAGAAAATGTTTCGTATGCGACCGTACTTAAATCGAACTTTTTTTGTCGACCGCCGCCAGTTTAATTTTCACCCATTTTAACAAAGACCAAAATAAATAATTCAATATGAAAAATTAAATATAATATTTAATGTTATTTAATAATTTAGTACTATCAGCTTTCAATGAAACACGCAAGTCTTTAAAATTTCGCAATTAGTATATAATAAACGGCTAATGGTCAGCTCGTTCGCATATAATAGAGTTTCTTAGATACTTTTTTTTTTTTAACACGAAAACGTGCAGCGTTCAGGATTTGAAGACTATACGACAAACGTCCTATATATATATATATATAGCAATCAATGCTTTTTTTTTCCAGTACAAAATATTATTACGCGTTTTATATCATACCTACTGATACTGATATTGGTACGCGTATAAACGTGTTGGAAAAATTAAAAAAATAAGCCAATTTATAATCTCCGCACTTGTAAATACGCCCACGGATTCCGTTGCGGATAATCGGAAATTTTTGTTACTACGGTAATAATTACACAGACTGTATTCTATACACGTTCCCGTGGATTGGCTCGTTCGCTGACCAGTCTGAGGTTTAGCCAGAAAAAACAAAAAAATTGCGATGACTGTAACATGCGCGTTGTCTGTTGATACAAAGCGACGATTTTTGTATATGTATTTGTGTGTACGATACGCGCACTGTGGTGTGTTTTTTTTTTTTTTGGCGAAAAATCAAGAGTTCTGAAAGGTTTTTTTTTTCGTACAAAAAAAAAGTGGTATTACGCGACGATTTCTTTTTAAAACGCCGGACTCGGCCAATACTCGTATTTTTTTATTCATTCGTTTTGCGCGTTGACGACTCGGCGGGACGGGCGCTCGGTTGCGGGCGCCGACGTCGCGTCTCTCCGGTATTTCGGTCACGTATCCGTGCGCGCGCGCGAGTTCCGTACGGTACGGCCGTACACGCACTTTTGTAACGCGTTATGGGTAAAAAAAAAAGAAAGATACCAACTAACCCCCGGGAAAACGTCCACGAAGATAGGGAAAGAAAAAAAAAACTCTTCGCATATATTTCCTCGAGGAAATAATATATGAACACGAGACGAGAGACGGTCGAAATCTGCATGATTGGGAAAAACGGGCGTAAGCGCGCGAAGAAAAACAGTATAAAGGCCGGAACGGCGGCGGCGCGTGGGCTTTGCCCGGCCGGGGCTGGCCGCTCGCCGGACGATCGATGGGTCCCCCGGGGAAACGGTTCTTATCTTTTACCACCACCGCCGCCGCCATATAATATTATTATTATTATTATTATATCACATAGCACGTTTTTGCCCTTTTTCGCCTCACGCGTTATTATTATATCACAACGCGCGTAATATATCGTCGCCGCTGCACCGCTGTCCGGCGGGTGTGTTGCGAATAGGAAACAGTGGTGGCGGGAGGGAGGACTCGACTAGCCGTGCGCGTACGTGGTAATATAGTGTTGTGTTAAATGACGTGTCACAACACTTCTGCTGCGGCGGCGGCGGCGGTTCCGCGATATTGTATATTATTATAAAATATATAATAAAAACGCCGTCGCCGCCGCCGCCGCCCTCATTCGTCACGGCACGTCAGTACGGCGTGCGCGGCGCGACAAAGACGGATCAAAACGAATCACGGGGAAAACGGCCGGCGCGATTTTCCCGCGCGCGCGATCATAATTATATACGAGTGAACCATTTATTATTATTATTATTATTATTATTATAAATTGTTATTATTGTTGTTTTGGCAAATTATATCGCGTATGTCGTTTTCGTTGCGTTTAATTTCGTGACGCGAAAAAAAAGAAATAAAACAACGTACCACCTTTTCAATAGTGTTTTTCTTGAGCGTGACAAGCAAAGTTTTGATCGGCCCGTAAAATGTATGGCGATATTTCTTATTTTATTTTTTCGCATTTATCCCCGTGTCAGTCGAAACTTTGAAAATATTTCATTTGAAGACCGCGAAACGGCGAAACTCGACTACGAATTGAATTGCAAAAAAAAAGAAAAAAATCCCCATATTTCGCCAAATAATGTATTCAATGAAAACGCGTTTCGAACGCGTTTTAATTTTTGTTTCGTAATTACGAAACACGTCTCCAGCACTTTAACGACGACGGTTTTTAATTTAATCCGAATTTTCAACAAAATATTTATTATAATCCCCCACGCCGAAAAACAAATAAATATTTTGAACATAAAACTAATGGAATTAAACGCTAAAAAAAAAAATGGGGGGAAAATTTTTATCGCTTTTTAAACCACGTGCTCGGAAGCCGGAAAAAAACCGGAAACCGTTCTTTCAAACCCGTAATCCGAAAAACGCAATTAACCCGTTTTAACCGGTTTAAAAATTAAATACAATATGCGCACGCGGCGATTCAAACAAATGTGCGTAATAACAATAATACTACGAGAAGACGAGTGCTGGGGATTTTTGAGATTTGTTGCCGTGTTGACCGCGAAAGACCGTTGAAGATCTACAAAGACGTCATCAAATAAAGGAGATAAGTGACGAAAGAAAAAAAAACAATTTTCCGTTAACTCGTTTAAATGATTTTTATATAATTTACGAAAGACATTAAAAAAAAAAAAATTTAATTTTTTATTCGCTATTACTATGAACTTAATGTTTTTTTTCTTCTCTTTAATCGTAAAAACTATATATCGTATACGTATTTCAACTTTTAGTACAATCTCAAAACATAAAAAAAAAATCTGATTGACACACCGAGTCGGAGAAAACCTTCTAATATCAGCGACGTATTAGTGAAACATTTAGAGGATGGAGAGAGGGGGTAAAATATGAAACACCTCGTTTTAATATTATTAAAATATCAAAAACAAGTCCAATAGTGCAATAGTAAACTAAATGAGAACAATTTTATCGTCGTTATATTGGATATTTTTTTATACACAATTATTAGGTACTATTCGGCATACTTATTATAAATTACATTCATATAATACACTTACAGTTCTCAACAATTAACGTATCTATCAAAATAATTAATTATAAATACAAAAATCTAAATTTGCTTTTTTTTTTTTTTTTACTGCCAGCGAACATATTATACCGACGACTTCGCGCGGACTATTGAATGAATATATGATATATTCTTAATGAATATTGAGCTCGCCCGACGACCATGCGCGTTCTTCGCCCACGATTCCACTTCAATCGAGTTTACTACAATCTAAGTTTAAACGTGCAAAGTAACACAAATATATAACTGCAATGGTCGTGCGCGGTGCAAAAGCATAATATTCATACGTTGAAAAATCCACATAAAAATACAAGTCTACTTCGTGTCGTCGAAAACACATTATAATATTATACTGTGTTATGTGATCGAGAATAAATACGCGCGTTAAGCGAAGTTATTATTATTCTCTTCGTAATTCCGTTAACGGAATACGCCGCAGTGTATTATTTCCGCGGTGCTCGTGAAAGACGAGTTACCTCTAAAATTAGAAATTCGCAATATTCAAAATACCAAATTGGAATAAGAAATAAAATAATGATTTCGTTTGTGTGAAACGTGGATGAATCCCTTCAATTGAAAAACGACAAATTATCAGTTACGCAAACACAAATTAATCGACTCAGCATATTTGTTTATGAAATTCATTTTTGTGCAAAATCGTTTCGGTCTACGTAGACCGCCGAATTTCGCATTATTACTCGATAATTGTGTATAACTGGTTTTTCTCGAACGCAAAATAACATGTATTGGAACGTCCTAATTATTCACGAGCGAATAAAATTGTTGTTTGACTCAAATCGTTTTGCCCATAACGCCGCATAAATATTCCGAATCAAAGTATCGCGTAATTTGATTTTCGCAAATTTTTTACTCGATTAGTTTTTCACGAACACCATCGATATATAAATACTTTTTTCGTTACAATAATATTTTAATACGCGCATTTCGGCGATATTCCGCGCGTGTCCTCCCCCCTCGAGGTATCCGACTCTAAAACCAAAAAATAAAACACACACCAGGGGCGTATTTACTTCATCCCCTAGTGGGGGGAAGGGGCGAATAGAAAAACGGCCCGTCGAATCTGTTGCCAACTTAGAATTATCGAAAAATTATATGAAAATAATAAGTTTTAAATAAAAAAAATGTTTTATTACATTTTAGTTTTAGTTCGATTAATTTTAGTTTTCAATAGATATAGGTACATACACAAGTATCTAGGGGGGAGGGCGATCGCCCCTATCGCCCCCCCCTTGTATACGCCCCTGACACACACACACACACACACCCGACACATGGTTTTAAACGCCGTCCCGTTCCGTTCCGGCCCGCACAACACAAAAAATAACGCCACCGGTGCAGCGATTACCACGGCGACGCGTTTTGATGTTAAAAAATAATATCAACGACGATCGATTGTCGACGGCATAAAATTACTTGGACGACGGGGCTGGGGTGGGGGGACGCGTCTTCCGGGCGCGCGCGTGTTAATTATAAAACTTTTCCGCGACTCGTCTCGTCGCGGCGGATATTCAATTATTGAATAAAACCGCGTATAAAATAATTTTTAAAATAATTTTTATTACCGGTATAGAAATTCGTATATTTTTCGTGAGGGGGGGGGGAGGGATATTTTCTTTTCTATTTCATTGTTTTCTATCGACACGATCGTCCCTTTGGATTGATACAATGTTCTCGGCGCGATCGTTAATATTTCTCTATATATCGCGCGCACTTTCCGCGAGCGCGTGAAATACACACGCCGGGCCGAACGAGACCTAACCGCGGTTACGGCGAAAAAACCGATTTCCGAGCCGTTTTAATTTCGAAATAAATAATGCCCCGTACGTATGAGGTACGCACAGAACACGAATCGAGCGTTTTCGAAAATTCGAATTATTTTAATTTTATCGGGATTAAAAAACAAAAAACAAAAAAAAATCCTAATGTTATCGACATTTTAGGAATTTTTTTTTTCTCCCATCTCTGAGATCCGGATAAACGTACGAGTAACGTCTTCGTCCAGTAGATAATTCTTGTTGCCTCCTACGCGCGTACATTATACAACCGACGGATTTTTCTTTTCCCCCTCGCGGTAACGTCAGTATAACGCGATTTAATATATATATATATATATTACACGAGCTATTCGTATACAAAATGTATGTATTATTAATTGCTGTATAGGTGTGTGTGTGTGTGTGTGTGTGTGTACACTGCAGAAAGCCGCCAACAGCGACGATATCGCGTTGCGCTCCGCTCGCTGTGCTATACATACCGCGCGGTGTTTATTTTATTTATTTATTTTTTTTATTATTATTATTATTAATTTCGGTTCATTGTGCGCCGCGGATGCTGCTGGCGCGCCGGAGATTTCTTTTGAAACGTCAAATGCCCCGTTGTTTTGACGACGATTTAAT
Source organism: Chaetogeoica ovagalla (assembly GCA_032441825.1). Classification (NCBI taxonomy): domain Eukaryota; kingdom Metazoa; phylum Arthropoda; class Insecta; order Hemiptera; family Aphididae; genus Chaetogeoica; species Chaetogeoica ovagalla. The sequence continues at coordinate 11,391,690 of CM063723.1, read as the reverse complement.
CGGATCGCTTTGGTTTTCGATGGGGGAGCGCGGCGTTACCCGGCCGCCGCTGCGGAAAAGAGGTAAACACCGCGGCACAAAAGACCACCTTGCACAAAAGGGTTAATCGTCGGAAGAGAGAAAAACGGTTCCTTATGAAATTAGCCCGGGGCCGCGGAGGGATCCGCTTTCTTTTTCCCTCCGGTTCTTCGCTCCCGTTTGTTTCGTTCCTTTTGTGTGTGTGTGTGTGTGTTCGTGATTAGCGAAGACTTCCGCAATTAAGGTTGCTGCTGTGGCCGCAGCGGAAAAATGAATCCATCAAGAAGAAAAGAATACGACGTTTGGACGCCATCAATTTCGATTATCGGACGCCGCGGCGCGGTGATCTAAAAATATAGAAAATTAATTGATTTTGGATCGTCTCCCAAGTGCGGTTTTATCACAAGTGGGTGGCCCCCGCCGACTGAGGACACAAACCAGACGCGCGCCGTCGCGGCAGTGCGCGTATTTTTAGAGACGCGCGCGGCGACCGACAACTGAGGCGCGTCTTCTCTTCAATAACGCGTCCCCCGGCCTGCCGAGGCGATTTTATTTTATTGTATTTCTTTCTTCTTCATTTTTTTTTTTTTTTTTGTCCACGAGAAATCCGCTTTTACCGAATTTCGGCGTGCGACCTTATCGGAAACGACGCGAATGTCGTGTGTTGTTTCTCTCCCGCCCACCCGGATAATACGAACGACGTGCCAGCGCAACGTGAGCGGTACTAGTGACGAACGAAAAAATCGCAACGAAACAGAACGGAAGCGGTTGGAAATATATCTGCCTAAGGACGACAACGGGTATTGCGAAAATCTTCAGAAAACCATATTCTATGCCGAAACGTCAGAGAACTCGTGAAACGCTCTGGGTGTGGAAAATTACCGTGCATTTATTTAAGCGCAGTTTAAATTACTGGATTCCGCCGATAAACCTGTGGAAAGAATGGAAATGATAAGAAATGTCTCGTCTCCTTTATTCTTTCTCATAACCGCGGTCTTGTTCTGCGACGTTTTATCGTCATAGACTTTACGTAACAATCGCATGCAAACCAGGTAACGACGTTTCATCGACTGTACGTAGACAATCATGGTTACGAATGTTCGTTTATAAATAATTGTTTTCTGAATCGTGCTTTCGCGTTTTGATTTATAATAATTATTTATTTCAATAAATATACCGGACATCCAGTATTATTTAGGTCAGGTTAAGTTTACACGAACGGTCCAAAATAGCGATGTTATAAAATATAAATGATTGATATAATCAAGTTTTAAAATGTAATTTATTGTATTTTCAAATCATCCCTCCCCCCCCCCCCCCGGCGATTATTTTGTCCCGGATCCTCTCCTGGCCCGAGCGTACCGCGGACATCGTCCTCAAACTTTGAGAAATAACCGAGTGAAATCGCTGCCATCGTCTCGCCCGAAACGATCCATTTCAGGTCCGACCAAGACAACAGCTAACGTTAGGTTACCTAACGCTAGGTTTGTTTTTAAATTAATTTCAAAAATCAATTTTTTTTTGCTTTTTTACCGCCTTTTGTACATAATAATAATGTGTCGCTCGTTCGCGCTGCGTCATTATCGGATCTTTACATATTAACGCGTAGTGATATGCGTCTCGTGACGAGCCCTGTGGCTATTCCTGCAACGGGACACACGTCAAATGCATTAAAACTCACTCGTGCCGCATTGAAGACGACGACGACGACGAAATTCACCTGCCACAATAATAATAATAATATACGTCGTGTAAAATATTTTAATACGTGAAAAAAGAGAGTAAGAGTGAGTGAGAGAGAGTGAAACCCTTTTAAAAGCTGGTGCCGTGAAATAAAAATTATATATATATATATAAAGAAAAAAAAAGTACGCTTTTTCTTTTTAATGTCATTCCGACGACGACGATTATATCTTGATCGTACGTCAGTATGAGTGGTGGCGTTCGTGTGCGCGCGACGATACGAGCAATATGTAATAGACGAGTGTGTGTGTGTGTGTGTATAGAGTGCCTTTAATTTAACCCGTTACGGGCCACTGTCAGGACATCACGCGCGCGTTTTTTTTTTCTTTTTTATATATAAATATATAACGGCGAAAAGCAATATTTGTGGTGCTGCCGACGACGCATGCGAGTAATTTTTATTTTTATTTTTAATAATAATAGTAATAATTTCTTCGCGTATAATAACAGTATTCCCTCATAACTCATATCGTTTTGGAAACAATAATGTGGCCGAATTACATTACGTATACACACACTCGGCGTTGTCTCCCGCGTATACTGAAACGTGCCTATTCTTTTTATTAACACGTATAATAATAATTGACGCGAAATAATTACAGACTTTTTCGTATATACGTATATGCACCGCGATCAAATCATATTTACCGGGAATAAAAAAAAAAAAAAAACAGAAAATACGTAACAATTATTTACACTAGACGATTCGGACCGGAATGGGCGACTAATAGGAAACGGATACATGGCAAGGACTCGTATCGCATTCGGTAGGGCGGCGAGGTATTCAGGGATTTGGAAATTTATTTACTATTCGAAAATAATACTTCGATAATTTGGTATTATGTACGTACCCGTTTTTAATTTCTTGTTTTTTTTTTCTACAACAAGACTTCAAGTTAAATATATTTAAAGGAAAAATTACGTTTTTTTTTCTACAAAAACTAGTACGCGTGTTTTTACACTGAATTAAATAAATTGAACGTTTCACTAATGTTGTTATTTAGAAGAAAAAAGAAATACCCGTAGGATTCTTGATCGTTCAATAACGTACAATAAAAGTGATACCACAACGAGATATATTACACGTATGTATATAGCGAAAAACATTTACTTTACGAAAAGATTGAAATGCGGCGAAAAACATTTACTATAGGGTGGGGGGAAGAGATATTTAATTATATATAATATATTGTCACCGATGACCGACGGACGAATGAGTGTTAAACGTTATAGAAAATCGTTACAGCAATATGACGACGAATCGACGTGACTCGTACGTGATATATTTAGTGCGGCTGTTTGTTGGTGATCGCGCCTACACAACATTAACATTGTACACTAGGTTTTTTTATACGTTGCCGGGTTGAATTACCCGGCTTCGCCAATGAAAGACGAACGAAAAAAATATCGTAAAATTCTTGAAAACGCCACGCCGAGAAACCGTGTAACGGCTTTTAAAACGCGTTGCTTACTCAGAGGAAAAACGAAACGGGCGACGTGTGCGGGACACTCGGCGAAGCGCGCGGAACGGGTGTGCGAAACGAAAAAAAGCGTAAAAAAAAGTCCATCGGTTTCGTCACAGACTTGGCGGATAAAAATAAGGGCTTTTTTTTCATGTATGTACGCGAGCAGGGCCGGATTTAGGAATGTGGAAGGGCCCTGGGCCCACCTTAAAAGTATATATTATATTTCGATAACGCATATATTTAATATATTATTATAAGTTAATTTAATTTAATAATTATATTAACGTTTACACGTATTTATCTACAACAGCGGTCATGCGGCTTGCTATAGAAGTTATATGTGTTTATTTATAACTGTTTTTCTCAAAATTAAAAACCATACCTTATCCGCTTATCGCTTATCCTACTCTACAAGTCATAATAATCGATTTTGAATTACTTTAATTTTACCATATAAATGATTGAACAATTTTATTCAATTTGTGATTTAAATTTATTTTGCAAATATTATATTGTGTTTTATACTTGGATGCAAAAAAATCCCATTGAGTGGAGGCCCTCATTTTGTGGAGGCCCGAGGCCCCCCTGGCCCCCCCCCTAAATCCGGCCCTGTACGCGAGTGTGTGAGGATAACCGCGTAATGACTTTCGTCGTCGTCGTCGTCGTCGTCGTCGTAGTAAAAGGAAAAACGGCGGGGGCTGCGGAACAGACTGTATTTATTGTCCGTGGAGCTCGCGTGCTTATCACGTCGGCGCATTCGAATCGCGGCGATGTCACGCGTGGAAATCAACTGTAAATTAATAAACGCAGAGTTTTGTGTTTATAGTAAAATAAATCGATATAATCGCGTAACGATACGTGTAGGAACGCGCGCGCGTTTTTTCTTATTCTTTTTTTCTACAACGAAAAGTGTAAACTATTTCGAGCGGGGATAGGGGGGGGGACCGGTAGTTTTTGTGAACGGACAAATAGAAACGAATCGACACGGTTAAGCCGATCGTACGGAGGGAGGGGGGAAAAGAAAAAGAACGGAAAAAAAAATGAATTCCGTCGTTTACAACCGCGTATTGAAATACGAAACGAGGCGATTTCGCGTGCACATTGTTTCCCCGATAACGACTAGAGGAGGGATTTCATTATGTTTACAAAGACTTAGTAAAAAAAAAATAAATAAATAAATATATTTAAATATACGCACGAACGGAATACTCGATTCAACAAACCGCTGCTGAAATTCTTTCGATAATTTTTTTTGTTTTTTTTTTTTCTATAATTCCAAATTTTGAAACGAGCAAGTAAAATGTCGAGAATCCACGTGATACGTGATCCGGTGACGCGGGAGTTTTCGACTCTGAGCGCGTCCGTCAATATTGTCGGTCGATTGTGGTGGGCAGGGGGCGAGGGAGATTAGTAAAAAAAAACTCCGATAAAATAATATTACGACGCGATATTTAGAAATAACGAGTAGCGGTGTATTATGAGATGTGAGAAAAAGAAAAAAAATCGCTGTCGATTTCTGTGTTTATAATAAATTATTATTAATTCGTCGTCGTCCATTCCGGCGTATATAATAATAATAATAATATGTACCCCGTGCGGTTTTCCAATTCCAATAAAAAAAAAAAAACAACGAAGAACGTTATTTATAACGTGCGTGCGATAAAATATGTTGTCGCGCGGTCCCGTCATTTTTTTCGTTTTTTTTAAATATCATTAAACCGGTTTCGCTTATCGAGAACGTCCTCCCAGCCAACGTCCTGCACAGCACGGCACCACGTCCTCTGCCGCCGCGTGTACCGATATTTGTTGTTCGCGTATCGCGTCCGCCGCTGAATGCCGCCCCCGTCAACGCCGCGCGCGCAACTGTTTGGGAATTTTAATGAAAACCGGCGGAACTTTCGTCCGCGCGTCCCGGAATTGTTTTAATGTTTAAATTAATCCGGCAGCCTCGCCGCGCGAAAGGGTAGAGAGAGAGAGACAGAGAGAGAGAACAACGCTTGAAATATTTATACGCACACACACACATAATATGCGTATTGAATACAACAACGGTATTATATATTATTATTATTATTATTATTATATGTATATGCGCGAGTACGCGGACATAACTCAACAAAACTTTTCTCTTCCAAATCGACGGACGATTATAATAATATTATAGTGTCGAGGGGCAAAATTTTATATTCGCCGCGGTGTTTCGTCGTCGTTGTTTTCCCGGCGCGATATTGCGCAGCCGCAGCAGTGGCGCCCGCCCTTCTCGATATATTTTGTATTATATAAACGTAAAAATATAAATTTTTTTTTATTTTCAATTAACTCGAGACCGCGGAGAAATAACAAAAAAAAAAAAATTTGTTAAAACCCGATCTTTCGATATTTTTCACTCTCTCTATGCAATGGGACTCGAGCAGACGTTCTCGTCGAATTTACCCGTTTCGTTATCACAACGTATTCCGCGATATCGATAAAACAGAGTTTATAACAATATCGTTTCAAACGCGTTGATTTCTGTATTATAAAATATCGTATTTATCTCGATGCTGATGAATCGTAAATACATATATTTATTTTTTTTTTTTTTTTTCAATGAATCTTTACAGTGGACTTCGGAAACGTTAAACGTATCGTGAAACAACAGTCGTTGTGCACAACTGTGTGACGTTTTGGTTTCGCGAAGAAAGTTTCCTCTGTGTGCCTATTAAGTTTCACACTGCGTCCGCGCGCCAGTTGAATAATTTCCACGATCGAGTGACGTTGAGTATTAATCGGACGTGTTAAGATTTGAAGAGAAAAACGATTTGGGCGACATCGCCGTAACAGCTTGAAAATAAAAAATAGATTTTCAAAATTCCGAAAGGGACGAACGATTTTTAAACAAAATAAGTGACAGTGGACGGATAATCCTCTTTCCCGCCCGACGCCCGACGACCATTGAAATTAAGCGCGTGCAGTGACGTGCACAACGTGCAAAGACGGAGAGGATGGAAAAAGGACGGGAATCGTCGTCGAGAAGGGCAACGACGGGGACGCCGCCACTCCGCATTCCTGGCCGCCGCCGTGCGCGCATTGTTTTATGCGCGTCAGCACCGCCCCCCTCATTATGAGCAGCCGCCGCCCCGGATTTACCGCGCACCGCTCACGCGTATACGCCACTTAATAACGACACACGAGCAGATAGGACTGCGCGGCCCGATCGACGATGACGACGATGACCCCGCACGCGCGGTACCCATAACCGAAAACGTGTATGTTGTTGTTTTCGTTGTTGTTGTTGTTGTTGTTGTACCGCGTTTTATATACCGTGTGTGTGTGTGTGAGAGAGAGAGAAAAAATAATCAATCGGATTTCCGACGAATAATAGTAATACGATTAAAGGTATTACCTTAAAGAAAAGAAAAACTATCGCTCGCGAAATGGCCGCGGGGGGACAGAGGGAAAAACGTTCGTGAATTACACGCGCAGAGCGATGTGGTGACAACGAGTGAGGGGGCCAAAGTGACGTACCGGATAATTCGGTTTGCGCTTTGCACCTGATACGAACAAAACGAAAATCGAACTCTCGAGTATATTTATTTCTTTTTTTTTTTTTTTTTACTCGCGCTCGTTTCAGACATAACACGCCCCACAGAATACCACACGGCCGTATGATTTGAATTTTATTACAATACAATATTTAACATTTTCCCGTGCGCGCGTATATTTCAATAATTTTACACTCGCCCGTTACGATACGGCCGATATTCACGGTGGCATTTTTATAAATACTTGTTTTTATTTATTATTTTTTTTTTTTGTTTTTTACCGATCAATATTGAATTATTATCAAACGACGATGCCCGGGCGTTATTTTGGAACAATAATAATAATAATAACAACACGTAAATATTAATATTCGATGTGTATAGCTTTTTATTTTATAGGTACGGTTATTTGAAATTAACAGTACCATGCGCATTATAACTCAATACAAGTTTATCGTTACAGACCATTAGTTTTCAGTCTAAAAAAAGACTATTGAATAGTGCAAGTTTCGCTACAATTATTAATTTAAAACGCTAATTGTACTATACGACGTCTACTAGTGGACGGTAAAAGCAAAAAAAAAAAAAGTATTTATTGAATTTTTTTTTTTTTTTCGAATCAAAATCACATAACGTAATATAATTAATAAATACATCGTGTATACGCGAGATATCGATTTATTATAAAACGTTTAAAAACCGCGTGTACATTAAGATTTCCAACAACGCACAATTTCAATTGTTTCGCACGCGTCTGTATTTTATTATTATATTTGAAATTTCCGGCAAATGTTTTTCTCTCACTACTCGCTTCGGTAATTCGTACGATTTAAGTCTACGATCTTAAACGCCTTCAGCACGCGTACTTCGAAACACCGAACCCGCAATAACGTACAACATTATTGTATAAAACCCGAATTTAAGAGGAGTGAGGATGACAATATATTTGCCACGATCCCCCTCGTCTTCCTCCCATTCCTACAAGAAAAAAAAATGTCTGGTGCTGGCTACAGAGCAAAAGAATAATCACGAGATTCGACGTGCCTGTGTTATATAAAATACGGTCGGTTTTTTTATTTATTTATTTTTTTTTTTTTTGGAGTTATAGTAGTAATTTTCGTTTTGGTTTCACCGGCCGTCCGGACGACACGTACGCTCGCACGAGATTGATTAGTAGTACACAGGCGCGCGCGCGCGCGCTCGCGTCATAAAATCGTTTTAACGGTCACTGCTGCTGCTGCTGCTGCTGCTGCTGCTGGAGTGCGGGGAGAAGTAAAAACGAGATGAGACGACGACGACGATGATGGAAAAAAAAATAAAAGAGAAAAATACGAGTACGATAATTTACGAGGAAGCGATGCATCATTAACTCTGTGTGATAGCTGTAGCTGAAGAGACGCCGCGATTCGGCTGAGGAGAACCCATCGTCATCGTCGCCGTACAATACACACACTCACACAATAATAATAATAATAATAATAAAAATAATAATAATAAAAGCGATTCGGGGGAGGAGGGAAAACAAAAATTACACAAAACAAAACTTTTAACACTAGCGACCAAAACTCCGCATTCATATCGTGTACACATATTTAATCGTCGCACAATAATATCGTATATTTTCTACGATATTATTTTATTACTATATATATATATATACACGTATACGATTAAATAGTGTCCGCGCGGCGGTATACAATATAATATATAAACCGCGTTATACAATAATAATAATAATAATAATAATAATAATAATTGGAAGAAAAATGAAACGGTATATGATATTGTATATAAACGGGCTCCACTAGTGTTGTATTATTATTATTATTATTTTTTTTTTCTTTCTTTTCTCCAACAGCAACGCGCACCGTCGTAAATAGATCGTTTACGCGTAAATGAATGGATCAGTCGAAATGTTAATTAAGAAGCGACGATATCATAACGCGCGTGCACCTGCAGTGTGTACACGCACACAATATATATATATATATATATATAACAAACAGAAGGTCTCTCGTATATATTATATTTATAAGCATCGGATTTTTCACGAGATTTTTTTCCCTCCCTGCCCCACTTCCCCTCTCGTGACGTTTATTACGCGCGCGCGTATAAGTAGTCCATTACATACGTCCGACGAAATGATAAATCGATGTTTTCCTTTGTCAAGCGGCGTCGTCGTCGTCGTCGTCATCAACGCTACCGCGCCCTCGTACGTCGGCGGAACGTTCTCGCGTATGATGCGCGTCGTCTCCTTCGCGACGACCGATGCTGCGCCGCCGAATGTTATTATTTTATGTTTTTTTTTTTTTTCGAAACGCGTCTTGCGCGAGCTATCGTAACAAACGTACCCCGTCCCTCCCCGCCATACGAATTTTTCAACCACTAGTACTGTAAATAAATCCCCGGGGCCCTCGTCGTTGTACAATTGGTATTTACAATAATTTTTTCAATATAAATTCTAACGTTTAATTTTTTTTATATTCACAAAAGACGCCTAAAATATTTGTTACGCGGGGCTCCTTTTGCTGTTATACGCCTCTATAGAATATCGGTCATTTTCCAATTACCCTAAAATAAGTTTATCACGTCCGTGTATACTAATTTACTGTAGTTTAATACGAAAATCAATTATTATTATTATTATTATTGAACGTTGAAAAAACGGTAAAGATTCCCTTTTCCCCATGCGTTTTCGTTTATTTATACGGTAATAATAAATTGCCGGCGTTTTGATTTCCATACGAATAATAATCTTTCCCCCCCCCCCCATTTATTTTTACAACCGATGTGCGAGGAGGAGGAGGAGGTGTATCGCCCAATGTGGTGTAATCGTTTCTTTTCGAATATTATTTATCCGATGATCGGTTCGGTGTAAAATAAGCGCGTTTGTTTCGTGAACGGTGCGAGAGAGAGAGAGAGAGAGAGAGAGAGAGAGAGAAAACCATCTGCGCGCACTACCAAACGCGCAGTGTTCTTTTTTTTTGTCCGACGTCAAAGGTTATCCGCGCGGACGGCCGCGATCACGTCGTAGCCGAGTGACGATAATACATATTAATCCGGATTGATTACACGTGCGCGTTGTGTACACCTATTTAAACGTTTTTGTTGTCTTGGGTGTTCTTCGATTAAAAACGCGTTTATTTATTTATTATTTCTCGCGTTATCTGCCGCCACCGCGTTCTATATTATTATTATTATTATTATTCTTATGTCGTGTACTCGACGATGTAACCGCGTTACATATTGTAATACTACTGTGCGTTTCTCGTCATAATCACACGGACTTCAATGTCGACCCGGACGCGATTTTTCCTCGATACGTAACATAATAATACGCGCGCGCCCGTGCCCGTGCATGGAAAGAGAGATAGCACGGCTCGGCGGCGGGTGTTTTTTACTTTTAATTGACGGTCGACCTCTCGACACCACCGGCCGCCGCGCTGCTATTTATTCGGTTTTTGTGTCGGAAAAAAAAACATTATTTATATATAAATAATACGTATTAGTATTATTATTATTATTATTATTATTATTATTATTATTATTATTATTATTATTATTATTATTATTATTATTATTATTATACAGTGTACACGACGTAATGATATTTGACCTCATTAGTGACAGGAAGCTTTGTTGTTGTCGGCCGATGTGTTCGTGGTGTGCAGTCTATTATAATATGTACCGGCCTATCTCTCTCATTCCCTCTCACTCTAAATAAAAAAATACAAAAAAATATAAAGCCAATAATAATAATAATAATAATCGCGCCGAACATCGCCGGCACGATTGATGCGATAACCGAAAAACCGTATAGCGCACGTAAGAAATAATATATATAAGTCTAAGACCTTATACGAGCATTCGCGCGTGTTTTTTTTCATTTTAACAGTCCAAAATGTGTAGTTGGACAAATTACAAGTTCGAATTGTACAGTCGGCAATAGTGCGCAAAGTTTTATTTCGCGCAAAATTTTGCGTACTTTGCCATTTTTTTTTTTCGTTTTACACGTACTGCGCTCATATTTCCTTCGTGTTCAGTTCGTTATTCAGTGCTCGGCGTGTAAGGGTGTTTGAAATTCGATAGAGAGAGAACGGAAAAGAAAAAAAGATTTCAGTTTGATTTGGTATTTGTATTTCATTTTCAGCGCAATAATTATCGCGTTTCGCACACGTTTTCGTCACGATATTATTGCGCGTTCGACTCACACGGAAGTTTTTATTTTATAAAATACGTTATAACCTAACCTTTTCTGTTAAAAAAAGCTCGGCTAATGTACCCGTGTCGATCTACGACTGACGAATAAAACTTCACCGACTTTTTAAAAGTTATTTTGGTTGTCGCCCGTTTTCGGTTAGCGTTATTCCTTTTTTTTTTTCTTTTCGCCAAGATGGCTCATGTTGCGTCAAATAGCCTACTACGTCCTTCCCCCCCCCCCAAGAATCGTTCGAATATCCGATTTGTGAGTACCAGAGATTAGCGCGTTTAAACTCTCTATTATATATATATATATGTATACAGTACTGGATTAGCGTAGAGAATATTGTTTGGAAAATCGAATTTTTTTTTTCTTTTGCCTATTATTATTTAAACGTTTAACCGAATCGTTTCTAGAAAATAAGGGATCGTAAACGCGCGTTTTTCTAAGAGAGCGTAAAGAAGATTTGACTATAAATATATATATTATATATATATAACCTTCTTTACACACACACACACGAGAAGGTACACACGTTGTCCGATACTTTAGAATAAGCGAAATTACGTTTTCCTCCCCCTACCTCAGTCCAATAATCGGTTTCGTGGGAGGTATGTCCGGCGCGAAATAATAAAAGAAAATCGAGAGGGCATGTTTCCGGGGTATTATTATTATTATTATTCGCACCGCAATGAGGATACAAGTATAGCGATTATTATTTTTATTGGCGCGCGCGTTTTGTCGGGTCCGCCGTCGGTGGTGCGGCACTTGATGATGCGCGCGCGATTGAACGGGACACAATAGGAGACGTTATAACATTCTCGTCCCGAGAGTTATTTCTCGTTTCGTACCTAAAGCGTACACAACGTTATATTATTGTTAATCGATAAAAGCGCGGTTTGTGTGTGTGTGTGTGTGATGTAACGGCGACCGTGTCTTATACCGCGCGCCGGCCCAGAGGGTATTCCATCATATGTAATTCCATCATTATTTTTACCGTACGATTTTTTTTTTTTTTTTGTCTCGTATTTTCATCGATTGCGTCGTCCTTTTTAATAAAATATATATATATTATATAGAAAAGAAGAAGAGAGAAGAGAGGAAAAAAGATGCGCGTGTAATTATAACATCGCCGGCGAGCAACAAAAGAAACCACCCCGATGATATATCGGCGGCGGACAGGTATATGAAATACGAGAGTTGTACGGTACCGCGCAGATAATAATAATAATAATAATAATAATGCCGAAGAGGCATCCCGTCGTTGCCGCCGAGTCGACTCTTGCGCGTGGGGGAGTGGATCCGTGCGCCGTTTGTCGCTCGCCCCGGCGCAGCAACGGCCCTCGTGTTCATAACCGCGGAAAATGCGAAATTGCGACGACGACCACCACCGGACCCGAAATTTTTTTCTAATTAATTTTTAATTTTCTTTTTTTTTTCTCTTGCCCTTCTCGTTTTGTCGATATCCAACGGGCCGTGTACACGCGGGTTTATGGTGCGCTGAACAACGCGCGCGCGTACAATAATTCAATCGCATTGTACTTATAGGTACGAAATTACATATATTATTATTATTATTATTACAAACAAAATACTCTGCTGATGTTTCTGTTGAGTGGAGTGGTGTCTGACCCGCGGTGTATATATTATTGTATCGGCGATACTGGAGCCGAGCGTAGGAAAAAAGAAAACCTCATTGTCACCGCGACGAACGGACGAGAAAGTGAAGGGAAAAACAAGAAAAACGTATGTTTTTCCTTCTTTCCTCCAATATGTAGAACGACGTCGTCCGTGCCAGTGTAGTTTACGCGAATCCGTCGTGTATTATTTATTATTATTATTATTATTATTATTATTATTATTATTATTTATTATTATTCTATAGCACAAACGCTGTTACGACGACGATGACGATGACGCGCGTTCACGGCGAGTTTTTCTCTCCAAAGAACCTCGGCGGCGGCGTGTCGCCTCGCCCCCGCCGCGCGCGCTTTTTCTCATGAATAATAATTTGACATGCCGTCTGTCACGCATGCTTGGCCGCGCCGGGTACTAAGCTAGTGTGTGTGTGTGTGCCTTTTTTTTTCTTTCTTTCTTTTTATACGTGTATTTTATCCATCGCCGCAGTACAGTGTGTGTATACCGCGCGGTGACAAGGATTTTGACGCGCATCATCACGACAAAAACCCGCGACGGCGGCGACGACAACGGCCGTGGCCGCCGGGACACGAACAATCGCCTCGTCGCCGATCATCTCGCGGCGGCGGTCGTCGTCGTCGTCGTCGTCACCTCCACACTACACGCACATATTCGAAGTATACGCATCATGCCGAATTATTGTTATTATCGTTATAATAATATATACGCGCGTTGTGGTTTCTTTTTTTTTTTTTTCAATTTTTTTTTTTTTGTACCTTCTTTTATTTTCGTGCGGTCTGTGTCGGCACGACCGGTTTCTGTGGGAAACTACTACTATTACTACGCGTCATATCAGTCACGTTATACGACGCTTCTGTTGTTACTGCTGTTACGACGACGACGACGTTATAACGCGTGTGTATTTTTTTTTATTGACAATCGGATTTTTCCCGGAAATAAAAACGGATTATTGGCGAACGCGCGCGCACGCGTTTACAACGTACGGGGCATAACTGCAATGACGACGACGGAGCGAAATATACACTACGCGATCGATAAATCAAATTTTACAAAACGTTTAGTTTTAATGTGTGTGTGTGTGTTGTTATAATATTATTGTCGTGAGCACCGAACCGTGCGGTAAACGGTCGCTATTATAATATCGCACACTGCAACGTCGTTTTTCCGGCCGGTTAAGTCGGTCGTCCTCCCCGAATTCGTCGCCGACGTGGTTGCGCATATTATTATTATTATTATTATTATTATTGTTATTATTATTATTGTTATTTGTGTTGTTATTAGTTTTCTCCGAAGAATTCGCGTCGCGACTCAAAGAAATTGCTAGCGATGGGGTGAAAAAAAAACCGTTCGTAAAACGATTACATAGAGTGGTATAGTGACTTTAATTCTGTTCTCTCTCTCTTTCTCTGTCTCTCTACTGTATATTATTATTATTATTATTATTACACTGCGTACGTAATGCGCGAGTAACAAATTAATTATATAAAACGGACGACAAAGGTCCCCGGGAAACGCGCACCGCCGCCACGTGTTTCGACGGAATGTTAATATTATCGTAGCCGCGCGCGCGCGTGCTTTACGGACCATCGATCAAAGGCTGGCCGGGGCGAATAAACGCGCGGGGTCGGCGCGCGAAAGAAACAAAAACCAAAAAAAAAAATAAAAAAAATAAACGTACACGGGATAGTTTTCCGCGTATGGACATTTCACAATTAGTTCGCTGATTTATTACGCTAACGGTGGCCCAAATATGCTGTAAAAAAAATAAAAATGTTCGAAAAAACAATTATTTTATTTTTTTTTAATTCGTACACGCGTTATGCGGATTCGTACGCAATCTTTAATTCGACGGTCAATTCGTAAGAGAACAACAACAACAAAAAAAACATTTTTCTCCGATGCGAATTCATCACTCGCGCGGATGATAACGACCTGAGCACGCGGTATTCTAGCGCAACTACAATCGTGATCCGCGAAACGACGTTCTTTTTATCTCAGAGCGATGCGGTCTATAAAATTACGATTATTATTTCGCGGAAAACACCTGAAACACGCGACGAAAACAAGACGTTAAAAGAAAAAAACCCCCACCCCTCAATGAAAAATTCTCGCTGTGTTTACAAATAGTTTAACACTCTCGACGAGTACTCTGCTTGTCACGAACGTTATTCGTCTTCTTAAACCATTCAATCGGACAAATCGCCACTCTTTCCTATTGGTGTCGTTTGGTTTTAGTTTATCAAATTATTTCGCTGTTCGAGTCGTCGTTTGACCACTCTTGCGGTGGACGCGGTTCACTGTTTTTAACACCGTTACCGGCCGCAACCGATTTCCATATATTTGCAGACTATAATACGTTCGTATTGTAATGGGTGTAGAGATTTAAAAAGAAAAAGACGGATTTCGACTGGCTTATTATTAGAATTCCTTGGAACTCCGCGCGTGCCTTACGAATTTCTGCGAACCACATGTCTACGGGTTGACGGATTCTAGTTTTCTTAGACTGGTCATTTAAGTACGAGGCTCCGGCGTGTGTCACATTATATATATATAATCGCCATTTATATAATATATTATTTATTTCGCGTGTTCGTCAAAATAAATACACACGCACGCACACAAACCGAATCCGGTACTAGCATACGTATTACATTCACGCGTTATGATTATAAAAAAAAATAAATAAATACCGTTCGCTTCGCCATTGCCGCGCCGTATATATTCTGCAACGGCCGTATTCGACCGGCGATCGAAGTGGGCATGAAGGGATATCCGTTCCTCCACTTATTTTCGTTTAAAAATTATTCATCCCTCTTGGATTTAAACTATAAATTATGTTGACTAATTGTTTTTCGAAAAACATTTTTCCATTTTTTTGCAAGAACTATTACGTTTCAAAAAAAAATATTCACATTCAGTTTGATCCAAGACGTCACTTAATCGTAAAGAACACGTATATAAGTTCGCAATCGCGTTCATTGGGGCCAGTGTCTAAAGCCTTTTGTCCCGTCCGTCCCGTTTATTTTAATTCACTCCCCGACTACCGCGTATATAAAACACGCGCGCGCGCGTTGTTCGTCGTCAATCGAGAAACCAGCTCGTTGCGTAACACAATAATATAACCCGGTGTGACGCGGCGTGTCCACGCATTGAGCGCGTACGGGCACGCCGCAATAACATTTTTATACGCTCGTCCGATCTCTCGGAGAAAAGTTTTACGGATCTCGTATACGCGCGCTGTTCCGCCGTCGATTCGCGATGTCGTGTCATTCGGTAAGTACAATATAACAACTAAAGAAGACGCTCCGAGTGTTCATACACTTTCCCTCCCACCCTCTCTGGACGTTTATTATACGGTTTTGTTTTTCGATTCGTATATTTGAAACAAAAATCGGAACGTCGTCGCGATCGTGAGTCGCGCCTTTCCCCGCCGTCAGTCGTGCTGTTGCGGCGGCCGTAGTACGCGCGTGTTCGGTCGTCAAAAAAAAAAAGAAGAAAACACCCCGCGGGGCGATTATTATTATTATTATTATTGCTGGTATCGTCGTCGTCGTCCTTGTTCGTACTCGTCTATATATAAATATGTAATATTGTAAAACGCGCGCCGCGTTATAATATATCGTATACGCGCGCGTTTACGACGGTTCGTGTAGTATAATATAGTAATAACTAATAATAATAATAATAATAATAATAATAATAATAATAACGGTGGTCGTCCGTCCTTTCCCTGTACCACACAAACCGGTTTGCGGTCACGAAATCTATTTTTGATCGACTCGTATCGTCTCGTCGGCAGCCGCGTGACATACGGCGCACACACACCATCGCCGCCGCCGCCGTCGAAGGGATTCGGGTGAAAAATTCGTATCGGCCGCCGCTTTTTCGGTTCGATTCGTCGTCGTGCCGCCGCCGCCGCTTTCTTGTATAATATACACACCGCCGCGGTCATTAGATGACGTTGTACATAATATATAAAATATTATAATATTAATATGCGCGGACCGACGACTCGGGGACTCGCGGTAATAATATTTTTAAAACGTATATAACGCGCGTTATATAATGTGTGTGTGTGTGTGTGTATAGGACGGCGGCGGTGGCGGACGAGGAGAGAATGGACAAAAAAAGAAAAAATCAAATATTATTAATGAAGTGTCATTCTTCAAGGTCTCTGGGCCCGGTGCGTGCGTGTATTTACTTTACTGCGACGAGTCCCAGAGAGAGAGAGAGAGAGACCGTTGTGTGTTACGAGAGAAAAAAGTGACTGCGTACCAGTAAAATATGACTTACGAGTATATGACGGCGGCGCACAGTCGCATAAATAAAGCGCACAATAATAATAATAATAATAATAATTTTGTTTGTCGTGCGTACGAAGAGCGTACGATTGGCTTGACGCGGCCGTGCCGTCGAAACAAAAGCCGTCGTCGACGTGGCGCGCTTAACATCCAAACGCGTATACCGCGCGCGGATATAATAATAATAATAATAATAAAAATACGAAACTATTTTTTCATTTTTGTTTTTTTCAATTAAGCGCCCGGCGCCAGCGGACGAATGCCGCGGCGACGACGATACCGCGCGGGGCCGTATACGTATTATACGTGCGCGTCGTCGTGTAAGGTCGTGTGTTTCCAAACCGCGCGACTCCGCCTCAAACCAATCTATTGTCTCGTCGTCGTCGTTGTTATACAACGCAATGGTTTCGGCCATTCGGCGGGGTTGACAAACGCCGCGGCGGCTGCTCGTGACACAAAACCACGGTTCGAGTACGCCAGTCACTCGCAACGTAGTGCCGACGTTTTTACGCGGTCCGAAAACGTCGAGCTTTTCTCTTTTGGTACCGAGCGACCGCAGTGGTTTCGCGCCGCGTCTGTACCCGACAATTCCACCTGAAACATTCGTGACCGGTTTCCGGTAACGGCAAATCGCACGTGTTTAGGCTGCGGTAGGTTTTTTGACGGGCGGTGGTTTTTCGATTTTCACAAATCGCGTAGTAAAAAAAAAAAAAAAAAAAAAAACGATATCTGTTATATTATAATCGGCAAAATAGAGACGCGATTTTTTTTTTTTCAATACTTACAATGGCCATTATGGATTTTGAGGTATTTATTTCATAGAACACGCGTAATTTTTAATTTTAAAACCGCACAATGTCAAACGCAAAGTATTCGGGGAAAAACAAAAACGGTCGAAAATCGTTCGTCTTTCATAAACATTTCGAGTTTTACGACAACGTGTATTTTGTTGTTTGTGAAAAATTACATTATTAACAATAATAATAAATAATATTACACCGATGTTGTTCCGTTCAGAATCGTTTTGTCGAATACAACGATTTTCATAATTGCTTTCGAATTCATAATAGTATAATGCAACAAAACTCCGAAATCTTTATCCGAGTGATAATAATTCACTTATGCGACGTTTCATAAAACACTCCCGCGGTTCGCTGCATTTTTTCTTTTAAAACTCCCCTCGTCGAGTGCGGTTCTCTGCGGAACTGTGAACGCGGTACACCATACAGTAGGCGTATCAATTTTTTGGAGTCGATAGTGGACAGATTATATTGTCCACGATATAATACAGACATTATATATTATAATATAATTTATTTATACTGAACGGTGTATGGTTGCCGCAGCAAAGCACGATTTCGCTATGTTTCCGTACGAGACGGACGGCAAAAACAAATGCGCGGTTACGTCCTTTTAACAAGCTACAGTTCGTTGTACAATTACCTTCGACGATACCGCGTATAAATGAAAAAAAAATAAATATATTTTCTACTATTATTTCTCTCGTTTTCTAGTAGAAACTAAAAATCATTAAAACGATTTTTATCAAACGATTTACGCATCAAAACGTTCACGGTATATACGGTTTACGCGTTTAAATATTTATTCGAACGGTTTTGTTTTATCGACACATAAAACTGCCGAGCGATACGTCGCCGGACTGTTAGTAAGAGTTATATAATACCACATTGGTTTTCCATCGTTAGATCCCCGTATCAAAAAAACGTGTACGTATTTCGTCGAGTGTTAAAAGTTCATAGATCCCCCCGTATGTCCGCAACGGTAAATAAATAAATCGTCGATTTTCCGTTTCACATAATATTATATTATATAATATTGCTGCAATAATAGAAGGGGTTACAGTACGTAGTGTCGCGATGATAATGTACGGCGTTCGAATAAATTTATAATAATGCGGTAACTCTTTTCTTTTCTTTTTTTCAATCCCCCGTCGAAATTATTCTGGCGAACGTCAAAAGATTGGAAATGTCTTGGCATATATTTTTTTCTTCTATCTTTTATTGCCCATATTAAGAGGGAAACGAACTCGGCGGTATCCGCGAAACAAATCCCCCGTCCCCGTACTCACACACACACACACACGCACACCGAACGCGTTGTATAATGAAGAAAATCGCTTAAATTGATCGTGACGGATTATCTCGAATGATGATCGCCCGTGTGTATACGGTATTATCCGAGGCGGCTGCATCAAGGAGACACGGTGAATGATCGGCCAAGACACACACGTATATACACACACACACACACACATATAGATCAATTTATAGATCCCGCGGTAGAGCATATTACAATACACGCGTTTATATTTTACGTTATATTTTGCCGCAGTGTGCGGTAGTAATTGGCCGAAGCGAATATTGAATGTTTTTATATAATGTTATATAACAATAAATGTATAAACTCGCCCGCGACAAGATTATTATTATTATTGTTATTAGCAGCAGCGGGGGGACTTTGCGTGTCAGTCCGCGTTTACTTTTTGTCCGCGGCCGTGTCAAAATATCGAAACGCGGTGCGCGCACAGCATCGGCGTGTTTTGTCAATGTTCGCGAGCGTGTGCGCGCGCGCGCGGTCAATTTCGACGTGCTTGTTAAACCGTTTCGTCGGTAAACCGAAAAGAAGAAAATCTTTGTTATTGTTTACGTTGTTTTTTTTTCTTTTTCTTCTTGGTCGTCGTACACTAGAAAATTCTTTTTGTAATTTTTTTTTTTTTTTTTTTGTTCCAAATCGCCGCCGATACAGCGTACAAAATCGCGTCGTAAAAGAAAATAATAATCATATTTCGCGGCCGACAGCTGCTGCAGCGGAACAAACTGCAAAATCCCTCTTACGATTCTTCGGCTCCGTCGCCGTCGCCGTCGCCGCAATCGTAAGCCATTTCTATCCGTCGCTTCGACTCCAAAAGCCATTCCCGTCTCGCCCTCAGCCCGTCGGCTTTCGCATTTGACTCGGCGATTTTTTGCCGACACGCTCGGATTTCGGCCGTGTCGACGTTGTCCGCTTTCATCCGTAATCGGATGAACCTGCGACGACGGTTGTTTAGAAATACAAGCGCGTTACGTTTTGTTTGTTTTCTGGAGTGCACGTGAATACTCGTATATATATATATATAAATAAAAGAACATTATTTTTAATACTCTATGGGGTCGGCGGGTATGTCGTCGGCCTGACACAACGCGAGCACGGCTTCGGCCAAAGCGGCCGTCACGCCGGTTCTCGTCAAGAAATCGCTGAACTCGTGCGGTTTCCACTTGCCACCGCGTTTACGGTCCTGCTGTAACGGCAAACGTTTTGTCATCGTAACGTTGCCGATGGAATATTTCTCGTTGTTGCGTATATCGCGTCGTCCGCCAAATGTACTGGTGTTCGTCGTCGTAGTTGTCGTTGTTCGTCGACGTTTTCTAAAACGTAATAATTATTAATGTAAAATCGTTTT
Source organism: Chaetogeoica ovagalla (assembly GCA_032441825.1). NCBI lineage: Eukaryota > Metazoa > Arthropoda > Insecta > Hemiptera > Aphididae > Chaetogeoica > Chaetogeoica ovagalla. Next base: position 11,371,318 of record CM063723.1, on the reverse strand, counting down.
TTTTTCTTTTTTATTTCGTTTCCGATTGTTTTTCAAACATTTTCTCCGTAACGTTCCGTCGTCACGTAAACGCCGTATGGCGCGCAGTGTTACTACATTATTACAATATTATATTTTCGGCGCGCCGACATGCGAACAACGTTGCGCGATGAATATACCGCGCGGTGTGTCTCATCCGTCGCGCCGCCGCCAAAGACTACGGTGACAGAGCTCGTGAAATCTCGTAAAACGGAAGGTTGTTGTGAGTGGATTTGTTGCGGCAGCGAGACAAAACGCAACAAGGCGTTAGACGACGATAATAATAATAATAATAATAATCGACCGAGCAGAAAATCGTGCGATCGTGACGCGCGAGATGTAATAATATCGGCATTAAATATTACACACACACACACGCGCGCGCGCGCGCGCGGGTACGTCGCGTCGTCTTCGTCGCGCGGCCACGTCTTCTGGCAGTCCGGTCCGCGGCGGTCGTGACCGCGCTGGCCCGATCGCGCCCGCTCCGCCACCGACCGACCGACCGTCGTCATCATCGCGGCGCACATATAATAATATTTTATATACGTATACCACCGCCGGCACCGACCGTATAATAACACGCATACACACACACACACACGTCGTGTATACATTTATATATCTCACATATTATACAAGACGCGTATATTTCAGGGCGAATGCGCGTGTGCTGTATACGGCCCCGGAGGCGAGTCGTCGTGTAATTAACGTTATGACTTTGACAAATAATAATAATAATAATAATAATAATGGTCTCGCGTTACTCTCGGAATGCGGCGGCGACCGTAGGTCCTCCCGGCAGCATTATACGCGAGCGCGCGCGCGCGCGCACACACACACACATGCCCCCGTATAGAGACACGACCGAATGCAGTGTCCACGTATATAACGTGTGTCGGTTTATATTTTTACGATCCGGACACATCAAAATCACACACACACACACACTGCACGATGTGACCGTCATCATTACTACGGAATATACGTGTAAGAAAAGAAGAAGAAGAAAAAAAAGTCACTATTATAATAATATACGATCGTCAATCGTGTTATAAAAATATGTGTGTGTGTGTGTGTGTGTGAACGGAGAGGGGGACATATTATAGAGATTAAAAAAAAAAAAAATTTATATGAAAAAAAAATCTGTCGGTCGCGTCGTGTCTTGCTGCCCACCCCGTTGTCGTCCTCTACGAGCGTTCGCGCGCTCGGTAATTACCCGCCGTGCGGTATGTCCCGCAGCGGTGTACACACACACACACACACACACGTCCCATAATAAAAGCGCGTATTAATTGCGCGCACGAGGAAAACAACACACAGATCTCTCTATACTACGCGAGTACGAGTTTCTTTTTTTTTTTATAGGCGAACGAGTCGAGTTTTAGACACACCGTGGTTACTTCGTATACGCGCGATTGATTTACGTTTTGTCGTATAATATAATATTGTCGGGCGCGACGGTCGCGAAATAAAAAAACACTTCTATAACGCGTCTCTCACGGTCGTCATCGTCGTTTATTACCTTTTTTTTTTCTTCTTCTTCTTCTTCTTCTTCTTTTTCTTCGTCGACAGCAAACTTATTGTCACACACACACACACGTATGCGCATCGCAATGTCGTGCTCGTGTATCGAAAGGGTGTGCGGGGGCGGCAACACCGGTCGGGGGACGACGACGACGACGACGACGAGAGGGCATCCCGCGGCGAACAGCGCGACACACCACCCGGCGGGGGGGCGCCCGTTGGTCGCCGACGCCGCCGTCAAAGAGACCGCACCTATTTTCTTTTTAAATTGGAATCATGTCATTCCCGCTGTTTATTTATTGTTTCGAAACCGCATTAATAGGACTCGGCGCGAGAGAGTGCATACATATACGTATAAACACATACGGCCAGAGATACACCACACACGCGCGCACGCGTGTTGCAACGAGCAGATATACGCGCGCGTGTTGTTTGGTTGGTCGATTGTGTGTTGCGCGGGGATATTACGGTGCGAGCGTTATATAGTAAGTAACAGAGCCTGTTGCGGCAGATACGCTAAGAAGACGAAGAAGAAGAGATGAAAAAAAAAATAAAAAAAAATAATAATAATATAATATTAATAATATTGTGTCGTTTCGGTCTGCGGGCGCGCACGTACAAATACAATATATATATATATATAATATGGCAAGGGCGTTACCTATATATATATATATATATATATAATATAATATACTCGTTGCAGACCGGCGTCGCGTCTCGTATATAATAACGTCGGCGGCGGTTATATGGTGTCACTACTTTATATATATATAATATTAAATACAACGCCGTTCTTCGGGCTATTAAAAGTAAAAAAAATAATAATAACGAAACGATTTCGTATAATCGCCATCCCGTGCAGGTATGGTAAGGTTGATTAAAAAAATAATAATAATAATAATAAGAAATAAACGATTTTTAATCTATAAGTGGTTTTTTTTTTTCTTTTTTTCCAATATACGAAATTTATAATCGTACAACACGCGTAGTCGTCGACGTCGGACCGCGGAGTGTACGGCGGGACTGCGCGTCGCGCGCCTACAAGATATTAATAAAATATAATATTTTACGCGATTAACACACACACACACACGTAATACGACGTGACTAAGGTACCTACTATTAAAATAATTATTAATTTAATTTATCGTGTAACGCGTGTCGTCGTGCAGAGATTTCAGTCGGTTGTGTTATCCCATAACAACGGAGACGACGCGAACATTATAGTACACAAAAAAAAAAAAAAATTAAATTACCATTCGCGGCGAACGGGGTCTTCCAACTCGTATTTCTAAGTTATATCACCGCCGCGTTGTCCGGTTTTAACACCCGTTTTATTACACACAGACTTATTATTAGTCTGTAATACCGAATATTGTACTGTTCGCGTTTGAAATAATTTTACATTATTTTTTAATCTTTACTCGACCGACCGAATCTGCCGTACGTATTGAGAAAAAATTCTACAACGATTCTGAACGCGATCGAAATTTACGCAATATTTACAATACGCAAGTCCGTGGTAACCGACGGCGCAAAATCGTCATAACAGTGTCAGCTATGTCACGAGAACGAAATTATACACCCGCGGGGGTCAACTGTAAAAAAAACCGTCATTGGACAAGTGAAGGAACGATTTTTTTCCCGTAACCGTATAACTCGCCTCTGGATTTTCTCGAGATGATTTTTACGCGCTCGCACGTTAAAACCGTTGTAAAAAGTACGTTGAAAAAAACAAATGTTTTGTTGTAATGAATTTTTTTTTAAAAAAAAAAAAAAAAAAACCTAAAATCAAACTCACACGACGATCGGACGTTTTCCGAGATTAACCGCGCGAATATACACTAACAAATATGATCGAAATATAATATCAGCGTCGATACGATCAGCACGTGATAAATCTGCTCATCACAATAACCGTTCTCGTCGTCTTCGTCGTTGTTATTGTTGTTGTTGTTGTTGTTGTTGTCGTCAAAACGGTCGCAACAAGTGTTCGTCGAGTGTAGTAAAAAGCGCCCCAATTGTACGCGACGATGTCAACCACTTTATTTCCCCTCGTGTACACACACACACACAAAGCGACAACGGCCGCGCGTTTACAAAAAAAGTCAATAATAATAATAAAAAAAAGAAAACCAGGAGCGCGTACAAAAGAGGGTAAATTCGCCCGAGGGAAACGTTTATACGACGATTGGTCGTCGTCGTCGTTCCCCTCGGACGATAAAAAGAAGATTTTCTTCTCTTACTTTTCCTTTTTTTATATATATATATATATATATATACATATTATTTTGACACTTACACGACTAATCTTCCGCCGGGCTTTTTTTTTTTTTTTTTACTCTTCTCGTTTTCTCTCCCCGGCCGATTTTTATTGTTTCCCGCGCAGCGTACGTTATATATTTACAAACGTATACGTTTAACGTTTCGCATCCGCGCGCCATTTACTTTTTACACTACCGACGCCGCTGTGTGTTGCACACTTTAACAGACACGTATATAAAAATACAAAAAAAAAAAAAAATATACGGTCTCGCGTTCGTGTAATAAAAAAAAAAAAAATTATAAAAACGCGCCAGCGGGTCGTCTATATATTATCCAAATAAAAACGTGCTGGCTCGTCGTTGACTCCAATGTATAGATAGATAATACGCACACCACGTGTATTGATAAATAACTGTGGAAAATTATAAACAAATATACACGGCGTATAATACACGTACACGCATACGGTTAAAAGGAGTTAGCGGGTGGGGCGAAATTGACAAATGCTTTGCTCATCAGTCTGGCCGCGGCTGCGTACTTTTTTTTCTCTCTCTTCCAAACGACCTTATACATAAACCACGGTCGCGGTAATGCGTTATTGACACACACACACACAAACGCACGATGTGTATTATATATGTGTTGTGTGTGTGTGTGTGTGCTCGTACAATAATAATAATAATAATAATAATAACGCGAGCGTATTCCCGTCTTGCACACACACACACACATAATAATAATAATAATAATAATAATAATAATAATACGCACCATCACCGCACCGGGACCCCCCTCGGGTTTTCGTGATCAATGGCGCTTACATATATGTACGGCCGAGTATACATTATGACGACGACGACGACGACGTGTGCGTATGTGTGTCTATGAGTTTTCTCGAGATGTTTCGGACTTACACTCGGAGCACTATAGCAGCATTGCCCCGAATAATAGTATGTGTGTGTGTGTGTGTGTACACGCGATACCGCGCGATATCTCTTCCTCGTTAAACTTACATTAAGAAGTCGAAAAAACGTCTTTTCTCTCACTCTGCAATAACACACGTTTTTCGCGGTCCTATATATATAAATATATATATAATAATATATGATCCGAAAATAATAACACGCGCGCGCATTACTATCACTTATACTCCTGCGCCACCGACTATCTCTATAGCGGCTCTACGTATATTATTGCGTGATGGCTTTTCGAGTTTTATGCCGAGAAACGATTTCTCGAGTATATAATATACACGGGCCATAGTAATAGAGACCGACCGCCCGACGCGCGCGTATTTACGAAAAAATATTTTTTGTTTCCTCTATTTTATTCGTACGTATAACGGAGAACGGCGCGTGCACGCAGCCGAGTGGCTTTTTTAAATTCGTATTTTTATCGACGTGACGCCGCCCCACACGTGCGTTTTAAAACACGTCTCTTTCTCACCGCCACCGTGTGTAGGCGGCACACGCGGATCCGTTTCGGGGACGGTCGTGAAGAATTCTCAGCCGCTTCGATTTCGCGATGACGGTAACAGAACAGAGTAAAAAAAAATAAATAAATAAATAAATAAACGGACGGAAAAATGGTCGGAACGGTGCGACGCGCGTAGAAAAAAACGAAAAATAGCGGGAATAAAAAAAAAAAGAAAAGAAATCCTCCTCCTCTCTTGGACAACGGGATTGTTGAACGCGTCGCGGGATCGTTGTTACACTGCGCGGATAAAATAACGATTTAAAAAGCCACTCGGCGGCTCGTCGTCGTTTTTGGCTGCGGCGGCGGCGTATAGTTCCGTCAATCGATTAATTGATCGCTTTTAGACGGCCATTTGAAGGTTCATTTGTTTAAGAAATCGTGCGGAACCGCTGCCGGTCACGGTTTATTAGACGACCGCCGCCGCCGCCGCCGCCGCCGTCGCGCGATGACCGCGGCCGTGTACACACACACACACACACATTTACACGTTTTTTTTACAATATAACGCCGCGACTGTGTGTGTTGCGCATACAATCTCGACTATATACTATATATATATATAAAAATCGCCGTGGCTCGGAATGAGCCGTATAAAAGACGAGACGCGCGGACAACCGCCGCCGATATTATTATAACACGCGGAACACGCGGACAGTACATTTGTATATATATATGTGTGTGTGTATATTATGAACGCCGTTTTTCTTTCAATTTTTCTTTTTTTATATATATATATTTACCCTTCCGGCCATCCGATTTTCATTTATATATATATATATAATTTCGTGTTGCTAATTGCGCGACGTTCTCACGCGTCCGTTCTCCGGCGTGTGTATACGACCAGCGGAATAGCTGCATAATCGTGGCCTAATCGAAAAACATATAACGACGACGACAAAAAAAATAAATAAATAAATATATATATCGGAGTGAAAAAAAAAAAACGAATTATACGCACACGTCATACACACTTTGTGCGTGCGTGCGTGCGCGTCGACGGCGACCGGAAGCGTCATGCGGCGTTTTATACCGTCTAGCCGCGACGAGACCGATTTTCCCCGCACGACGCCGCCGCGGCGGGCCATCATCAGCATCTCGCATCAGCGATCGTCGCAATTCCCAAAAGATCTCTCCCCCGACCCACACCACCACCGACTTATTTCGCGCTGGTGTCGAAATTTTAAAATTTTATTATTATATTATTCCTTCTCTGTAGTTGTAGTAATAGTACTTCACCGTGCGTGGAAAAAAAAGTACCGTTCGGCGTTATTTTATAAATATTGGATTTAGAGACACGCGCAATATTATATATATATATAATATAATATTCAAGAGGCTCGGTGGTAGTACGGTTATATTATGGATAATGCGTGCACTGGTGGTGTGCGGTACAGGTCGCGTTTCTCGTGGGGCGCCCTTTGATGTGGCTGGTTACGCGCCGCGTTATCCCCGCGGCGGCGATCCCTCGTGTGTCTGCTGCTGCTGCTGCTGCGGTCTCATAATATATAAACGTCGATGAAGCAGCACGCGGCGAATAGAAGGGGTGTCATTTTAAATTATCTCGATAGCCCTCGGGCCGGAATTGTCATCGGCAAAGGTCTGTCTTTCGTTATACACATATAATACCCGTCTTTATATTATAATAAATGCCCTAAATTTACATTTTCAATTATTTATTAACGAACCTCAAGACGCGCGTTCCTGCATAATACGTCGTTTATGTACATTAAAATGTGTGTGTGTGTGTGTGTGTACGCGCAGCTTCGTAATGCGGTGTGCCGCGTTTACCAAATACACGTCACTCGAATATTATTTTCTCTATTTTTTTTTTTATCTCCGTTTCCATTATACGTCGCCTTTCGCAAACGAAATTATATTGTCAATGAGCCTCATGACGCACGCGCACACACGCCGACTGGAAATCGACCGCGCGAAAAACAATATTATGTCCTCGCGCCAAAAACTATCTTCGTCGGTTTACTACGCCGACTTTGTTCCACGATAACCGCGACTGAACAATTTATTCGTTCCTTTTACGTATAAATTTTCTACATTTTCATCCGTTGCCGCAACGTTATTACAGCTGCGTTTCATATATTAATATTACGCTCACACGACCCCTACAGTAATAGAACAAAAAAAACTGCCGTATATTATTATTATTATTATTATTATTATTATTATTGTTATTATTGTTAATTTACGACCTCGCCGTATAGTACACGCGCGCGTGGTGTTTCGAGTGGATAGATAAAAAAAAAATCCCCGAGTAGGTTTTCGAGATTGCAACTCGTAGCTTTGTCGCGTCGTCGAGAGACGCGCCGGGGCTGCGTGTTTATAATCTCTTGTACAACACACACACATGCGACCTTGGCGATACAGTACACACCATACCACTTGACCGTTGACCGACACCATCACGCGTTCTGTGTATGTGATAGTTTATTATTATTATTATTATTATTATTATTATTATTATTATACACACGTCATATCGCGTAATTATACACACACGCGCGCGCGCGTTTGAAAATAGTAATTTTTTTTTATATACATACAGATATCGACCATGCGACGTGTAACGTATAATCAGGGCCGGATTATTGTTGACCTATGGACACTAAACAGGCTTAGGCCTCGGGCCCTTGATTTTCTTTTCCACATTCGGAATCTGTTTGTCCGACGTACCGCCGTATTGTTACGTTATACGTTATAGTGACGACACGAGCGTTCGAATACGGCGGTGACGGACGGGGTCATGGTGGGAGTGGGAGGGATATGAAAGAACGGATTCTTTCTGATAAGACTCGATCGTACTTAAAAACAATTACGAACGGCCTGCAGGAGATGTATCTGATGGCTTCAGGGCTTCGATTCTCACACGATGTCGTACCTATATATATATATATTGGGCGAACCGGCACCGTCCGGTTTTAAAGGGTTTTAAATTCCTTTCGGTCCGACGCACCGTAATACGGCTACGCACTAATCGCTGTTTGTTGAATTATTATTATTATTATTATTATTATTATTATTATTATTAATATTATTATAATTTATATAATAAATATTATTCGCGGCGTATAATTCCGAACGTGTGATGCGTATTATATCGATATGAACGGAAAGTCTTCCCAACACAGAGAGGACTTTAATTGCACGTTTTGTTTGTAACGCGGCGTTACGGTGTAACGGGGAACGATAATTTTCGTTACTTTGGAAAAAAAACGTAGTTATAATGAATGTATGTCGAACGTGTCATACACTTGACCGCGAGTAATTTGAAAGCGCGAATAATCGCTTTTTTTTTATCGCGTATACTGGGCACGGATTTTGGATCCGTCAGAATAAGAAATAAGTATATATTTTTTTTTAGTAGTACATCATCGCGGTCCGTGTTTTTTTTTTTTTTTTTTTTTTGTACGATTCAATTTAATTTAGTGATTATTTGTACAACGCACAAACGAGTTTATTCGATTAATTTTTTTTTTTTGTATTTTCCATTCAATACGGTTTGATTACGAATTATAATATATAAATTCTTTTATTAAATCGTGAAAACGGTACTGTTATTTTATATATACATATTTGTTTCGAAAACGTGGATTTTTTTATTTACGTATATATATATATATATATAGAAAAAAAAGAAATATCTTAAGAGCTCGTTAATCCGGGCCTGTGTGTAATACTGCGCCATCGCATTTCAAATAAAACATGATTTTTCTGTCGACGATTTCTCGCAAGAACACACACACACACACATATACAAGTATAATATTTCCTTTCGCCAAACGGCCCGTCACGTGTCCAGCCGTCATAATTCCGATTCTGTGTGTGTGTTATGTATGTGGGATCGCGATGAAGTCTGCGCTCGCATTGACAAGGTTCGTGAGCATTTATTTTAATAATAATAATAATAATGATACCGCAACATCTCGGAAGACAATACATACGCGTAATATTCATATAATTCATTCGAATATAAACGGATAAAAAAATAAATAAATATATTCGGAATAAATATTGTAGTGTTCTCGTCACAGCGGCCGATTTAGGAATTTTTTGAAGGACCAGATGATATTCGTTCCACTGGAAACACATGCACGTATACTCGGTATGAGTACTATCGAATTCTAATACACACTTATTACTTTATTTCATTACCTTTTAATTTTCATAGATTTACAATAAATTTATTATATTTCACAAAAAAAAAAAAAAAATGTTTGAAAAAAAAAAAGCCAAGGTGAGAGATGATATAAATATCTCCATAATCTTCCCCCCCCCCCTGTAAATACGCGCCACTGGTATTCGAACACTTGAAAAGTATTCCAGTCGTTTTTTTACTTTATTATTGACACAACTATATAACGTGTTTATTCGTTTCTCAAATATTATCTGAATTTTAAACTGTTTATATTTCGAAACGTAAGTATACAAAAGTCAATATACGACTCGTGCTCTACGTTGTACACATTTGTTGGACACGGCGATTATTTATGTACCTATATATATACGTACACTTACAGCGATTATTACAGTGGTAAGAGAATTCTGTTAAGTTTTATGATCATTTTATTCGAGAATATATTTCAATGGATTATTGACCGTTAACAATTTACAATATATTATAAATACGTAAAATATATTATTTTCTCCATTTTTGATCGATAATAAAAAAAATATATAGTGTTTTTTGGCGAATTCACCGCGGTATGCACAGAACATACGTATTCGAATAAAAAAAAAAAAAAAAAAAACAGGAATTCGATTAATATTTACAAGTCTGGTTACGGGCGATGCTGCAGTGGAAGAACGGCGGCGACAGATGTGAATAATATATGGAATTAAAAAAAAAATATATCGAAAAACAAGCGATTACATTATTCGTTTTCAATAATAAAACAATAAAAATTAATAATCGACTTTATACGCTCGTCGAAAATAATATCAGAATTCCATTAATAAACTCCAATTAACATAATATATATGTACGTATTACGTTCGAGTCGCCGCGGGATCGAACAATCTCTATAAATGATTTATTAAACTGTATATACTAATTATTTTAAATGTAACTTTAAAAAAAAAATCGGTTTTACAATAACATTTAAATAATGTTTTTTTTTTATAATTTAAATTTAAATCTACGTTTATAGTCTTGCACACCGATAAGAAGTATATGTATTTTTTAACCTCAGCGGAGAGCTCAAAGCCAGTTAACATTTTGTAATTTCACTAATAGTTCCTTATATACGATTATTGTATATTATATACGTGTAGTATCTTTTCAATTATTATTATTGTTAATGATAAGGCATTAAAGGTGCGGCGAAAATGTATTATGCGCGGGAAAATGATTTCGGGATGCAAATATTTATTCCTCCTATAGATAGATTTTTAAATTGAAATAACGCGTTTATTAAGACGATATATTTTGTGCAATAGTCGGCAATAATACAATTAAAATAATAATAATAATAATTAATAATTATTTCGTCGATAAAACTGTACCGGTCGGTGACGATAATTTAATATGCCCTACCTCCTCCCCTGGCCAATTGACTTTTTGAGCGGTACCGCGCTGATCTGTCGTTTTTTGTACCCGCGGAAAATTAAACATTCGTTTTTTATGCGCTCGTGTTTCTTTTCCTATTATAATATTATGGTTTTGTGTTTTTCTTTCGCTATGTCCTTATGGGAATGAAATCAAAATTTTACGATAATTGTAGCTGCGTATCATAGAAGTATAAGAAAACAAATAATATTTTTTTATTCTTCAATTTGGTTCACATCGCTCTTCCCTCCCCTCCCTCCGCCGATCTTCCACAGACGTCGCCCGTGACATATCATAACTGCACAAAATCTTTTTTAATATTATACACAGCTGTTTCGACTAGGTCCCGTTGCCTCCGTCCGTCACGTTTCATCAAATTATACCATTTCTTACCGCGTTTAAAACGTCATATTATAATACACACGCGCATTTATTATTCCTGTACGTTTTTCTTATGGTATAATCATAGTCACGAAAACAATAATTGTCAGAACACCGTACAAGCGCAGCGTATATGTTATGAAAAACGCGTTTTATTTTCAGAAGAAAAAAAATTAAAATAATATGCTCGATGTAGCTATGTTATTGATTGTAAACCGAACAACATGGTATTTCTATACTGTATAACTGTGACTGATATAATTCGGAATCGACAATTTATCCGTCCCTATATTATGAAATAATTGTCGATTTTGTTTTTTTTTTTTTGTATACTTAAAATACAACGTCCAAACGATCGAATAAGAATAAAAAAAATAAACTTTTACGTATTTAACGAAACGTTTGTACCGAACGCGTACCGTAGTAAGTAAGTAGCATCTATAGTAAGTGTTTGAAAAGAACGCGTTTGCGTTCATATTTTGTGAACGTCACTCGTTTTTTTTTCTCATACAGAACGTGAACGTGAACTACGTTAATAGTTTCAATGGACTTGAACGATTTTCACGCCGTTCAAAATCTATTTAGGCACCTTTTCAATATACCTATTACACATAATATACGTATTAATTATTAAATAATAATATTTTCTAAAATTATTATTCCTACTATTATATTTGATATCTACAATGAACCGGTCTCGAAATAACTAAAATTTATCAGTTACGTATACACAAAGTAATAAATGATGATTAATCTTATAAGCGATCCATATATATATATATATATATAACGAACGCGTTTATTTATTTATTTTTTTTTAAACAACGTGAACGCGAACGAATTCAATTTTCGAACGTTGAACGTTTCCGAACACCGCTCATTTATAATACGCTGAAAGAAAAATCTCCCGAGCACGTTTAAAAAACAAAAAAGTGTATATCGTTGCTGTTTAGCTGTAATATAAGACTTTTGTCAAACCAGCATAATATTTACACTGCACGATAATTAATTTCAATATATGGAAACATTTGTTTATTCGTTATAACGCGATGCGTGTCGAAATGACATAACAATTTCTAATAAATTTTCGATTTCGCGATTACTTACATAGAACACAACACAACGGAGTCGTATTATAAAATATTATAATAATAATAATAATAATAATAATGTGCGAGCACACGAATATATAATAACAATAATAAAATACTCGTTGTATGTATCCGCGACGCTCGCGCGGGCGATGGGAAAAACGCCGTTGCGCAGAGCTCGTTTGCGGTCCTGTTGCGGTCCGATTTCGGACCGCAGCGACTATTTTGACGACTATTGCCACACAGCCAGTCCAACAGTACATATAATAATAATATGTATTATACGTGTAATGTCGTAATACGCACACATACGCGTATATAATATTCGTGTTTGTAATAATTTCTGTCCGTGAGAAAACGAGGCGTACAAACATTCGTGTGTGTGTGTGTGTATAAAATTTAAAAATATAATATGTGACCGGTTTTTATATACGTATGTGTGTGTGTGTAATATCGCTATATTATCGTCTATACTGAGCGCGAGCCGTACCACCACCACCAGTGTGTGTACCGGGACACACATTTCAACTCGTATAATATAAGATATAATAATAATAATAATAATAACACATCACGCGCGCGCGCGTCTTGCGGTCACAGAAAATCCGTGTATACGAGACGAAATAGTTATATATATATATATATATTTTTTTTATTCGTACGTATAATTCGTACTCTCGCATAATAATAATAATAATAATAATAATAATAATAATAATAATAATAATATCAAACGCCCGCAATCAACGGATTCGTCCACGCGGTGTATAATATAGTAGTCGTGTAATTTATTATTATTATTTTTTCTTTTTTTATCGCGACGCGCGTTCGAATCAAAAAAAAAAAAAACCTATTGCGCGGATATTATATTGGATTTCGACGGCGACGTGTTATTTTCTCGATTACACATGATATCGTACTGGCACGTATTGTAACACTCATAAGTGTAATGTAATGTAATAAGCGGGGGGCGCGACACAAGGGGACTACAATTCGATTTTAAAAAAGCACCGTTTGAAATCATTTTCGTTACAACGAGGGGGACGTGTTATTATTTCGTTATAATTGTATTGAAATTTCGATTTTTTTTTAAAATTTGCATTGAATGTAAATTGCGGATGATGTAAATCACAGTCGCAAACAGTTGTGGAATGTTAATTAAAATTAATTATACATATATATATAGGTACGAAATTAGCTGTGTAGAGTACATTTGAATTTAATTATTAATTTTTATATCAAAATGACAATTCAAAAAAACATATATACATATATTCGTTGTAATATTTGGTACATATTGTGTAATGTATATATTGTAATGATTTGATTGAGATTAAATGTCGAGCGGTTGTGGGGGACGAAACCCCCCACAAGTCAGATTGTATATATTGTAAATTTTTTTCCCAAGTCTTGGCGTCCACTTTCTTTAATTTTTTTGAATTTCGAGCACTGTAGTATACCTCGTTTATACGCTAATATTATAGGTGACCGAACGAATATTATCGTTGCCGCTATTGAAATACTCGAAATAGTTTCTCTAAATTAGTATTGATTTTTTAATTCGAAAAAAATTTCAACTTAAAAATTAAAAAACAAACGATTAAGTTTTACCTAACAGATGCGTATAATAATGTATAGAGAGAGAGTGTAATTCTATTAAACATTATACGCGGTTTGCTTTTGAGCTGCAACACCGTCATTGTCTGCATGACCGCAGATCACAATTAACAGTACACGATGGGCATTGATACACATTGATTTATTAGCGCGCAGTTAATTTAAACGTTTTATACTGTAACAATTGTTCTGACGAACAAATACGAGATTTTTTCCTATGTTTTTTAGAATAACGGCCTTTGAAAATTTCCGAATGTAACGGAAAACGATTTTATAAAGACGACGGCGTAAAAGCGCATTTAATATTTGCGTTCGGCAAAAACGTCCGAAACGTCTCGTTAAACTCGTGCAGGAAAACCATAATATTTACGCTAATTATAATTCATATAATAATTCGTAACGGAAAAAATATATATATGTATATATAAAAAAAAATTCTTTTCTTTTTCGAAAACATGATAAATGTGTATAGCTATTTAAATATATGATATGTTCAACGTCCGCAAATTGTTGCAGCCACCGTGTAAAAGCGATCGCGGTCTTCTTAAATATAATATAATCGTTTGTTTTTCGATACTGTTTATTTCGCGCGTCTATTATTAATTCCTTATAGTAACACGTAATATTCTACAGAACATATCGCGGTCGACTTGACGTAAATAATAATAATAATAATAATCATCGAACAGAAGGTATTCGCATACGTATACATATAATATGATGCTTAGGAGTCTGCAGAACGCAGACGCTATTCGTTTAAAATAGTAATCGTATTTTTTTCTCAAAAACCTCGAGCTAAAGAGGATTCCAAATCGATATCGTTTTCGCTGTGCGAGTAACAGCGTAAAATTTTTTTTTTTGTGTGTGCAGTAAAATTATAAAAATATATATAAACAAACGCGTACAAATGCGTCGGAAAAACCGTTTCATTTAGAAAAATCAGAAAAAGTGCGCGTTGACTTTTTTTTTTATACATAATTGGCACTTCCGCACAATTCAAACGCCGAACGTGTGCAGTACGTAAAATATATATTGTTAATGCGACGCTTATAATCGATACTTAAATCCATTTATATAATTTACAGAAAACGCGCTTAAGTACAAATCGTATAATAGTCACGCGTATAATAAAAAAAAAAATGCTATAATATATCGTCGACGGGTATATTATAATTTGTATACATATATACGTACTATTTTTAAATACTCGACGATTCGCCATAACAATAAATAATGTGTTTAACGAGTTTATTCTTCGCGTTGAACTTCGCAATAGCTTTTTAACGATATTAATATATACATCGCATATTATATATGTTAAATAGTCATAATTATTTTTATGTTTATATAATAATAATATACTTTACGCCTGACCGCGCATTGTCATACTTATTACGTACGCATAATCATTAATCATATCTCTGAATCGCGTATTACTTCTTATAATTAATTGCAGATGACAATAGAATAGTTGTCAAATCAAAAAGATTTGACAATTATTTTATATTCAAGGATGTCACGCAGACATAAATTATATATATATATAATTCAGAAAAAATTAAATTAAATTAAACTTATTCGACGGCGTTTATTCGTGGTTTAATATTGAAAATATATTAATATGTCATAAAACAATATATAACTTACTCGAATATTTTCACTCGCATTAAAGTTAATTGGATGTTTTTTCAGCTATATAGTAATTAGTTAAATTTAAAATTTTTATCGTCCGACATTTATTTTTCAACATATATGTTTGATCTAAAACGCATTCGAAGCGAATTAAGTACTTTATATATAAATATACGTTATATACACGCATACCATTAAAATGAATAAATAACTTCAGATTTCCTATACGGATTATTGGGAAACGTATTTGTACATTTATGTTAACGCGCACAATGTACGATTATAATAGTATTTTGTTATAACGCTATATTATATTATATTTGAATCTTAAATTTAACGTTAAAACGATTGTGGCAATATCACAGAATAAATTATTGCGTTATTGGACGCTGCATGAAAAACGTCATACAAACTTACATATTATATATTATAATATGTCGGTCGGTATTATATTATACTTACATTCAATGGTGTAGATACGATTTTTTTTCTTGGGAGGGGGGAGATTCAAAAAAAAATTTCTAAATAACAAATATTTCATACATCATATAAGTACCGAATTTGTATTTATTAAGTAATTTTTAATAAAACAAACCCCACCATAAATACAAAACAAAGTCAACTCGCCGATTATTGTATACGGTACGACGTATCTATAAAACATTTTTCGCATTAATCGTTATCGTATATACATATACGGTTTTTATGAAAAGTAGATGTATCAAGAGTATATAATCGATACTATAATGAGTGAATTTAATAAACTATATACATCGAATATCCTTGTAGGCTCAGAATTTATTCGCGTTTATTTTTTTTTTCAGAATCAAGTAATAAAAAAAAAAATCTATAATATTATACTTATTAGTTATTTATATGATATATCGCGTATACAATTAACACACACACACACACACACATGCCGTTGTAATATGCTGAAGATTCTGAACTTCGCATATAAATATTATAATAATACGCAATGGAAATTATTCTCTATTATTACATATTATATTATAATTCGCAATCGACGAATAACTTTCAACGTTTCGAATAGCAATAACAATTTTTTTTTTGGGCTTTAAGGGGGGAACGGCGAAACTCCTTGTCCCCACCACGCATCCACGCCAATTTATAAATATTTATATAATCGTATAATATTCGTACAGTGAATATTCCGTCCCGCGTTCGAAAAATGCGCCGCTCTACTAAATGCCTACGCACGTCGCGTCGCGTTTAATACGGCACCGTGCAACAACGACGAGACGAGCAGCTCTCGTGTATATTTATTATATTGTATATAATATGAAGTCGCGGCAAACTATATAAGTTTATACATATATATATAAATCCGACGTAATCATTATAAAACGGTCGTCGTCGTCGTCGTCGTCGTTCTCATCCTCTCCTATCTTAACGCATATAACGTAATTTTTCTTTTATGAAATATCGTTCGCGCGGTATGTCTTTTTTTTTATTATTATTATTATTTATTTATTGTTGCGCTGTTGTTCTCGCTCGCGGTATATATGACAGCAGCAACAGCAGATGTTTGGCGTGTGTAATCCTCCTCTCTCTCTTACTCTCTCTCTCTCTCAGCACTGCAAACCGCGCCGCGCATCGTTTCGTCGTCCGCGGATCCGATATGATGGGAACAAAAAAAAAAAGACTATCGTTCGTGCAGCGTAACGGACGTAAAAAATATCTAAAAAAAAAAAAGAAAAAAATCTCATCGTATATACACCTCTTTATATATATATGTATACGCGTATGGCATAAGGTCTCGGATTTTCGTGAGAAATACACGCGGATAGGAAAAAAAGCAAAAAAAAAAAACCAATTCACCGCCGTTCTTACCGATACGCCATTTTTCTCCCTCGTCCCGATATATACTCGTATATATGTATACGATGTGCGAAAGGAATTCGTCCTTTTGCGCGTCCTGGCCGATTACATATTATATATTATCCGTTTATGTATTCGTCCTGCGTGTCATTGCCGTCGTCGTCGTCTGTGGGTGGAGAGTTGTCGCGGAACCTGTGGGCGGAGCCGTCCGTTGGCGGTTGACAAGGCGCGCGTATGACACGGGCGACCGTCGACCAATGGGACGGCGGCGCGCGACGCTACCGCGGTGACAGTGTCCCCGGACGCGCGCCGCGTATAACACAATGCTCGCCACAATATACGCGAGAGGGGACCCGGGGCCACGTCCTCCCAATCGTTCCGTCACCCTCGGGGGTCGCGAAACACGGCGCTGCAACTGTCCGTCGCGTATTTATATATAATATTATACACAATAAATAACGATTATAATACACTACGGATTATTATTATTTTATAATATAATATGGCGTATACCACCTTGCAATAGTATCCAATCGTAAGTATATTATTATTATTATTATTATTATTATTATTATATTCCAGTATTTTATTATTATAACAACGATCGAATTTTACTTTTATCATCGACATATATATATATGTATAAAATAACTCGCGTAACGTAAAATAATATACGGGAAAAGCGGCGGAGGATTTTTTTTTTGTGCTCTATACCTTTCGAAAAGGGACGCTCCCGCGTTATTATGTGTTCCGGCTGCAGCGGTCCCTTCACGTATATACGGATTATGTATACACATACACACGAAGAATAAAGATGACGATGATGACGACGATAATATAATAACGCGTTCCCTCTCTGCTGCACGACCGTCAAATTCTGCCCTCCATCCCATTCGTAACACACCCCCCCCCCCCCCGTCCACCCGGCCACCATTAGCGCATTGTGCTGTCGTCTTCGTTGTCGTGTATTATGTATTACGTACAGTCGTCGACATATATAGCGCATATATAATATAATAATAATAATAATAATAATAAAAATATATAATATTCGATGCAGTAGTAGTAGTCGTCGTCGTCGACTTACCTTATATTGTATTGCTGCTGCTGCTGCTGCTGCTACAGACGATGCGTGTATAGATAGGAGGGATATAACGCGCCACTCGGCGGCATAGATTATTATTATTTTATATACGCGTATACGTTTTCAACAATGACGAGCCGAACATAATGACTACCGCGCGCGTCCTCCTGCAGTGCAGCATCACCCGCGATCGCGCCGTCTGCACTCGACCGTCGTCACTATATATTTATATATATACACGCATACAATATTATAACGTCCGCGCGCGAGCGCCCGATGACGAGCTGCCGGAGAGAGCACAATATGCGCGCAACTACGTTTAATACATATGCGTATATATATATATTATATACATAATAATAACGCGCGCGCGTATGCCGGTCCAGAAGTTTTCAATCTCATCGCGCTCCTCCACTCTATATACATATATATATATATAAAACGACGCGCACGGTTGACAGCCTTCGTAATAATAATAATAATAATAATAATAATAATAATAATAATAATAATAATAATAATAATAATAATAATAATAATAATAATAATAATAATAATAATAATGATGATAATAATAACAGAAAACACTCGTTTAATCTCTCTCTCTCTCACTATATACATATATAACCATATAAGAGAAGTATGATAAAGTATAGGAGAAGAGACCAAGAGCTGGTAAGAGAGGCATTTGAGTATTTATTCGATTTTTCCCCGGGTATATAATAACATGTTAAATTCCGATTGATTTTTCAATTTATTATTTACCTATACAAAATTATATATATATATATACTCGTATATCTTATTGTGTTAATATAATATTATTTCGCATTGTATACATACGCAGCGCACACGCGCCATATTTCTGTATTATTTATACGGCAATAATATTGTAATACGTTGTTTTTATAAATTTTTATTGTACATATAACGTATATCGCAGTCGTCGCGTGCGCGTGTACGATTATCCGAATATTATTCGTATAACTTGCAGTATATATTATTGTTTATTTTAAAAATATATGTATATATATATATATATATATATATATATATATATATATATATGTTATATATCGTTAATTGATATGTAATGGAAATAAGAGGATGTAAAAAAAAAAAATTGCAATATCGGCTCACACCGAAAATAATATACGTCAAAAATAATATACGAAAACAAACTTTTTTTCTTTTACACTTATTATTTTATCATTATTTTCACGACAAACTCACCTCCCCCTCCCCCCCAAATAAATTTCTGATTTTTAATATTGTGTATACTATTGTACGTAATCTATATATGGAGGAATATCGTACTTTATTTCGTTTTAATTATTGCTATTATATTCGCATACCTTAAAGGCGAATCGAATAATCAAACGGATAATTAATCAATCAATAATACCATTATTGTGTACCACCGCAATTATATGTTTTAAATTAATTTATATAATATATATATATATATATATACACACACACGTTATACGATTTTCGTATTGTGTAATAATAATAATTTTAAATACGATATTATATTCGTCGCATATCTCGTTGACTTTTCAATCCGTCTGGACCATATATATATATATATACACACACACAGTGAATATACGTATTCCTCTAACACGAGCTCATAACACTATATGTATATATATATATATAGATACATTATGGTGTGTTGTATACGATTCGAGAAGGGTAAAAAAGTGTTACGAAATAATATTTGTGTAAAATACAAAATTATGTTTATATACGAAATCTTTCCGCGAAAATTCGCCTAGCCTTACTTAACCGCCGTGTCGATATAATAATAGTCTATAATATTCCGTGACAGCTTCAGCAGCGTGAAATCTCTCATTGTAATCTGATTATGTTTGTTTGTGGCGAACAACCGTTCGATACGACGAGTCCTGTCAAAAAAGAAAATAAAATAATAATAATCGTGCGATTTTACCTTCACATGTAGGTATATACTCAATATTCGGGAGGGGGGGGGAGAAGGAAATTGATGTGTATTTTATATTGTCAAATTATTACTATTATTATTATATATATATAAGGGATATACAAGAAAAATGCTCGCGATATATTATTACGCAACGATACGTAACATATGTTAGAAATCGTGTGTTCTCGTGTGATCGTTGTGAGTTTTAACAATAAATACTTATTTTTATATATTATATATATAATTACATGTGTGTATACACTATACATAAAAGGAAAACGACGATTGCAGGAAATCAATCGCGATCGTAATAATTCAATTGATAAATTTTTATTATTATCATTATTATTAATATTAGTTCATATATTATATACACGTATATATATATATATATAAATATATAAGGATGCTGCGGCGCTTCATTCCGGTTGAATTGATTTCGGGACCAAACGCAATCTAACGGTCGAACGAACCGAAATACGCAATATATTATATATAGTGAAAGAGAATATGATCGGTTGTCAAATTAATAATAATAATAAAAAAATAAATCTATTGTTAGCGTTCGTCGGAACGCCACTACCGCTGTGGAGAAAAATTTATTATTTATATATTATCATTATTATTATTATTATTATTATTATTATATATGTAATGACGACGCTGTGGAGCTCATTGTGGACTCGGTGCGGTGAATAGGTCAGGTAGAAAATTACGTCTAGTCCCTTTTTCTTTTTCATCTTTTTTCGTATACACACCGCGCGCCGTCGTTCATCTCACATAAGTCCCACGGGCGTTTCATTATATATCGTGTGGGTAATGATCGAGAGAGAGAGAGAGAGAGACTGAGAAACCATTACTACAACGATGCTTACCGTCGTCATCTCCGCGAAATCCGAAATCGATGATGTGCAGTGTATACGTTATACGACTCGAAACCTTATCCCCGCGGTGCCCTCGATGTGTATGTGTACAATGTAACAGTGTGTTGCTGATGTAACGAATGCTTGAATCCGTATTTAAACGTATGCGGTTTTTTTTTTTTTTATGTGTTCTCGCAGCTCTGGACAAATTGGGATTCGGCGGTGCAACGTTGGGAAACGGGACCGTAGAGCCCATCCAACCGAACGTGGCTTTCGACATCGCCAGTCTGGTGTTGTACGGATGTCAGGCATTACCAATACGGCTAAAGATCCTGTTGGACCGGCTGTTCAGCGTTCTCCGGCAAGACGAAGTGTCGGCCGTGCTCAGAGGTTTCGGTTGGACTCACGAAGACTACGCCAGGGGATACATACTTCAGGTAATAACAATAATAATCGCAAACCGATTCTCCAGCTATCCTATTCAAATATCGTTAAAAAAAAACTTTCTATAAACTTTTTATATTTATCACGTCTCATTTTCCGTGCACGTTCAACGCTCCACGATTCGGTTTTCCTTTTTTTTTTTCTTCTTTTTTTTTTTCGTTTCTCGACGGTCTCTAAAATATTTATTATATACGGACAAAGTGTGTGTGCGTGTGTTTGCGTTAAACGCGAACGCGGCAAAAGGGTTAAACGCACACGAAAACGCAACGATAGGCTGCTCTAATGAACGAGCGAAACGATCGTCGTGTTTGTTTTTGGGGTCGTCCGTGACGGCGCGGCGGATACTATATACGTGATGTGCACGTCGTGTGAAGGGCCCGTTGAGAAAAACAAACCGATCCGCGGAAGGGTTGCTGTAATTTTTGCGTTATACACGAGTGTATATATATATATAAGTTGACTTTCACTATTTTTCTCTCTCTCATATACGCGTGTGTACTTACATATCAATACAAGTGTACATTGGACGTTGCTTAGTAAATGGATGATTGAATTACACGCGTATACGCGCGCACAGTGCAGAGGAGACACACGAACGCGGGCGTGTACGTTTAAAAGTCCCCGGGGGCGGCGGCGGTTTCCACTTGCCAGTCGTACGTACGTAATATTGACGCGCGAAATCGAGTCGGCCCGCAGCGCACGTTATTTCGTTATAACTTATTGTTATTTTCGGCCGCCGGGTAGTCGTCGTCGTTACCGCACGCATTGGCACTTACACGCTATTCACCGCACTGGCTCGACAGCCCGCCGGCCAGGGCCGTTGGACGGGCAGGATGGTGCAGGTGGGCAATTGACTTTGACAACCGGCTTTGGCAGAAAAATTAAAAAAAAAAAAACTACTCATTCCCGTTCACGACGACGTTGTGTACACGCGTCACCGGAAATATCGACGGTTCCTGGGAAATGTTGTGCCATACATTAGGCGGCAGATAGTTTTTTTTAGTGGCCCGAGGCCGCAAGCGTGTACCGATGACCGACGTAAAACTGTAAACGCGCGACAAACTGGTGTGTGCGCTGCAGGAGGGGTTCGCCGTCAAGTGTTCGCGGATCCCGAGTGTCGTGAATGTTTACGACGCGAAAACAATAATGAACGACAGGACACACTACTTTGATATCTAATTTTTAGATTGTGCTCGGAAGCGAACGGCGAAGTATCGGTTTTATCCAATAATGCGTGTTTTTCTAATGCCTATATACCCACACAAATTTCAATCGGAAAGAATTCACCGATCTTTACAGTCGTACCTCGTTTCCGCGGTACCGAATCGCGTCTAGCCGGTGCTCTGAACAGATTGTTTTTCGATTTTCTCAATTAATTTTTCACGCGCAGTAACTCTATGTTGTATTCAGGAAATACAATTTTCAAAAAATTTTCATTAATTTTGCACTATTCGCAGCAATTATTGGTTTTCGTGTATTTGATGTTCATAAGAAGAATTGGTTTTCGTTATGTACCCGAAATCGAACCTCCGCTCGGAATCGTTTCATCGAATGCAATGATTTATCATTACTTTAACAAATTTCTAGTTATAATAATACATTGTAAAATCCTTGTTCAAAGCAAATTCACTTGAGCGACATTCACAACACCCTGCGACTCGTTACCTTTTTTCCTTTAATTCGGTGATATAAAGTTTCGAAATTAAGTGCAAAAAAATATTAACTACCTACTCGTATAACTATACTAACTTTTTTAATATGTAAGCAATAGGGCTAGAGAATTTGTGCCCATAAAACGTGCGTGCATTCATGTCGTAAAAAATCACTAAATATGTCCGTGAATTGTGAAACATATACAATCACTAAAATATGCTATCAAAATATGCATTTAAAAAACCAAAACATATAAATGACGGTATCTATTATAGGCGCCATATACTAGACTAATAATGAATAATAACAAAAAAAAATTGTTAATATTACTTTATAATATTAAAAGACTTCCGCGAGACAAACTTACATCGACTAATATGAAAATATATCCCGGTACACGCGTAGTTCGTGTACAGGTAAAATAATATCGGCAGATGTAATTTCAAATAAAATAAAAATAATTAATAAAACTAGAATACACTCAGGCGGTTTCGGTCATGTTATGAAAAGTGAAAATTCGAGAGC
Organism: Chaetogeoica ovagalla; assembly: GCA_032441825.1. Taxonomy (NCBI): domain Eukaryota; kingdom Metazoa; phylum Arthropoda; class Insecta; order Hemiptera; family Aphididae; genus Chaetogeoica; species Chaetogeoica ovagalla. Next base: position 11,347,392 of record CM063723.1, on the reverse strand, counting down.
TGTAAGAACGGTTGTGGAAATGAATGTTGAAAGAAGAAGAGGAAGACCGATGAAGAAGTGGTTGAATGCGATTGACTGTGATACGAGGACTGATGGTGTGTGCGTGGAAGATGTGGGGCATCGCGTCAAGTGGAGGTTTAGGACAAAGGTGACCGACCCCGACTAGTTGGGATAGAGGCGAAGAAGAATAAAACTAGAATGTCGTCGGTTAATGATTTCAATTAGAAATTATCAAGCAGACGGGGAAAATATACGCGGTTCAATCGTTTCATCAAATATTCTTTCAGATATACATTTTCAATTTACAATATATTACAATCATTTCAGATTACCAATTTTCAAGAAAATTAAACACTTAATTTTCTTAATTAAAATCGAATCCGGTAAAAAACACGCGCTTTAAATTATTAAAATATGCGCTGACGCGTGAATAGGAGTTTAATTTAAAAAAAAAAAAATTTCTATAATTTCCTAGTGTTATGAAACGAATTTCCATATCGCCAATCCGTGTTTTGAATTATTGTTTAAAAATCGTGCGAAGTCTTACACGTCCCAATACATAATAATCCATATAGAAATAATCACAATTATAACACTGTACGCCATCACGATCGTTTACCGCTCGGCGTTTCGAAATGGTAACGACTACTAGGCAATTATTATCGTTTCCTTACCGTATTTTGGTGTTGTCATCGTTTCCTTGGAATTTTCCGATAACGTCGTACACGGTGATGGAAAAACGAATGGTGTACAGTGTACTGCAGATGTATGCTTCAACGGTTGTTAATTTGTTGCAGGATCCTCTAGGCGGTGTAATTTTGGACCGTTGGAACATATGTAGCCCGGAAGAAGAACCGCTTGTGCTGCAACAGTTTTTGAGATTCGGCGAGACCCGAGCGGTGACGCAACAGCTGCTGTTGCACGGGTTGGGCGCTGATTTCCGGGCGCTGCCGGCCCTGGAGACGGACATGAAGCGGCTGATGGAGCGTCAGAAACAGCAGCTGAACAACGACCACAAGTCCGGTTTCGAAATGAAATTCCGACCGCGGATATCTCCTCCCCCGCAGTCTATGCCGCCGCTGCCGTTGCCGCCGCCGATGCACCCCGCGGTGCCGCGATTGCCGATCCGCGGTTCATCGCCGCCGCCGCCGCAACAACACAAATCGGCGTTCGGGTTCGCCAAGCCCCCCGGCGGGCTGCCGCCGCTGCAACCGCCGCCACCACCGCCGCCCCCGCCGCCTCCGTCGCAACAGCCGCCGGTCGGAAACAACGCGTGCAACGGAGCGGGCTCGCCGCCGGCCGGCAGTCCGACCAACAGCAGCGTTTCGCCGCTCAACAAACTTCAAAACATGCAACCGTTCGACTTCCGAAAGATGCAGTCCGCGGCCGGCGGCGGGTTCGTCGTTAAGCCTCCGCAACACGTCTCCTCCTCAGACCGGCGGTCCGTCAACAACTCGTCGGCCGAACTATTGCCGCCGCCGCCTCCGCCGCGACCCGGCCACCAACAGCACCAACCGCAGTTACCGCAACAGCAACAACAGCAGCAACAACAGCAACAACAACAACAACAACAACAACAACAACAACAGCAACAGCAACAACAGCAGCAGCAGCAGCAGCAGCAACAAAACGACTCGAACGCGACGAAATACGGTCCGCCCGACAGTTTGGCGGGTAGCAGCGATTTTGGGTCCGACGACGGTGACGAAGAAGAAGAGAACTCGCAGAGCGCTCTGAACCTGACCAAAGACAGCGCGCCGAAACCGTTGCGTCAACACCGGGGTCACGTGCGCAAGACTTCGTTACCGTTGAAGAGACAATGGGGCTCGGCCGGATTGCCGTTGAACTTGGGCACGCAACTCATCAACCCGGCCACCGGCAAGAAACGCGTCCAGTGTAACGTGTGCCTGAAGACTTTCTGTGACAAAGGCGCGTTGAAAATACACTTCTCCGCCGTACACTTGCGCGAGATGCACAAGTGCACCGTGGACGGGTGCAACATGATGTTCAGCTCGAGGCGGTCGCGGAACCGGCACAGCGCCAATCCCAATCCGAAACTCCACTCGCCGCATCTGCGCCGGAAGATCTCGCCGCACGACGGTCGCAGCTCGCAGGCCCACCATCCGATGGTCATCACACCGTTACAGGCGTCCGCCATCAATCAGCTGGCTTTCGGCGCGTTCCCGATGTTGACCGCCGGCACCGAACTCCGGGCCGGCGGTTCCAAGCACAGTTCCGTGTCGGGGTTGCACCTGGCCGACGAACTCCGGCGGTCCACAGAATTCTCGTCCGACAATATGGACGAGTACATGGACGACGAGGAGGACGGCATCGTAGTGGACGGTAACGCCGTGGACGACGACGAGGACGACTCGGAACACCGGAGCGACCAGAGCTGCAAGCGGATGTCGGAAGATTCGGACGACGAAGTGGGTAGCGCGGCCGCCGAGCCGCAGCAGCAGCACCGTCTCCACCATCATAACAACAACAATAACAACAACAACAACAACAACAACATTAACGATAACGACAACGAAAACAAGACGGACAACGAGTGCAACGATCGGCCGCCCGCAGTGGCGCCCAAAAACGTGCACAAGCGCAAGAGCATGAACCCGACTAGGTTCGCGGCCGCGACCGATCTGAGCGACGAAGGCATGTCGTGCACGGACGACGGTTCGGCCACGTCACCGAAAGACAACGGCAACGACGCCGCGGTGACGGCCGCCGCCGCCGTCGACACCGCCGCGGCGTCCAAACCAGGAACGGACGAGGACGACGGGTGCTTGAACTTGAGCAGCAGGAAACGGTCGTCGTTGTGCAGTCCCGTGCGGCCGGTCGGCGAGGACGGTGGCCGCCGGCGATCGACCGGCGGCTGCGGTTCCAGGGACTCGCTGCTGTCCGACTTGGACGACGGTTTGTTGGAAGACGAGGACGCGGACGCGGACGACGACTTGGACGACGACGGGGACTTGGACGACGACGGGGACGAGTGCGACTCGGACACCGACGGTAACCATCGCGTGTACGGCGTGTTCGAGAATGGGCGGTTCGTGGAGACGGACGATATACCGGTGGACAAGGACGATCCGCGCGCGTGCACTGCGTGCGGCAAAAAGTTCCCTAACCATTTCGCCGTCAAGTCCCATTACCAGAACGCGCACCTGAAGCTCATGCACAGGTGCGTGGTGGACGGTTGCAACGCGACGTTCCCGTCCAGGCGCAGTCGTGACCGACACGGTTCCAACGTGAACCTGCACCGGAAACTGTTGTCCACGTCGGCGTCGTCGACGGAGCCGCCGGCGCAGCAGCAGCAGCAGCAGCAACAACAGCGTCCGATCACCATGCCGCCGAAACCGCAGGCGTCGCGACAACATGCTTCGGCGGGGCCTCCGGCGACCGCGAACGCGACCGCTGCCGCCGCCGCCGCCGCTGCAGCCGCGAACCTCATGGCCGCGGCCGCGGACAACCCGTACGGTATGCACGCGGAATTTCTCGCCCGACTGTACGCCGACTCGCAGCAACAACTGCAGCAGGCGTTCGCCGCGGGCGGTAACGGGCTGATGCAGGTGCCCGCGCCGCCATCGTCATCGGCGCAGTTCGCCGGTGCCGGCGGGTCGGTCGGTTCGCCGTTCCGGCATTTGCCCGCCGCGGCCGCGATGGCCATGGCCGCGGTCGCGGCCAACGGTTCGCCGTCCGGCCGACTGGTGTATTCGGCGGACGAGGACCTGCCGCCCGTGCCGGACAAGGAGAACGGCATGTACGCGTGCCGGTTCTGCGGCAAATCGTTCCCCGACAAGAACGGCATGCGCGAACACTACGAACAACTGCACATGCACGACATGCACCGGTGCAAGGTGCCGGGATGCGGGATGGTGTTCAGTTCAAGGACCAAGCGGAACGCTCACGCGGAGAACAGCCATCCGACGGTGTCCGCAGCCGCAGCCGCCGCCGCCGCCGCCGCCGCTGCCGCATCATCGTGACCTCGACCTCCGCCGCCGCCGGCGCTGCCGCAGCCGCATCACCGATTTCCCGCGCCGCCTCCCTGGTGGTGGTAGTCAGACGCCACGACCGCAATTGAATAATATTATACGATATGCGTACACACGCACACGCACACGCACACACGTAATACGCGCTCGAGGTGTAACTGCTGATTATAATACAGTGTCGATGTTGTTTTATTGTTATTGTTATTGTTGTTGTTGTTGTTGTTGTTATTATTCGACGTATTATGCGACGTACTCGTCGGTTGTTCTGCAGCCACTAACCGGTACCGGATTTCTTTGGTTTTCCGCATTAATTCCCTCATATATATATATATATATATATATATTAATTTTTGTATTTTTTGCGCTAATCGGAAAGAAAAAACGATAACGCGATATTATAGGGAATACAATATACCGTGTATCGGATACGATGATCCGAGACAGATGTGATCGCATTTTCGTCGGGTCTATTACAAAACAGCTCGTACGATTGTCCTTGCAGAATGTTACTCAAAAAAAAAAAAAAATAAATATATATCGATTTTGAAATGAATAGTATACGAGAAATAAGGAGGGGGGGGGGAAAACCCGAAAAAATCCGTCGCCGGCAAATATGGCTGGATACCGATAATTCATTCGTCTCCCTGTCTATCTTCTTGCTACCGCCATTATTACCTCTTCCGTAACCACAAACCCCGCCGAGGAGCGCGCGAGATTTTCTATACACTACGCGGTTTTTGGTGCTCACGTTCAACGCGTCATCACCCCGTCATCAGGCGTATGAAAATTATTATACAATGCGCGTTCATGTGTGCGTGTGTGTATGCAAGTGTAATCACCACTTTTAAGATCGTCCCTCAATGCTCCAATCCGTGACGACCGTTTGAATTTTTAATTTATATTATTATTATTATAATAATAATAATATATCGATCACGCGTATAACGTATACGATTCATGAAAATATGTGATTCACTTTTTTTTTGTTAATATATTTATTATAATATAATAGGTATATTTACTACTACTACTACTACTACTATTATTATAATTATTATTATTATTACGGTTTATATAATAATATTATATACGATTTAATCGTTGTGGCTGTTCGGTGTATTCAACGGTTATTACTTAATATAATTTTTTTTTTTTTTTTTTTTTTTAGCATATACGAATATATCTATTATAAAATAATAAGTTATTTATAATATTATTTAGCAAAATGGTAAAGAAAAATGTTCGTACGCAATACGGCTATTAAATTTATTACATATATATATATAATGTATACGCTGTTTTTTTAAATTTATTTTACATAGGTCGTCTTTACATTATTATTAATATATTTTAAATCTAGTGAAATATCCTCGTGTAAGTAGTACCTCTATGAGTAGAGTAGTGCATAGTTAAATATATTGAATAGTAGTAGTAATAAAAATATAAATAGTAAACGCGTAGTATTAGTTTTCTTTTTAGATACGTTATTCTCATACGACGCAATAACAATTTATAGTGAGTTTTATAAATTTTATTATTATTATTATTAAAATTGTGTACAAAATAATACGTTTCGTTTTATATACACGTTGATGCACGTTATCCGTTGCAATCGTCGTGTGAATATTGTGTAAATATTTTATTATGTACAAGTTTATTTTATAATACGTCATAGGCATATAAACATAGTAAGTTATATATATATATATATATATATATATATATATAGTACTTTCATTATATATGTATTGTGTGCGTGTGTGTTTGTATAACGCGTAAGCATCTCTCTCGACTTAATCAAAAACAAAAAGATAAAAAAAAAATAATAAAAAATTTAAAAAAAATAAAAATAAAATTCAGATCTAAGAAATTTGAAATTATTTACTAGTCCTTTAACTTTTAGCGTGTAATTTGTAGGTGCGGCAATATTATATTATTGTATATGTTTTATAATCAATATTATACGAAGTGTTGTGCGTATACTTTTTTTTTTTTTTTTTAGTGTTATAATATTGACTAATATATATTATATTATCATTATTATAATTATTATTATTATTATTTTATCATTATATGAATGTTTTCTTTCTATAATATAAGCGACTATTAGCCCATACATATAAACATAATATATTATGTACGATCTTTGTTATTTTAATTTTCTTTCCCATTATACCTATCCAATAGGTAACAGACGGTTTAGTTTGATATTTCAATGAAACAGTTGATAATATTTAAAACACCTATAATCCGAACGTGAATTTCGAAGTATATTTAATTTTTTATTCTTTTCAAACAATATTTTTACTTAATGAATTCAATTTAGCAGCGATATAATTAATTATATAGATAATAAATAATGAAAAACAGAAACGCCTTTATTATTTAAAAAAATTAATAAATTTATGTTTACGCGGGTTTATGTAATCTCCAGGTTTTTTTTTTTGTAACTTCGATTCGTTTACATCGACATTGCGTTGTTTTTTGACGTTTTGAAACAAACGTCTCAAATTTAAAACTGAAATGTACAATTTAATTTTACAAAATCAGACATCATCATCTTATGGATATCAACATGCAATGTATGAACAGCAATATCAGTCAAGTAATTTTGGATATCCAAATTATGGGTAAATTCTACGACACACAACACCACGACACAAGGGTATCATTATGATCACAATTTTACTGGTAAAAGTAAACAACTAAATACATCTGCAACTTCACCTTCACCAACATCAACAAATGTTAGTGAAACAGGCAGTCAGCCGTCTATACTTGATTTATTCGATTAAAATTTACTAATCAATAATTTTATTAAATAATGTATGCAAAGGGTTGTTTAAAAATATTATGTATTAAGATATAATAAATATTCGTTAGCAAAAATGTTCCACTTGTTATCTTATATTATGTTGTAGTGTTATGTTCTTGTTATTAAAACAAATAAATTAACCTCCCTCAAAGTAATTATAAGTTTTTTTTCAGATGAAATACAATATCTAACTGCATTTTCGTTAGCCACAATTTCTTCTTTGATTTGCTCCAACAAGTCATCAAAAGACTTAATTGACATACGGAAATAGTTAAAAAATTTAGGTTCATAATTTATTAGACTTGGATACAGCGTCATGTACAAGATGGTACTAAGTCTGTTTTTTAAAATAGGATGAACCCAGTATTTCCTATTTCTTTGCCTACGACGCTGCCTTCTTCTATATAAAGTCCATAAGCGTACAGCTTCTGCCACGTCCATCTCTGCCGGAATACAAAACACGACTGACTAAAGTTATACGCTCTTAACGCGTAAAATCTGTAATACATGTGAACACTGACTAAAAAACGAGGGTTAAACGCGCGTTTATTCAACGCGCGTTTAACGCTCTCCATGTGAACCAAGCCTAATGGTGATGTCATTTAATATTTTCCTCGACATTTTCTAGTGATAGCTCATTTGAAGTTTCTTCATTCGAGACTTAAGTCGATGTTTCTTTTTAATTGTTTTTAAATATTATTATTATTATTATTATATTCAATTCGTATAACATTAGATGTTATTTCTTTTTCGTCAATTAATTCGATAAACGTTTATGCTGTGTGCCATTCAAAAGTGTTGTTATACGCTGAATTATTCCTTTTGACGCAAAATGTATTTATTATTTTACTTTTAATATTATTATTATATTTTAAAGAATTACAGTACTGACATCATTGTAAACTTTTGAATAAATAACAAACCCACATAAATATGTATTTATCAATTACACGTAAATTACAGTGTCATAATTATAGTGTTAAAATTTAATTAAAAACTAAACTTAAAACAATAATTCACTTATAAATACTGATAATTCGGTATAAAATGTTAAATCCAAATATTTAAATATGAATACGTGATATCGACATATTAATGATAATTGAATATAATTGAAAAAAAATTTAATACATTTACAGACAAACTCAATATCTCAAAGATAAAATGTGTAATTGCAAATTTCGGTAAAATTGTTTATAAATTAAATTTTGGTTTAATTTGGGGTGGTTTGAGATTGTCACGAAATTTTCCTTTTATGTTACCTTTAGGTTCATATATAACAGCAACGATTATTTCTTCACCGAAATCTATAGCTACAACTCCAATCTTTGTTGTTTCCTTCCATAAAATCTGAGTAAAATGTTCTGAAATCAAAAATAATAATAGATACTCTCAATGTATTTTTACAATGTAATATATTTATCAATAAATTTAATTTTAAGAATATCAAATTATTACACGAGGTTTAGCGAAAAATCAAATTAATATCGCCGATATAATTTACTTGTATTTTCTATATCGGTTGGTTCTTTTGAATAATCGTATTTTTCCCCTTCCTCGTACCAGGATAAAAACACGGTTTCGGCAGACACTCCTTTCGTGGATGACGTAGTAGAATTTTTACGTCGAAATATATTCACTCCATATTCGTCATTTTCAAATTCCACTTCCTTGCCTTCGATCTTTAAATAACCCAATGCTTTGAAAGATAACTAAAACATATAATCTTTATTATTTTACGTGTAAAAATCGGTAAATTATCATTTTAAACGCAATATTTCAATGTCCAACGCGTGGAAAAATTTTTTTTTCGAAAGTATTCATTAATATATGGTATATTATTCACTAAATATCGATTCAACTTCCTTCCACTCAGATTTTATATACTGTACAAATTCAGTAAACACATATTGTACGCATTAACGCATATAACAACACATAGATCTTTAGTTTTGCCGTGACAATTCCTAAAAGAGTTAATTATCACCTTCATTTTACATATAATTATGAAAATAGACATTAATCGGTTAATGTGGTGTGCATAAATCTCTGAGAGCGTGTATTGATTAGTGTAAAAATAGAGTCCGTTGTGTGAAACCTATAGCTCACTACCATCGCATGCAATACATAAGAATATTACTCACTGATTGGTCCAAAATCACTGCAGGTAAACCATGACCGTGTCGGTAATCATTATGCATTTCATACATAACCGAAGTATGGAATGGTATGAGATCTGAAAGAAACGATAAATTTCAAATTAGAATATTATTGGTATTACATTTTATAGAACTAAAATCAATAAAAATTAATTATAATGAACTTGAAAACGATCCTGATCTAATCGACGGATTTATCAACTTCAATGATTTTATCGTGATATGTTTTATTTTTGTCTGTGAACACTTTTTTACATACAATATATTCAGATTTTTAAGTGCCTAAAATTTAAAATACGCAAATTTTATCCAAATAAATCTTGATTTGGTTGTTTTCAAATTGTATTATATTCTTGATTTTCCAAATAATTTTCTTGATTGCAAGAAAAAAATGTAAATATCTGTATGAATGTAGACACGTGAAATTTTTTTATTATTACTTTCAAAAGTAGTTTTTGCTGTACTTGACTGTTTTGCAGTACTTGACGATTTCAACAACCATATATTTTAATTATATACGAGCATGTTTGTGAATAATTTTTTGAAAAATATCTATAATTCCTATAATTTTCTTGTATTTTTATGTTTAAAAATTCTCAATTTTTAGACTCAAGCACTCGCTATTTAAGATTAATCGTAGATCAACGTCTAACCTAAGCAGACCATATGAAATGCAAACGAACCTTTTTAAACTCTAGGCGGAAATTTCTCTAGTATCCACTCGGTAAATATTTTTATCTCAGAATAAAAACCAAAGTATTTCTCTATAAAACACTACTGATGCCTATTGGGATATAGGTTTTTTAACTACGGATTACGGCCGCAAATATAATACAAACAAAACTTAAACATTCCAATCCATAACTATTTGTATAATCACAAATACACCAATCTATAATACCATACATAATCTTCATATTGATTTAAAAATAAATACAATAAAGAAATAGTCAAATCTTGTATAAACTATTCCGTTCCCGGCTGACACTTACTCAAATCGTTTAATATCCACTCTTAGTTTCAAAAAGTTATCTTCAAAATACTGTTTCATTCAGTTATAGGGAAAAAACCATTTTTATCATGTAATTTGAATTCAGGTAATTTAACCTAAGGCACTTTATTCATTAATTGCGGTTCTTCTGTTTCTTAATCAATCCGATTTTCACCCACATTTATCGTCGTTATGACAATTTACGAATATTTACACGTATTGTAATACATAACATGTAGATTCGAAAAACTTAAGCACTTTGATATCTTTGTTACCAAAATGTAGTAACCGTTACTACGTTTTAGATTTTTACTCTTATAGTTAGTAAAATACATGTATATTGTTAAATTGTATAAATTACATTGAACATAAAAACATGAAGAACAACGTATATTATATAAATGCCTAAGCTCAATATTATCATCAATCAGAAAGAATATATATTATACTGGTCCAAGTGTGCACCAACATTACAACACTAAATATTCTTTTTGTACCAACATCTACTTTAAGTTTAAATCTCTACAGGTTTCAGATGGATTGTACCAACTGCATTAAAAATATACACTTGACCACACTTTATGAAAAAAAATAACTCACCAGTTTTTATAGATTGAGCTGTAATTAACATTAATGTAATTGGCATTATTGTAATAAATACAAAATAATTTTGATTTCCCATGCTGATGCCGAAATATAAATTACTTCACTGCAGACCGAACACCAAAATTAAAATTCGATCATCTAAAATCAAGAAACAGCATTATTAATCGATAATTCCTTATGATCTAGAATTCTTATTACATTTTAAATTTTCATTTCGATTAATATGGCAATCGGGCAATATGAATTATGATGAAAATTGGTTATAGTGATTAGGGAACTAATGTCATTTAAAGGTTAAATTGATTTAATATTTATGTTTGAATAACAAAAATTTGATAGAGGTTAAATAACTTCAAAAATGGATCATATAGAGTGTGTATAATTGTGTATAATGCAATGTGAGACCTATTTAAAAAATATACAAAGCACTCTAAACTTACCAGTTAAGAAAAAACTGTAGGTACTTCAGTTTGGATTAGAATGCTAATTGAATAAATACAAATTTACGAATGATCAAGCAATTTCCAATATTGTTGTAATTCGTAAAAAAATCATGTCCATGTGGTTATACATGCATGTATGTGATTATAACTAAACGAACCACCAGATAGCTTCTAAAGGAATAACTTTATTTTCTTAAATCACCTACATGTAGAATAATCTTTGAAAACCATTTAATAGTTTGTATAGCTAATGTACACATAACTACATAAATATTAGTTGAATAGTTTACTATCGAATATGGTCGACTTTTTAAAACCTTTTTTAACAGTATGCAATACATTAATTAAGTACCTAATTTATTATAGTGATCAGTATATCATAAATAATAAAAAATAAAAACAAAAAATTAAATAAATAAATAGAAGAGCGATATATATATATATTTTTTTTTTATTAAATTTTAAAACTAATGGTCATAGAAACCTGAAATTAAGCTGTAGTAATGACAAAAAATTCTCAACAAATTTCTTCTAATTTTGGGCTATTATTGCAATTGTAGATTTTCGAGTATTTAATTCATAAAAGAATTAGATATAAATATTAAACATAAATTTATCTTTGGTTTTGAGGCATAACAATTTTAAACAATGTTAGACATTTGTTGCTTCAACTATCTTCAACCATTTTCAAAAAATGTTACAAATCGTTAAGTCATAATTTATTTTTATAACCATTTCAGATGTTTCGACTAATTATATTACACCAATGCTCCGCTCAAAAACGTCTTATAGAATTACAATGATTTATCTTTACTTTCAAGTTTATAATAATAAAAATACACAATGAAATCATTATCCAAGTAATTTACTTAAATGATATTCACGCGGTTTGTTACCGTTTTTGCATTTATAATTGTGAATGATTAATTTTTACATTATAATGATTGGAAAAAAAGGGTTTTGATAGCATTTGACCCATTCCATTCAAACGCTTGCAATTCCCAATTCGCTTTGCATTCGCAATAACTATTAATAAGTCACAAGGCCAAAAATGTCAATTTATGAATTGGATCTAGAAAACCCGTACTCTTCGCATGGCCAGTTATATGTTGCGTATATGAGGATTGGAAAATCTTCGAGTTTATTCGTTTATACCCCTCAGGAATTAACTAAAAATATTATTTATCAAATCGCATTAAGATAAAAAAATTGTTAACGTTTAAAAATAATTAAAAATTTATAATTGCAATTTAATCGTGGTAATCGGAAAATTAATTATGTCTTTTCTTCAACTATGCATACAACTTTCTGCATAGATAAACTTATAAATCGAAATCAAACTAAATGATGATTGGATGAATGGTTCCAATGACAACTCTTGACAAAAATTCTCTTTTCACCTAACCATAATTATTAATTTATCTATTTCCATTTTTTGGGCCAAAATGGTCGCGATTTTATCATATTATTTAGTATAATCGGCGCGCATTTAAATTTTTTTCTTTTTGGTCGTGTCCAGATACTCGTAATACGGTTGCACGATCCTGGTCAAACCAAAAGACAATGCTTTGCGTTAAAATGATCCACAAGTCAATATCATGACAACGCGTAATCAATTATAACAGATTCCTAAATCACATGGCCAGTAGAACGCGAATGAAAATATCAACACATCATTATCTTTATTTAATTGCATTGGAAATGGATACGGTCCAAAAATTAAATGTAGTTCTCAAACAAAAATTTTAATAGAAAAAACGAGTAATATAGGATGACAATATTTTCACATTCTGAAATATAAAAATGAAACCACAGGAATGTGTTGTAAATCTGAAAAAGATGTTTTGCTTGAATTGAGTACTAATATTTGGCAGTCCATACTTGTGTACACTTAAATGGATTGATCAACACCGAATTATTTCTGTCGACGTAAAACGTATTTATTATTTTTCTTTTATCATTATTACAATATTTTAATAAATTACAGGAATGACACAATCGCAATTTTGGTTAAAAAAAACAAAACATATATAAATATGTATTTATTAATACTATGTAAATACGTAAATTAAAATAAGTTGTAGTATCACGTGACGACAAAATAACAAAATGTATTTAAATATAAACACTAACATTTCAACTCGCTCATAAATACTAATATTATATATTCAATTACTTCTAATTTAGTTATAATTGTTAAATCGAAATATTTAAATATAAATGAGTAATATATTAAAGATAATTGTATATGATCGAAAAAAATAATTACATTTATAGACAAATTCAATATCTCAAATTCAAAACGTGCAATTGTAATTTTTTTTTATAAAGTTGTTTATAAATTAACTTTTAATTTAATTTGGGGTGGATTGAGATTTTCAGTAAATTTTTCTTTTACGTTACCTTTTGGATCATATATAACAACGATGATTAAGTCTGTACCAGCGTATATAGTCGAAATCCCGATCTTATTCGTTTTCTTCCATACGATTTGAGTGAAATGTTCTGAAATCAATAAATATATCATATAACTGCACTGACACTGGATGTATTTCATAAAATTTAATTTATTTTTTCATAAATTGTCTTCTAATTTTAATAATATTATATTATTATACGAAATTTATCATACAAATTAAATTATTATGGCTGATTTAATTTACTTGTATTTTCTATATCGGCTGGTTCTTTGGAATAATCGTAATTTTCCCCTTCCTCATACCAGGATAAAAACACGGTTTCGGCAGACACTCCAGTTGTTGACGACGTAAGAGAATTTTTATGCCGAAATATATTCACTCCATATTCGTTACTTTCAAATTCAACTTTATCGCCATCGATCTTTAAATAATCCAACGCCTTAGACGACAGCTTAAGTAAATAATTTTCATTATTAATTTACTAGTAAAAGTCCGTAAATTATCATTTTAAACGCATCATCAGTAATACTACATCGTATATCGGCTTCTAATACAATCTCAAGAAATTAGAATACGGCAAATATAGAATTAATTAATAAAAAAAATTAGGATTTCAATAATAAAATTACAATTAATAATTGTGTTATGAATAATACTATTAAAAAAGTTGCAGACAAATACAATAATGATACATAATAGTTATTATAAAATTTGTTTTTATGAACTTATAATACTTCCTATAAACTGATAATTAACTATAATGAATATAATGACAACAAAGTTGACAATTCACATTTTTATTTATAATAACATTATACAGATATACAGAGGGAAGTTGAACATAAAAATAACCTAGGATATTCAGGGAAAATTAACATTTTCTATTTAATTTTATTATTAAACATAATATTGATATCGATAAATAATTTATAAATTTGCATTCAATTTTTATACGATAAAAATTGAATGCAAATTTATAAATTATTTATCGATATCAATATTATGTTTAATAATAAGATTAAGTAAAAAATGTTAATTATATATATATATATACTAGCTGACACGGCAAACGTTGTTCTGCCATCTAAATTATCCTATAAATCCTGAATTACCCGGCTTCGCACGGAACATTCTTGGCCGGGCATAGTTTTTAACGGATTACACATTATTTAAATCCTAGCCATGTAATATATAATTTTTATAATTCGCCTCAATTTATGATATTTACAAACGATTATATACACTTATATAACGGATCCGATAGACGTTGTCCTGTTCAATAAAACGTGTTAACCTGTAGTATACTTTAGTATTCTTTTCATCATGACCGCTAAAATTGTTTTTTATCTTAATATTACATAAATCCGACTGTTCCAATAAAACAATTAATTTAATACAATTACTACTAGGTACTTACTAATCATAAGTGAAAATTGGTTCAATTTGGTGGAGGGGGGCTTCAGCCTTGACTATACTGATTGCATATACGTATATGTATATATGTTTGCGGAACACTAATAAATTAAGGAGGCTAATTATGGCTTTTTGGGGCTACGCCTCCTTAGCCCCCCCCACCCTGAGATTTGCGCTTATGTTATTAATTAACTTTTTATACAAAAAAATTAATTTTCATTATTTATATAAAAGAGATATTTTTTCGTATCATCAATCGTTATTCTAATAAACGAGTATATAAATAACCATAAATAAATCAATTTTGTCAAATAAATTACATATTCGCTGATTTGAACTTGAGAAATAATAAATTTATAAACAATTTTGTAAACATATTTTTTTATTTACAATTTAAATGCCTATAACCTATACATTTTTATGATAGGTGCAATAGTTTTTTAGTTAAATTCAAAAAACCACAAAACTGCCCTCTTTCGTACTTTTTGAGCCCCCGTGGGGCACGTGAAGGGGATGAGTAATCATGGCCGAATTGACACCAAATTACTGCCTTATAGTAATGAACAAAATTAGGGGGCGAGAAGTTAAAAATATTAATTTTTTTTTCTTCCTCTCTAACTAATGGCCACTCTAGTCTAACCGTTTAGGAGTTCAGTCACATACACACGGAGAATCGAAATTTCTTTGTATGATATTATATATATATAATATATATTATGCATTGAATATCGATTAAACTGCCTTTAACTTCAAGTTTTATAAAAATAAAAACACTATATGAATTAAATTCGCACATTAACACATTATTCACCTTACAGTTTTTCAATTTTGCTCGATGGCTGTCCGCTTCTAATAGAGTCATTACTATCTAATATACTTGTATAATCGGTTAGTGTCGAATGTCTATATCACTGTGGGCGTGATTTGATAAGTGTAAAAATGGAGTCCACTATACCGTATGAATAAGTAAAACCTATAACTTATTCTCATAGCATGCAATGCATAAGAATCAAGCATACCACTCACCTCTTTGTCCAAAATAACTGCAGGCATACCATGTGCATGTCGGTATTTATTATGCATTTCATGCATAACTGAAGTATAGAACGGAATATGGTCTGGAAACAATAGCAGAGGTGTACATTTTAATTTCGATTTTTTTTTCATACGAAATTTTACAGAATTAAAAATTAGTAAAGATAAATTATAATGAATACAGAATTTTTAAATTTTTTTAACCACGAAAATAAAACTAATCATAACATATAATACCATGATAGGGATTCTAAACTAAGTGACGGATTTATTGAATTCAGTGTTTTATTGTGATGTGTTTTTTTATCATCAACAATTATTTATACAAATGTTTAGATTTTTAAGTGCTTAAGGTGTTTTTTTTTTTACAACCCTTAGATTGGTTCAATGACTATCGAGGACGATTTTCTCAGGATTTTTCTCAAACGCTCGGAAATAATGTAAACAATCTGTATAAATGTCAAATCATGCAATCCTCATAAACTGAGACTTTTTTGTTAGAACTTCAAATATATTTTTTTTAAATACTCTACATTTTCATCAGTAATTTATTTCAATTTATTTACATAAATTATTTCCTGAAAAAAAATCTGTCTGTTTCTACAATTTTCTTGTATTTTTTATACTTAAAAATTAATAGAATTCTCTATTTTTAGAATAAAGTTCTAAATCTTGAATACAAGGGTTATAATTTAAAACATCCAATTTCAAAATTATTTTTCATTATGTTTGATTTTTGTTATTCGAGTGAATTATTCGTTATATTAATATATATATATATATATATATTTTTTTTTTTAAAAAAAATAATACAATTTTTATTTCAGCACCAAATATCTGAAAATGTAATACGATATATTATGTACAGTCATATATTGTTCCACCAAATATCAAAAAAAAAATTAATTTAATTTAAGATTAATAATATAATAATTGTATTAGTGAAATATTTTAATTAATATCAGAAAATCGTGTTACGAATTCAGTTGTTGTACATGTTATATATGTAGAAAATGTTTTCGTGACTATGAGGCTGCAGCAATGTCAAATCGTAAGGATCCGCTCGATCAGCTGGATTCTAACATCGCTATAGCCGGACGTGCTATCGACGGCGGTATCCGGATAGACAGTCGGTCATTCGTTCTTTGAATTGAAATACTGATTTACTCCTCTCACGTCTTTTGCGAAAATTCCTATTTTGGTGAATTAGATAGTTTACTAATTCAATACCTAAGTATTAAATCTTTCTTGATGTTATTAAGTTAAGTAAAATTAGGTCTTTTAATAAATTATCTTTTTATTTGTGATCGCCTACACGCGATATGACGTACTATACCGGGGAACGTAGTCACGTCATTAGTGACAAGTATGGCACGAAGACACATCACAATGATTTAATATAATGCTATCAAAATAAAATTAATAATACAATTCTAAAATGGTTGTCCGCGGCATCCCACTAGTAACAAAATCCATTTTACTTTTGAATCTCTACAATTTTCAGATTAATCATATGTCCTCACGATGACGAATATACATTAAAATTATTCGTAATGTTGATTATTTTCTATCAATGAAGATGATTTGTATCAAAATAACTCACCAGCTTTTATAGACTGATTTGCAATTAGAGTTAATATAATTAATACAAAATAATTTTGATTTCTCATGCTGAAATTGAAAATATTGTAAACTGTTTCACTGTTGACTGAAGACCGCAATCAAAATGGGGGAATATCTAAAATATAGAAAACCAGATCGATTAGCCCCGGGTTTTCTTGAGCAGTTGCAGAGCATCAATATTACTTTTATTCTTGTTAATCAACGTTTCTGATAAAAGTATGTGTATTCGATATTACCCGATGGCCCCCTAATTCCCACCACTCACTCCTATATGGCTGTATTATGTAAATTCTGCAATAGATGTTCACTAAAATTACTAACGAATTGAAACGGAGATGTTCCAGTTTTAGTGTCATTAATTTTCGTCAAATCAAGCCCTATTTCGCGATAATTTCCAAACATCATTAAAAATTCACCATACACCCATATATTTAATTTCTAAAACATATCTATGATTCGTGTGCAGCAGTGAACATAGATTTTTATTATTATATGTTTCAATATAATGTATAAAAACTGTTATGTGTATTGATAAGGTCTTATAACATTTACATCTACATAATAGAAATTTGACATAAATTAAATAACACTGATAATAGTAATGATTACGTATAATGTAACGTACATATTTAAATAAATACACAAAACACTCTAGACTTACTAGTGAAGAATTATCTGCACTTTAATTTGGTTTAGATTGTTGTTCGGCTAAAATCAAACTCTTTATGAAACAAACAAATTCCAATAATACTGTAATACAAGGAAAAGTCACGTCTACGAAAACACTATGACTATACAAACAATGTTTTGCAAATTTATTGGTAAAATCACGTGCATGTAGAAACATCTTTGAAAACCGCCTAATTGTTTATGTATTTAATGCAAATGTATAAACAATAATTCGGTTCACTTGCCACCGTATGTGTTCGATTATTCGATATCCTTTCACAAACTCCACTGAAAAAAAATCTTATTCATACAAATGAAATTTGAAAAGTTAATGCAACATTTTAATGCCAAGTATAATCATATGCTCTTGCTATAAATCGAGTAATTACAGTAATAATTATGAAATGACGTTTTAATTGGTTGACAAATTTACTTGGCTTGGTGGTAAGATAGAACGAAATTAATCAAAAAAATATCATACTCTGTGCGATAGTTGTATAAATATTTAATACTAAGTATATATTGCTCGAATTACATCCAAAACAATATTATTACTTATTATTTATTAATTAATATTTACTCGGGGGGCTTTTTTATACGGGAGTATAAAAAGTGTGTTACTATCGGTCGGGATGTCGATTGTTTATTGATTATTAATACATTTTATAATATATTACTTTAAGTGGTTTTTGTTTTAATATCGTTTAATGAAATGTAGTATAATATGTAATATTAATAGATCCTTTTTCAAATCCATTGGTAGTATTATTTACGATTCATATTCTTTACGTTCTTAACCTAACCACTCGCGATAATAAGTCGTTTTGTAAAACTCGTAGCGTTTTAGTGTATATTTAAAAATATTCAAACCATTGTTGATAATATTCAATTATGAAAAACGACTTTCTAACTTTATAACGAGTTAAAAGTTAAAATTAAGTGAAAAAGTTGAGTTAATTTTAATTAAGTTATTTAACGCGTTATTTTTTTTTTCAAATGAACATTTAACTTAAACCTTTGCTCGTTAAAAACATAACTTTATGTTAACATTATACAAAAATATCCAAGTTAAGTTAAATTTTATCTGGGAAAAAAAATGTAAATTTCTGAACGATTTTGAATATATTTCTTGTTTTTATTATATATAAATATATTATAGGTAAATTTACTATAACACATACATAATGTACAACATGCGTAATAAAAATAAACCAAGTCACAAAATCTATGAAGTACAGTAACTAAATATAATAATTCGTAAGTGTAGGTTTATAGATTTGTCGGGCTGTATCCCTAATATCGATGTACATTAACCACATAGTCCTTAGTCCAGTCGTTTTCAACCGAGGTGACATGGGTCCAATGTAGGACGATACGAAATTTTTGGGAAAAAGAAATTTTTTTTTAAAATTTTTAATATGAAAACGTATTATTGCCGCCGCCGTCATGTAATAATCACCACAATCAGAACAACGCGATATTCCCACCCTGCCACTTACTCTTTATCAATACCGCTGCTGATACTTTTATATTAAATTTTATACCAATACTAATATATATTTTGACTTAAGGAAAATAGTAGTGGAAAACGATATGACACTCGTTCTTTCCACCATCATCCTTTGAATTCTCCAAAATTGCGTAAAAACCACCAGTGATCAAACTTCTCATTAATTTTTCAGCTTCTAACAATTCGTTATTATTTTTCTGCATTCTTATTTATTTTTTAACTTGTTAAAATATCAATATTTGCTCAACTCTACAACTCAAATAAAATGTGTGTTGTTTGTTATTTGTTTGCGTAATTTATTTATTTTTTTTAATAAAATGAAAATCATCATCTTTTTGTTTTTATTCTAAAATCTACTGTTCAAAATCTAAAATTTCAATGCATTTGCTTATTTTTTTTACGCCAGTGTTGAATTCTCGTGGATAAGGGTGACGACATGAATAAAAAAAAAAAATTGTGATTAAAAGATTATTGAGATGTTAATTATTTCACTAATCTTATTTTGAAAATTCTGTTACTATTGTTGATTCTATAAGTGAACATGGAAATTTAATTAAAAAGCGATATAATTAAAATTTGAGACTGAACCGTTTGGTTATGGAGCATCCAATTAATGTGGTTTTATTGGTCAACGGGTCCCTGAGATACTATTATTTGTTGCTTTCTCAGAAAAGTATTGACAGAACCGCCACTGGTCGAAGTTCAATAATGTGTGAGCAAATAAGTAAATATGAGAATATGTAAAATATGCTGGTCAACGTCGTTCGTACAGCCTAAGCAAATAATGCCAAAAACAAATATGAGTTTCATAGCACGGAAGTCGGGAAAACGCACGCAATTGCGTGCAATATTCTGAACGATCAGAGTGTATAAATACTAATGAAACAAACATAATCATATCAATAGCCATATCCACTGCATGAGAGCAAAGGTACATATAGCTATGACAAAAAAAAAAGATGTTCTCAACACAAAATCTAGTATTAATTTAGTATTTATCTAATAAATCCAGCGCATCATCATACTGCCACAAAGGAAAACTCGTTTAAGGCAAATATTATCATGCATGCGAGTACTATTCATCATTATCCCTAACTTGCTGTATTTTTAGTCACTTTTCATGTTTTTATCGTCGACTTTGTTATTCGCGTTAAACATTTAACGTTTGCGATTTCCTTTCATTTTCTTTCTTTTTTATTATAACACAATGATAAAATCATTGTATCGAAATGCGCGTATGGGAATAATTTATACTTATAAAATTATTTTAATTTTTACTTGATTTTATTGTGGCAATAACGTAGTATTTATTTGTTGTGTACTTTCACCTGCAAACTTTGTTATCATTTTTACAATATTCACATTTTCAAAGCCTATTTTATTATATGGTTTATGTACGATCATACACGTGCACAGATATATCAATTATTAGAAATATCTATTCTTTAAACGAAGACTTACATTTAATTAATTATTATAATATTATTTTATTTATATGGTTTTTCACAATGATAAAATAAACCTCATCGTACAAATAAAACTTACTATAACTTAATATTGTGTAATATTTTTTTTCGACTATTAGAACTTTTTTAATTCACGTACTTGTTTATATAGGTGTGTGATTATTACGAATATTTTATCATGAACAACATTATTCGAAAAACAATTCTAAGCAACTACTAGTTGTTTATAAATTACATACACACACCTGTATAAATACAAGCGGATGGCGAAGATGCGCGGATAATTCGAAATCGTAATACTACACAGTAGAAAAGTATTGAATTATTTATCGTTTCTGTATGTAATAATACATATAGATGTGTGACGTGTGAAAAAAAATACATTCGTCCAAATAAATTCGAATATAATGGTGTCCTCGAAAAGATGCGAGTATTTACTGAGGAGAAATTAAATGTCATATAAAAGGAAATTTTCCTGAATTTTAAAAGTTTATTATGAGGTTGTGGAAGTGTAGCAACATTTTCGCAACTCTGAATTACTTAAATAAAGATTTGTGAATATTATTATTATTATTTTTGATCTTGCTATAATAATAAATTATTATAATTACCCTTAGTTATAATATCCATGGTTTGTTTTTTCATTAAAATTTTCATAGAGTTAATTTTCCAACTCTAAAACACAACTGTAAAACACAAATTGAATTTACTATGTTGTTTGAAATTTTTTTTTTATTAAATACCTACGTGGTTTTCTTTACCAATAATGATAATGAAGACATTATCGGTCAAGCTTATTTTTAATGTTTTTACTAGATTACCGCTCGTTTCAATATTCCTCAAAATGCTATTTTTGTTATCACTGAGAAAATAAAAATGTAACATTTTGAGCTTTATATTCTAAGGAATACGGATATAAATTGTTTTAACATTGATCTTTTATGAATTTATTAAAACTTTCATGGATAAAACTATTATTATTGTGTTACCCTAACCGTTGCGAATCACTACAATATTACTGTAGCGTCTTATATTGTAGTTGCGGTAGTAAAACGGGTACTACGTACTCTAAAGATAGAATCTACAACTGAAATTGACTGCCTAGATACGCTTTCCCGTGTCCTCTCATGTGTATCCCGTTTTTCTTTTAAATTTCATATTCCAAATTCTCCACCAAATTATTTTACTAATTTTATTTTAAACTGTCTTATTCATTGTGCCATCACCGTTGTCCACTGTTCACTTATTTAATCAAATTATCGTTCACTTATTAATCAATTTTCATTATATCATCATGATACACGTACGAGTCCGTTTAAGAAATAAGTCAACTCATTTTGTGTATTTTAAAAACAATTGTTCTGTTAAAAAACGTATATTATTATGTTTATATACTTGTATATATATGTCAACTGTTTATCGAAGTAGTCACAATTTCTTTCAATGTACATAGTGAGACATGTACATTGGACATAAGCATGACATGGGATCTCATGTCTTACTATGTACATCAACTTCTTTATACTGCTGTTGTCAAAAGTTCTCCCACCACCTTTGTATTCCATTTAATTACTTCGTTCATCACTTTATAGTCGATTGAAAATTTTTTCAATAACTATGCATCTTCAAGTAATTAGCTGAATATGCCAGTTCGGGGGAATATGCTGCTCAATACACCCCATCTGAACGACTCCAAAAATTGCTTCGTGACATTCGTTATGTGGGGCCGAGTTTTGTCATGCAACATATAAATATAAAAACATTTAGGTAGACTCACTCTTGCATCCTCCCTTTTCTTTTGTTGGGAATCGCATCTCTCAATTTTGTTTATAGAGTTTTACAGTATTTTTACAAATCTTTTATCTCATTCTGATCGAAATATTCGGACAAATTAATTTCTTTACAGTTCCAAAAAATGATTTTTTAAATATTTTGAAATGATGGTTTGAACACTTTCGTCGGCGGAGAAGAGATGTAAAACTACTGTGATAATTTTGTTTTCGTCTCAGAAGTGTAATGGACCACCTAATTTTGATTTCTAGTAACAATAGAGTCGAGAATAACCTCATCATCCAGTTTATAGCGCTGCAAAAATTCTTTAGAGACTAACACTTTATTGTCTTTTGAGACTTCCATCAGCAGACTTCGCGAAAAATGAGAGACATAGACATGTTTTTTGTAATTGCGAGTCAACTCACAATGACCACAATTTTAGTCGTTTTTAACTTTTCCACGTCTCATTCTTCCTTTACAACGCATTTTGATCAATTTTATTAACAAAAGTTCCTTCTATCCTTGAGAATACCAATACTCTTACATTCTAGACATGCCTCATACTACCTTTGTTGTTTATTTGGGATGAAAATTCGAAATGTATATATATATATAAAATAGAATATTTTGGTATTCTCATATTGCCATGGAATCTCATCCGCATAAATGCATAATATCAATAAGTAATATAAAAAGTTACTAAATGTGAAAGACTTAGAAAATATGAACTGTAATTTTATAACAACAATTTTTCTTGCCTCTCCCCCAATCTTATTTTTTTGATTCTTAAACCGAGTGTGTATAAATTGTGAAAATGGTCGTCCAAATACATGCTAATTACATAATAAATATATTCATAAAAAAATGCTGTGCAATTTAATTGTTCGGGGAGGTGGCTGTTGAAATAAAATACATGTGTGTTGGTCGCGGAAACTGAACTTTAAGTGTTTAATCATAAAATTAACTTAGCATTTAAAAACGTATAATACAACCATATTTCTCACACTGTACAACATTTAAAATTATTAATTCATCGCGTTTAAAAAAATGTTCTAATGTTTTATTTACATCAAGCAGATTTACTTTGCTTCGTCTGCAAACAGCTTTACTGTTAATTATATTTACATTATTGTGACTGATAGGTATCAATTTAATTATCTGTTGGTACTCAGCGTTATTCAGACTATGATGCAAATAATAAAAATAATTATATACTGGATTACTCGATCGTAGCGTTGAATAACAATTGAAACTCACTCAAATGGATTGTGGTACATTTAATTATTATTTTATTCGTCACAAAATGTATTCATAATTATTTTTTATTATTATTGTTACAAAATCTTAAAGAATTGCAATACCGGCGTCCGACTTAATCACAATTTTGCATAACAAACAAACCCATACATAAATATATATTATCCAATTATATAAATATGTACATAAATTAATGTACGTGTAAATAAAATACATTGAAAAATAAAATTGGAAACTATCATAACTTTGTGTTATTAATCTATTATTAGTGGAGTCCCGAGTGGCTTGACGTTATCTGTAAACTCGTTTTCTATGTTGCCTTTTGGAAAATATGTAACGACAACGACTGTTTCTAAACCAACATATGTAATGACTATACCAACCTTTCTTGTTTTCTTCCATATGAGTTGAGTAAAATGTCCTGAAATCAACAAAAATAATATCAAATAGATACACACTAGCTCTTTCTATAGATTTATTTATTCATAAAAACATTCTTCGAATTTTAATAATATCAAATTATTATACAAAGTTATGCCAAAAAAAAATCAAATGAATATCGCTGATATAATTTACTGGTCTTTTTTATATCTGTTGGATCTTTTGAGTAATCGTACCCTTCCCCCTCCTTATACCAGGATAAAAATACGGTTTCGGCAGATACCCCGGTCGGGGTTGTTGTAGAAAGATCTTCTTTCCAAAATGCATTCACGCCATATTCGTTATTCTTAAATTCCACAGTATCTTTATAAATGTACAGATGATTCAATATATCTAAAGACATCTAAAAAAAAAAAAAAACAAAAATATATTTGTATATTTTTTTTACTTGTAAAATTCGGTAAATTATTATAATTTCAAACGTTCTGTTTTAGTCACAAATATATATATATATATATAGTTACCATTTTTTTTTAATTTGGTTACACTCACGTCCTAACTACTAGGTCTTTACACACACAAATATTAATTTTATATAGTTAGTAATTAACCGATTAATGTCGATTGGAGCAAAATTTAAAGACTTGAAAATACTGCAGTCGTCTGTAGCGTACAAGTAAGTGAAATGTACACTACATGATCGGTAAAATACACAAAATACTACTCACATTACTGTCTAGTTCTACAGGAGGCGCACCGTGTTGCAATCGGTAATCATTATGCATTTTAAGCATAGTTGAAGGATCAAAATAAATATTGTCTGAAAACAACGGTAAATGTGTGAATTTCAAATCCAGATTTTATTATTATTATTATTTAAGTAAATGTATTCCTAACGTTTGTTATTTTCTATCTATAAAGGCGATTTTCAACAAAGTAACTCATCAGCTTTTATAGATTGCGCTGCATTGAGCATAAATATCATAAATACAAAATAATTGGCATTTCCCATGATAAGACTGATTGTATAAAATATAAATTATTTTATTGAACTCTACAAAACTCTGGAATATCTAAAATATAGAAACAGTATGATTATTAATCTACGATACACTATAATCTAAAGTTTACATTATATCTTAAATTTGTATTTCGAGACATATAAATTGTTGATGACAATCGATAAAAATGAGTGGGCGAACAACTTTTAATTTTAAAAAAAGTATAAAATAAATT
This sequence comes from Chaetogeoica ovagalla, assembly GCA_032441825.1. NCBI lineage: Eukaryota > Metazoa > Arthropoda > Insecta > Hemiptera > Aphididae > Chaetogeoica > Chaetogeoica ovagalla. Next base: position 11,321,603 of record CM063723.1, on the reverse strand, counting down.
TACCCAGATTGTAATAAATTTTTAAAACTTATGTGCACTGCACTTAACATGTTCATGTTTCAATTCCGTCAAATATTGAAGAAAATTTACTTATAATTCCTGGGATGTATCGATTTAGTCACTTGGATGACTTAGATCACTTATGTTTTATATTTCATACATTTTTCAAAAATTACCACAACTCTTTAATTATTATTTGGAATAACAATAAATATATAAAAACAAGGATGTGGCTTTGGGATTAAAGTGGTTTACGAAAATTAAATTACTTTGAATAAAATAAGAACTTATTATTCCCAAAATATTTATTAGTTATTTAATTAATAGAAAATAATAGGAAATCTTATTATTAACATATAAAAAGTCAAATACAAATTGCCTAATAATAAACGTTGTAATTTATCTATATTTTAATTTGTTTATATTATATAATAATACTATAGTGTACTATATTACAATAATTCTACACAGATAGCTTATGGGAAGCGTATATGAAAAGCGTAGTTTAACAATAGACAATAATATTTCGATATTTTAGGCATGTTTCATGAGGCGACAGTCAAAGAAAAACATATAAATTCTCAAAGGTTATACCAGGTAAATCATTTAGAGGTAATTTTCTCAAAAGTAAAAGAGATTATTTCTTTCAAATGTTAGCCGTAACTGCAGTTCCAATTCTCCATGACGCGTTCAAGCATTTCGAGTGGTGTTTGGTCAATGTCACGAGTGTTGTTGGCTTCCAATTCTTCAATCATAGCTGGCTTAGTCATATAGACTTTAGATTTTATGTAACTCCAAAAGAAAAAGTCTAGAGGTGTAATATCACATAACCTAGGTGACCAATTCACTGGTCCGAAACGGTTTAAAATGTTTCAGTCATTTCAAAATTAACGTCATGAATTTCCTAAGCTCATTTCTGCGATGATATTCAAAGTCCATTAAATAATGGTCACAAAGCTTTATATAGGTACGCATTTAAATTAAATAAAACACTGAATTGTCTCCATGCTTCGTGCGTAACAGGGAAAACACAATCTTTTATTACATGATTTAAATAGTATGTATTATGCTTTATAATAGTTATATGTAGTCATTAGACATTTGATACAGATTATATAACATCAATAATAGTGGATAATTTTTATTAAGAAAACTTTAAAAATTGCGTATAATGTAATGAATTAATAAGCATATAAAAAAATTTCAATACTTACAAGTGAAGAACGCGCTGTACGCATGAACTTCAATTCGGTTTAGAATACTGATCGGTTTGAAAACAAATTGCGTCTTAAACCGATTTTTAGTAATTAAAGTAATTTATAATACTGTTTAGATACGTAGAATAATGACGTACGTGTAGAAACACATTTGAAAGCCACCTGTTAATAATTATTTGAGTTGATATATACATAAGAGAATACCTATTATTTATTGACTTAACTTCTAATATATTTAATTTTTCAAAATCATTTCGATAATACTCAATATATTATATAATTGCGCAATTTCTTATGGCAATCAAAATATACTCGTACACTGATGTTGATCACTTTGAATTATTGATGACATATCCTCATCCATATAAATGCGTTATATTAATATTAGTAATAATCTTTTTTTTCAAATTAGAAAAAATATAAAGTAACTAATTGAAAAAAGTTCGAAATGTGAACAGTGCTGTCGTAACAAAATTTTTCTCTTCCCCATCATTATATTTTTGGTATAGCTCCCTTTATAGCATTTGCATGTCCATCATAAATGCAGTAAAACATAGCAGAGTTATACACATATACGTTTCATAATACGGAGTATTCAAATATGAAATTTTATTTCGCATGTTTTTACATATTTTGGAGATTTTTGCATACTTTGAAATTGGTTTGCTTTATTTTCGCTTGTTTAACGATTCTTAACAATTAATGAATAATAATAATAATAATAATAATAATAATAATAATAATAATAATAATAATAATGTATTAATTAAAATGTTAAACGATTAACTAGAAAAATTTATTTTAAGCATATCAATACTATTCGCGTATTTGTGTAAGTCACAACAATTTTGCAAATTAACGTGATTTATAAGTATTCGGTAGAAGTAATTTGAAACGACCATACATTATGTAAAATCATTAGATACAAATATAATATAGAAATTAGTTTAATTTCTTCGATTTGTCAGTAGTATAATAAACATTATCCTATACAGATGCAGATACGGCATAAGGTATCTAGTATAGTGGCAGTTTCTGTTGAGACTCGGATTACTTAACTTCATTAGTAATGTTGAAATTCTTTAGAAAACAAAATGATTTTTCAAACATTTTGCATAATGCGTTTACTATTGGTATTACGTGTAGAAAAATGATGTACACTTAAAAACATTACATATTCGATATTCATCCAAACGTGTGTATAGTAAATGTACACACACCTATATAAACACTATATGTTAAATGACATTGGATATTAGAATAACATATTATATATGCTCGACTTTTCGTCAATATTATTGTAAATTATTTGAGTACGTAACCGAAATATGAAATCATCGATATCGTGTTGGTCACTCCTAACAGAAAATCATCATTCTAATCCACGTAAATGTGTAATGATTTTTAGTCAAATAAGAAAAACTATATAGTGGCCAGCCGATAAAGCCTTGAACATAAGATCGATTACTCACAGCTATGTAATAAAAGAGTAGATATTATATGTATAGACTTTGAAAAAAAAGTATAAATATGTAAAGAGATTTTTTTTACATTATCGTCTTCATATCCCAATTAATTTATTTGCGCGTAAGTCGGTTCGCGCTTCACCATTGTTATGAATGAAAATTTTTTTATAGACTATTTGTGCACAGCTACTGTTAAAAATTACTCTTTAAAAAAAAATAATATTTCAGAGTCATGCGCGAATAGATAACATATATCGTATACGATATTTATGGTTACGATCATTAAGAAGCGTTTGTGTCATTCTAAAAACTGAAATATGTACTTTAAATTGCTGATATTTTATTTTAAGACTCAATTTAAATTAATCGATAAATTGTCTTTGTTTTAAATAAATAATAATAAAAATGTATGAGAGTAAAAATAAATTGATTTAGTTCGATTATATAGTCAAACCGCGTACAATTTCAAAATTATATTATTTACAATATTACATATTATTTTTTAATTTAAATCTATATAAATGCATATTCCGTTATTCTTAAATATTATTAACAATTTATTTCGTTAACAACAAATTTCGTTTACGCATCGGTATGTTTTTCAACGTAAACTAGGGATTGTCTTTTTTTCAGCTTTGTATCTTGTTGCCCTGACGAACTTAAAAACAGGACGCTTCTTGTCCTGTTTTTTATGTCGATGCCAATTATTCCGTATTAAATTTTATTCTATTGAATTAGATGTTAATATTTTATTGTTTTAACATACAAATTAAAATTTTAATATTATTTTTTAATTATATAAATTTGTAAAAAAAATTAAATGTTAAGAAAAATTAATTTTTACAATTAGAACAATCATCATCAAAATGAATGAAAAAGTGTTAAAAATAAGTAAAGTGTTTTAGAAAATTTAAAAAGTATTTATTTTATTTTAAAATACTTAAAAAATAAGTATCATTTTGTTACAGTTAAGAATGTAATTAAATGGAATGTATATACACATAACTTAAAGAGTTAATAATATAGGCATAATTATGAACAATTAATAAAAAATTATAATAAGTAATTAAATAAATATTACTTTAAGTAATACTTAAGTGTTACTAAAATTATTTCGTTTTGTGTTTTATTATTTAAATATTGTCACCCTAGCGTAAACGGATTGGCTCTTCTGTTTGACGTTATATTTTTCTCATTTTAATATGTTTCCACTTTAATTTCTTTTATAATTTCAATTACCTTAAATTAAATGAAATCAATTAAAATAATACAAAACGTATATATGATTATTATATCATATCGGATTCGTAAGCCCAGAGATTTATCCTGCAGATATGCGTAGTGGCTAGTTCTTTATTTAACGTTCTATATTTAACGATATCAATCTTGAAATAAGTTAAACCCTGTAATTTGAGTTTGTTGACGGATTGCATGCAGTAGATTAATCATTGCTTTTTGAAAACTCAGTAACAATATAATATATTGTTATAAACTGTGCTACGAATACTAGATGAAATTAAAAATCTACACATTACACTTTACCTCGCGAAAATTTTAGTCTTTTTATTTTCTAAAAAAGAAAATACACATAATTTAAAAATCAATAATTCTTCATTTTCCTTGGAGTCAAAAAACTGTAGTATTTTATCTGAAATATGGATGCGAGTTATTTGACGATTCAAAACGATATCTTAAAGGGTCACTGTTTTTATATTTTGTTTGTCGAATAATATTACCAATCGTCAGCACGTATAAATGGTGTTTAAAATTAATTTTCTTTCGTGTGCGAAGACCCGGGCAGTTATCGTTAGTTTTAACTAAGATTTTAGCCGTAGCATTAAGCAACGTCGTTGCTCAGTAGATATCTAATCGATTATTGGAGTAATATGCAATAATGATGTGGTTTTTATTTACGATTCACGTGTAACGTATATGTCAATGTAATAAATTATATTATTTATATTGTAATATTTTCACTCAAACAAGTTATAAAAAAAGAAAAGAAACAAAACGGAAATATACAAAATATTACAAATAGTGTGCATCTACTTACTCATTAGAGGGCGAATTCACAGTCTATACAAGAACACTGTAGTTTATATTCGAACCTGTAGATCTTAGCGATTTCCCTTATTAAAATTGTCTACGACCATACATTTGAAATAAATTATGTTTTCCTTTTACTATATAACGTTGTTTTTCAATCACAAAATTTACATTAAACAATTAAAAAATGATATTATTATTTTTAATCTGTACAGGTTCAATAAACTTTTACTATTTCTTTTTTGTTTTTTACATTTTACGAGCTTAGATTTGATTTTTTTATGAAAAACTGTCTTATTTTTATTACGTTTAAATTTTATAACGCCGTATTTCCTATTCTATCATAATAACACATAGGAGCGACTATCTCATTCACATATTGTTAATATTAATCCCATTTAGAAATATTTCAAATATTTAAAGCAAAATTATTTTTACTGTTTCTTTTATATATATATATATATATATATATATATATATATATATATATATTTATATATATATATATATATATATATATATATATTTAAGACATGTTTAGTTCATTTATTTATTTATTTTTTGGATATTTTGATGCAAATTAATATCATAAAATAGATTTTAAATTTACACACACGCACACACATATTATATATTGACTATACATAAAATAATAATAAATATAAAATAGTAGGTTTGTAGTGTGCATTGACGATCTGATAATAATAGCGTAATACGAAAAAAAAAAGTCGATCCGGTCACTCGGATGTATTTTTTTCCCGTTTGTTTTCGTTTTCGTTTCATTTTTTTTTTTTTTGTTTTTTGTTTTACGACCCGAACGTTCTTTGTTTTACGCTCGTTAATGAGCTTTACGATCTCTTCACATCGGTGCCTATAATATTTTAATATTATATAGTTTTAGATAGATACGTGCGCACATAAATGTAAAGACACACAGGAGCACATTAATTGAACGTATTATAATGTGCGGAATGCGGACAATTGCGTATTCTTACCGAACCTGAAGTTTTTGGACGTAACTCCTTTGATCCGAAAACGACTTAACGTCTTGATAATAATAAGAACACATTAAACACGCGTCAATGTGATTAATGTTTGATATGTATTTCTTATGTACAAATCGTATATTAGAAATAAATACAAGAGGGGTATTTGTCATTTGTCACGATGTCGTTAAAAAATCACAATTGTACAGTCGAAAACGCGTATATAATTAAAGAACTCATTCCGAGTTGACTCCCTTCATTTATCTTTGCTTTTTTCTTATTGACGTTCTTTGGTTTCTATTCTTCGTGAAAGCAATGTAAACGGACGCTATTAAATAAACATTAGTGTTTGAGACTTTTTCGTATTACGACCAACCACCACCACACACATCAATTTCCAGAGAATCACAATAAAAACGTTTGTTGAAGAACGAAGGAATGAACGACTCGCGAGCATTTATTTCTCTGATTAATTCTGACGGGTTAGATGCTGTTCGAGCTTTGTGAATAAAGTTTAAATTACCTAAACGGAAATAATGATAAAATACTTAATCGTTTTTTGCGGATGATCTTGCGAAATCTTCCACTCAACCACTACAAACCAAAAATCATATCATATTTGATATTTCTAGCTTTACGTATGTTAGTCGCCCAATTTATGTAAGTGTTGAAGTTTAAATTTGTTATTTTCATTCTCGTTTTCCCTCTAACACATGTCTCCGATTACACATAACAAAAATAGAACGTACGTATATTATAATATTTCCATATAGTAACAATCGGTATTGCTTGAAATTTTAATCATTTAAACTCACACAAATTGTTGGAGCCAGGACTAAACAATATTAGTTAGCTTATTTGATCTTTAGTGAAGAGTATTATTATCTAACCAAGATCTCATATAACCGGTGCGAATAATTTAGACAAATTGTTTCGAGAAATTGTGTAATGCGATGTATAATAAAAGAGCTGGTGACTGTAATAAAAAAAAAAATGGCAACACTAAAATATGAGTATAATTCAAATTATATTAACACAAAATGTAATATTATTTAAAAAAAAAAAAAAAAAAAACGGTAACGTACCACCGGACACGGACAAAATTGATGTCACTGAAATGAATTAAATGGACAGAAATTTTAAAATATCACTATTACTATGGATTTGAAAACAATGATAAATCATTTTGTATGAAAAACGATTCTGAGCAGAGCTTCAGTGTAATTTACAAAACTATTGTTGTCAGCGGTCGTAACATTCTCGTATCGCGTATATAATTTTACAGGAGTTTCCTTATGCGTAAATCGAAGCAACCGGATATACCGGAAGAAATTATATTTTTTTTTCCAAAAAAAAAAAAAAACATTAATTTTTGAACGGTAAACAAAAAGATACCAAAGTAATATAGTCTTAAAATTTACACCGAATATGAAAACATTTGCAGAAAATTACTTTTAATTTTTAACCTATTTATAACAATTACTAAATGTTAAATTATTTAAGTCATAAAAGGAGAAATTTTCAGTTTTAAGGGTTTATAATTTTATACAACAAAGAGCCTACGTTACTTCAGCTGTAATCAAACGATATTGACAATTTTAAATCATTTTTTTTATATTATTATTATTATTATTACTTTAAATTTTCCGAAAATTGTATTACGCAGAATTTCCACTCAAAATCGTTTTATAGAATGCAACGATTTATCGTTGTTTTAAAAGTTATAGTAATAATACGGCTCTAAAACGTTATCTAAATAATTCATTTAAGTGACATAAAAAATAATACTTGTAGAAAAATACTCGAGTATTTTTTCGAGTTGAAAGTAATGGAATTGTTTTTCACGTGCCAGAGCGAATATTGATAATGAATTTGTCGGGATCTCTAACAATATCCTATTAATGTAGAATCCATACGAATGATGAATTTTCTTCAGCTCCATCGAATAATCCATCATTTCGAAAACGGAACACGACGTACGCGACATAATATTAAATTATGCGGACGAGAAGTTAGACGATAGGTACCTTTGCCGAGATATGTTTCACACGAACGAGCGCTACAACGACCAGCTACAATATACGATTATCTCATTACGACAATGAGAGCGGATTCACCTTGAATTTCCAAACATCACTGTCGCTGGTAATGTGCACATCAATGTATTTTGGATTAATTTTTGTTCTTTTGTTTCTACTTTTTTTTTTAACACGGCAACGTTATGTCGCGCGCGATAATGACGTGTTTAAAATACGGAATTTAGAAGAAAAATACGGCATAAGACTGTTAAACCATATCGTTCGCGCGATGACCTCGGTGAATTAGATTTCATCAAAAACGATTTCATCGTAACACCGCGCTACGCGTTTAAGAGAAATTTTACGTCGTTTTACGTTTTCATTGTGCGTTCTGTTGAATGTCCCCGAATTCGGCAGCCCCGGATTCGAACACATTTTCACTATTCACGGTTATCCCTTTCACCGTATAACAGTCGCACAGCCGAGTGTTTCATACGTTTTAAATTCGGAAACTCCGAAATGACTTGATTTTTTTTTTTTTTAATCCTTGGACATATTGATGGTGTATGACATATGACAACCTTTCATTTCGTATCGCCTATCCATAACGATTTTCGTCGCGTGCACGTGTTATATGTATATATGTATATACGTGTTATATGTAATGACACACATTGAACGTATCGATTTTCGACTAATTTCCTCCCCGGTCTCGTTTTCAGAACTTGAGCGAACACGTCAAATTCACCCCGCCGCAACGACGTTTCAACGGAACGAAACGATAAAAAATTAAAACGACGTGAGTGTGCGAGAAAGTCGCACGCGACCACCACCCTTTACTTTGTCGAAAACATTTTGTGCAAGCGCCCGTTTGCGACCGCGCAAGTTTTTCAACGGCATCGTGTAATGATAACACGTAACGTCGTGTTTTGGATGTGTATACTTAAGGTCGTTGATTGGAATAATTGGAAACCGAATGACACGACACGGCTTTAAGCAAAATGTCCTAGTACAAGTACTACATGAGTATACCGAATTGCTCAGGTCGACAATATTTTGTTGGTTACGACTGATTATGGACAGTCGCCCCACAGAGCATATTTTAAAAGTAATTTGTACTGGATTGCACTGTAACTAAGGGCTAAGCCAAGTGCTTATCCCCAGGTACCATTTTGGTTTATGACTTAATTAAAAAATTGTTTAATCGCCCGTGATCATGTTCTGTTCCCCTGGGATAATTCGCAATGTACTAAAATGATTATTTAAAATAGTAGTGGGAATCTTTCCTATGAAAAAAAAAAAAAATTGAATTTTAAAACAAGATATTGAAATAATAATAATCTTTTTTTATTAGATTCTGAGTAGAGCGAGGAATGTATTGGTTTTACAATGGTGTTTTTTTTTTCATATCTATGCCTAAAAATTCTATCAAAAAGAATGCTCCGATCTTTACAGTCGCAGTTAGTTTGCGGTAGTACGTAAATCGCATCTGGATGATACTTTAAAGAAGTCATTAATCGATTTTTTTTCAAAAGTGCCTAAAAAACAAAGTACAAAACTATCGAAAAATTACATAAAAACGAATTCGTTGAAATCGATTGTCGTTATTTCTTCGTAATTTTAAACTAATGGCTATAGAAACTCGAAATATTCATCAAATGTGTAAATTTATTAAGAAAAAAATATTTGTTTTAAGGAAAAAAATTTGAAAAATTTTCTTTTATTTTGAACTATTTATAACTGTTATTGGTTTTGAAATATTTAATTCATAAAAATAGTTAGTTTTTGTTGTATGCCCAAAACATTACACTGAACCTCCGCTCAGAATCGTTTTATCAAATGCAATTGTATATTATTGCTTTCAAATGAATATGATTACAATACACTCTAATATTTTTATCCAAGTAATTCACTTAAGTGACATTCACAACACCTCGCGACTCACTACCTCTTTTTATTTTATATATAATGTATGATTATATTAATCATAATATACGATTTAAAAACATAAATTTAAATATATTTAAAAGCCAAACGCAAACGGGATATGATACCCAGTCCAGGCGCATTCATTGCATTATTATAAATAACAACTACTACAATATTAATAACGTGTCATCTTAATAATTACTCCTAAATTTATTATTTTTAACAAATATCAAATAATAAAACATCATAAATTCTTGGATTGAGTAAAACCATATCGTATTAATATGTTCTAAATAAAGAGCTCAATTTGTCTCGTTATACGTACGTTGTACGATTTAAATAAAATTATACGTAATACTGAAATGAATTATGTGACACGAGTAGGTTCAGGAGCATGTTAATAAAATATTTAAAGTGATTAAATAAAATAATAAACTGGTTTTGTCATCACCAAGGCTGTTTTCATTTATATAATAAAATACGGTTAATAGATAACATTTTACGTACTCGTATTTTCTTTTCTCGGGATATTTATATATTTTACATGTTTATACGGCAAATAAAAGTCTGAAGCTGCGGCGTTCAGAAGAATGTCTGCAGTAATTATTATTACTTATTCTGTTGGTTAATTGCCGCCGCGTTTAAAATCCTGGAACACGAACACAGATCCATTTTATGCCATCATTATTTTATTTTTATATATATATATATATACTGTAATCCGAAAAGACATAATACCTAACTGTAACCCTTTATATGTTTTTAATCTGAAAAAGATCTGTGATTGTGTAAAACTCATTAAAAACATACATTTAAAACGTGTACACATAGCATCCTATTGATATAATTCGTTGAGGGCACTAAGATATCAATAAGGGTCCTAGTCCAATAACGTGACATGGATTTTAAGCAAATGGTATATATATATATATATATATGAGTAATCCATTCTCAAATTGGATGACGTGAAAATTCGGAAATCTCATAGAATTTTTTAAGATCTTCAACGTGTACGTTGAATTATTTTTCTCAGAAATTACACGGTTTTGTAAAATATCTTCTAAAGTATAAAAACTGAATTCTTTTATTATATATATATATATATAATTTCACATGATACATAATCTATTGAAACTAAACCTACTGAAAACATTTGTTAGCGAAAAATGTTGAAAAAATAACGTCGACATTCGGATTCCGTATAGTTCGAATTTAAATCCTATAGGTATTATTATAAATAACCGTATTTTGATATATTTATGTATTTGAAATTTTTACGACATAACTCGAGTTGAATTAATAATAAATAACAATTAACACAAAAAAAGAACTTTCAAAATGGAGAGATATTTCGGGTACTTAAAAATATGGTCTCTATCCTCTGAGACCTGCAGGGTCTGTATATTATATTAAATCTACACGTTCACCAAAACAGTTTCAAGAGGATTTGCGTGGCGTTTCATGTTAGTCTTCTCGTGACGGTGTAAATCGTTGGCATTCTAGTCCAGATTATTTCAACTCAAAGTGTTTGTGCCATTCTTGTTAACTTTTACCGAACGTTTGTCAACAAATTACACAAGAATTTCCATCAAAAAAATCAATACTTATAAGTAGAATACAATTATAAATCTCAATTTGGATTCAATATTCGATATATTAAAGAAAAGGATTAATGCATATAATCACAATACTTTTATTTCAAATAAAAAAAAAAAAAGTTTAATAATTTCAAGAACATAACCGAAATAAGTAATATATTGTACAATACAATTTATATGAAATGTTTTATACTCATTCATTTAGGCAAATAAATTGTATTTTTCATTACTGAGAAAGCGTGTGAAACATACTTCCATAGAGTCTATGATGATCTGTATTCAATTTAAGCATTGTAGGTTTTGAAGTTGTACAATTGCAAATTATTTACTAAAAATACATTTTAATTTTTAGAAATTTACATTTACACAGGCATGTGTGTATAACTGCGATATTAAAATGGCATGTGAAATTGTATCTGCAGCGAACACATAAAACATATTCCAATATTTATTTCATATGAATGTAACTTCATATTTGGTAATATTTGATAAATTTTCACCAATAACTTTTCAGTCTATGAGTCATTTTTTATAATCTTTTTCAAAGTGTAATAATTTTTTTTAAACGAATAAACGATCTGTTATACTCTACACAGTTATTAATCAATCAATATAGCCACTTATAAAAATACCTATTTTTTAAGAGAGGTATTGTAGATGCAAAATTTTTCAAGGTAAAAAAAATATCATGCTATATAACTCATAAAAAATGTGTAATTTTCAATGTAAGACATATAAATATTAAAAAAAAAAAAAATTATGTTATATATGATATAAATGACACTTGATAGAAAAAGTAATGCGCATTTTATAATCGTTGGTGGAAAATGGTTACTACTGCGTTTATTGTGCGCGGTTTTAGTTTACATAATATATTTTTCGAAAAAATCATTTCTTTTCTATACGAAGTAACTGAAACTCATTATCGCGATGAAATTATTCGCGAAATCGGTTACTCGCAAATTATGCAAATTTTAAAGAAAATAAATACTTTTATACTTAAATTATCGACGTATAAAAAAAAATTATTATTATTATTATAAAGAAAAAAATGAGATATTCAAAATATGTGAATGAATGCGTTAAGAATCCATTTAGTAATCTCGTACAGTTTTTCGCACGTGATAATATACACGTCTATTTATTTTAATCAATTAACATTCGTTCGTGTGTACGTTGTGCGCGCCACAACTCCAGGCCTCGAGGTGAAAAAGTGGTAATAATAATCGTAATTTTTCTAACGCCTTTACGAAGATAAAACGAGTGAAATAAACTGATATTCGTGACACTGGGGTCAAACGTGAAGAATTCCCGCAGGGCCACGAGACGCACAGGCAATTGAGCCGGCAAAAACGTTTGATCAAGCGTCGACCATAAAATCAGCCCTTCCGCCTTCATACATATTTCAAATACGAGATATAAAAGGGGAAATGTCAACGATGAGGTTCATAAACATATACACCGAAATGCAATACATCAAGTTTTGTCTGGTACTCGTGTGCGTTTATATAATATGTACTTACTATATGCCAGGAATGATGTCTCGAACGTTTTTAGCTATTATAACATACACTTGTCTTCTATCAAACATTTTTGTTTGCGAACGATGTGCCGTATGCGGAAACTGACAGCCGCGTGTTATACGAGATAAAATGCTTATTGACTTTGCTGAATTTGGAAGTGTGTGTGTATACAACAAGCCGTTAAACTTTTACGAGCATATAATTAAAAACACGTCGTGATAACTATTAATTTATTTATAATTATCGCAAGTGTACTGTAGACTTCAACGCTGCGCGGAATTAAGTCCTGGTTAAAATTAACATTTGAAACCGTTTCGTGTATACTTCAATTGTATTAACTCTTAAAACCGAATCGAACCGTTTCCGAATCTGACCAACTCATTTTTTTTTTTTTTTTTTTTTTGAAATCATAAATTACCACTAAAATATTTAACAATTTTTTTGATCGTTTTCCCATTGCACACGTCAATATATTCAACGTGTTGTAATATTGCGTTCCGTTTTTATTTGTTGTTTTCCAACAATTGTCAATTTTTCGGACACTAAAATTATATGTTGTGCCAGTGACGTAATTACTACAAAAAAGGGAAAAGCATTCACACTACAATTTTCTAAAGGGACGACTGGAGTTATCACTTTTGCTCTCCGTCTGTTTTAATAGTAACAAAATCATCCGAGTTACCAATATAAAATTGTTCAAAAATATCCGGAATGCTTGGAACGATTATCAGTCAATCCTATCTATCTGTATTATATGATAATATTATAAACGATTTACCAACACCAAAACGATAGGTTCGAGTGTATTAATATTTTATTCGATGAAATTGTTATGCAAAACCTACGATCCGTGTAAATGTATGACGCAGATGTAGTTATAGTTAACGATCCGCGGATGTTGCGGACTGAATGAATGGAATCGGGATTGTTAAAAGAAACCCCGATATTTAACCGATGAAATTGTTAACGAAAAATGTCGAAAAGGTACAGTGAGCCGCGAGTTGTCGTCCGTGTCGCTTACGTCAATTACTTGGTTAAAAATTTTAGAATACATTGTTATCACTGTAAATAAAATTGTTATCACTATAGAAGTCATTGCGTTCGATAAAACGATTTTGACCGGAGCATCGAAAAATTTGAAATCGTTTTAAAAAGAAATGATGACTTCACGATTTTTAAAATTTTTTTTTTTTTTTTTAATATATAGTTGAAGTAACAAACGTCTGATATTGTTAAGCCTTCAAATCGAAAATCGCCTCTTTTTTATGAATTAAATACTTCAAAATCTACAAATGCCATGAATAGTTCAAAACTAGACGAGTTATTTTCGGAAAATTTTTTCCCGTCTACATATTTGGTGAAAATGTCAAGTTTCAACGACCAATAATTTTCGAAATTACAAAGGACTAATCGATAATAATCGATCTTGGAGAAACTGCGTTCTTATCGCCGTTTCTATTCAGTATTCCTGAAAACGAATCGAAAAATGGTACAGACATATAAAAATGAACGCATCGTTGTAAAACCAGTACGTTCCTCGCTCCGTTCAAAATATCGGGACGCAAAGGTTTTATGAGAAAACGATATTATTCGCCGTTTATAACTCATTTGTGTGTGTGTGTGTATTATACACTCGTATCGTGTTCAAACGCTGTGTGCAAACTAATAACTATTAACGCGATAATACGATATTTTATAAAAACGCGTTTTAAAACAATGATGATAATGTCCGGCGGTCAATAATATTGGAATATAATATTGTACGCCGCACTCAAAAAAATCATTTGGAATAAAAAAAAATGTTCGATGTAACGACGAACGACGAATAACGTCTGTGTTATTGATATACACACTCGGGGGGGGGGGGCGCGTAACGCGTACGATTGTTATTGTTATTGTTATCGGCGCGACGAATACCAAAGCGACGAGGAAAATCGAACGACGAAGAGGTGGGTGGCATCACTATGACGGGGTGGTCATCCGTTTGTCCGTCGTCGGTGTGTGGCTGTGGCGGCGGCGGGTGCGCTGGACGCATTATGGATGACCGCCATAAATCACACGTAAATCATAGCGCGTGTGTATATATACGCGCACACTCGACCGCCGCTTTCTCGGACCGAAACACAGAAATTCCCCTCTCGCCCATACACTCCTCGTCGTCGTCGTCGTCCTCGTTCCGTCTCTGTCCCCCGGGGACCGTACTACAATCTCGTCCGTACGCACACCACTGCGGCGGCGGCCATCTATAATTCTCGTGGTCTCGCGCCCGTGCGATTAAAAATTGACAAATCCCGAAGACGGCAATAATTCACCGGCTGCTCCTGATGCCGATCGTCGTCGTCGTCGTCGTCGTCGTCGTCGTCATCGTCGAAATATAAGAAGAAATTATACGCGCGCGTGTGTATAGTATGACTTTGGGTGAACGCGCGAAGACCGAAGAGGGGAGCCGCCGTGCGCAGTACGTATAAAAACTCAAATCCTATTAACGAAAATACTCGCGCACCCTTCGAAAAATTACACACACACACACACATAAAAATAATTTCTTTCGGCCGAGTCACGGTCTAAGTAGTAGTAGTAGTAGTAGTAGTAGTCGTCATCGTCGTGTCGTGTAATTTAATTACGTTAAGTGTTGTTGCGTATGCGTTTATTTTATGCCCGCGTACACGCCACAACGCGTTTTAAACGTTTTAATATGTATAAACGACCTGACGTCGTGTCGCCGTCGTCGTCGTCGTCGAAACGGGCGGTTAGGAGGAAGGGGGGGGGCAAGAAGGAAACAAAAACACGAAAACGCGAAAAAATAGTGAAAACAAACTGTCAAACGCACGACTACGGGTTGTATATTTTTATTTTTTTTTTCCACTAGGGTGCCGCCGTTCCTCGAGCGAGGAGTTCGCACTCCATTTACTTTGTCAAAATCGCTCGCGCGCCGGTTTTTCGTTATACATATTATATGTGTATACAAGGTGTCACAATCGCAGAGATCCGACAAATGTTTATGTAATTGTTATAATATTTTTTAAGTGTATAACAATTATTATTATTATAGGACAATCGTTGTATTTTAGAATGTTTTTTTTTTTTTACAACTAAAAATAAACGTTTTATTATTTGAACCCTCGTGGGAAAAATCCAAAACTTTCACGAATTCGTTAAAAACGAGGGGGGGAAAAAAATGTCCATTTCACACACACACACACATGCGCGCGCGCGTTCTTCTTCCGTGTTGGTTTTGTACGCGGTTTTCTTTTCTTTGTAAACGTCGATTTCGTTCGTGCGTATTATTGCCACGTATTTCCTAATACGGACCGCGACGGTGTAGGAGTACGTCGCACGAAAATCGCGCGATAAAAAAAATCCGACACGATCCGAGAATGCATTCGGAACGGTAATTACCGCGAAACGGCGGTGTAGTATAACGATTTTAAGGGACGACAGTTTCGCAATACCGCGGTAATTCTTCAGATTTCTCCGCGTATACACCCTGTATACACGCGTGCATAATAATTTATACGCGCGAACAAAACGTCCCGTTCGCGTGCGCGCCCGTTGAGCGCGACACACGATTAATGGAGACTTTTAAACTGCGAGACGACCGCGCGCGCTGCAGCCGATAACGAACGGCCGCGCCTGGAGGACGGAGAGAAAAACCAAAAAAAAAATAAACAAAAAATAAACCTCTCCCCCGACGAAAGTGTTGTTGTGTACGTATATAAGTATATATTATTATTTTTTTTCCACGACGTTTCTTCGAAACTGAATTATTGTTGCTTTTTAAAATCTCTCACTTAATTTTAAACGAGTAACGCCGTATACGCGCCGTCCGTGTCACACTGCCGTCGCCCACGTTAAATTCCGCATAATACGCCTGTGCGTACAGGGACAGAACAAACGATGTTTCCCCCCCCCCCCACTCCTGACGAGGAGTTCTGATCGCGAAACCGGTGAAACGTCTGTTATCGCGCGCACCGTGTCTACTACGACGAATGCGGTTCACGAAATTATTAATACGACGTTTCTTAAAAAAAAAAAAAAAAAGCCCGCGTTATTTGTAACACAAATATATTCTTTTTTTTTTTGCTCGCAATCTAAGAGGTCCGTGAGAATCTGTTTCCCGCGGATACACCACTTACCAATTTTTTTTTTTTCCATCGCAAAATCTCTAAATACCTAACCGAGCTCGCGTGTACGTAAATAACATTGTATAAAGACACCGGTTGGAAAATTACTAACCATCCTTTCGATCGCTGTTTAAATTACAGGATTCTTCGACAGACCCGTGGATAAAGGGTGTGAGTGCACCGATACTTTGATTTTCATCATTTTCGCGAGCGCCCAATCCATGTTTAAAATCGCCCCCCCCCCTTCCCCGTTATTTTGTCTCGGATCCCCGAAGCATCGCATCTCAAGGGTTTCCGCCAGCCTACGAACACGCGCGTGACGTTTTAAGAAAAACCGCAAACAGAACGTGAATTACAATAATTATTAAACGATTGATCTTTTTATGAGAACGTACGTGCATTTTTCTCGTCGCCCGCTGACGGCAAAATTTTAAACGCAACACACGTTTATTTATTTATTTATTTATCGTCCGAGAAACAATATAATATACGGCGTTCTATTTTATATCGGCTAGGTTACCGAGACTATTTTTTGTTTTTTCAATAACGTTTTATATCGCCGTTCTATTATTATTATTATTATTATTATTATTATTATTATTATACGCTCGAGGTATGCAACAAACCGTATACCATACGTACAACCAACGTATAAATATATACACTATACACTCGTCGGTAATATATATTATGGACGTTCGGACCCTCGGAAAGTCTCTCTCGGGGGCGACTAAATATATTTATACCCCCCTTTCTTTCCCAGTTACGTGCGTATTTATCAGCCATATACGACGTGCTTGGACGGTGTACACCTTTATGATGCACGTACTTATATACACAGGTGTGTGTTCGGCGGTGGTCTTGGTATATTATTATCAATTGTGCACATTATTGTCGGACCCGAAGTCGTAAAAACGCGCGGTCCTATCCACGGTGTTCACCGACCGCGCCGGTATATACGGCGGTGGTTACCACAGCTGACCGACCCCCGCCCGAGCCTTTTCCGCCGTCGGACGTCCCTGTGTTCGACAATCGAAATCTTCGAAATTCCACATCCCCTCGTATTATATTGTGTCGAGAATGCCAAAATGTTTGGCACAAACTCTTCCGCGTCTACGGCGGATGCTCATAACCGGTGGTCCGCGACAAGAAGTGACTCTGCGCTTTTTTTTATTATTATTATTTTTAAAATAACGCAAAACTAAATTTGTTCCGAATTCAATTCAAATCCTTCGAACGGATCAAGGTAGGAATTGTTATGTTTCGAATGTAAATTTTTATCATAAATTTTATCGGACGTGTATGTATTAGTTTTGCAATTAAAACAAATCAGTGTAAACCGATTGGACATCAAATATGATATGCGCGTGCTGCTGCGTCCTATAAGGTCCCAGATTTCGAGGCAATAATACAATCAAAACAACAGCAAATGTCACACAGGAACTTGAATAAACTGAACGCTAAAAAATATCACTCGTACGCATCCTTAACGTGGTTATTCACAACTGAGCCTTAATATACTCGTAATTATCGTTCGTAAATAATGGAAATGAGAGATTTTATTGGTTTTCCGGAGGAGGGGTAGAATTGGAAGTCTGTGTTTATAATACATACCTGAAAGAGGTCCACGATCCAGAACCAATGATATTACAGACCCGAGTCGAATGGAAGTTATTGAATTCCATTTATACGATCCAATGAGCGCGTGTAATATGCCGAAGGCCTTCGAGCCCGTCTCTATAGGATCTCTGCAGTGCGTTATGTTTTTGGGGCAGCGAAAAAAAACGCCGAGGGAATTTGAAGCGGTAATTGCGCTTAAATAATCCGTTTCAATAAAATTTAGCAATATTTTATGTTTAAAAAAACGTGTATTTAACTTCGATAATATGTGTAAAAATGTGTTTGTTTGACTCGTTTGCTTCTGTCACGTCTATAAAATATCAATACATTAGCTATACACATGGCCTCATTAGACGATAATTCGAATGGATTTGTGTCTCGCACACACACACACACACACATATATATATATACAGAGAAAAACGTGTTTTCCGTGAAATTTAATTCTCCAAAAATAAATACATTTTTAAAGTTATATTCTCTTCTGTTACATCATAAAATACAATTACAATTATATATTCATATATACTAATTTTGTATTACTACTACTATTAAGACGACGTCAAACAATTTAAACGTTATATATATTTTAATTTCTAAACATTATTCGTTGTTTTTTTTTTTTTTTTTTGACGAAATTTTCTCTCGTAACGTTTATCACCGTAGGATCAAAACTACTTGGTTAAGAAACGTTACAAAAGGGATAATCGAGCATAGCTTTTTTAGCTAGCCTCCTCCCTTCTCCACACGGGTCTACCGTACGCTTCTGGGTGTACCAACAACACGCGTTATTTGTCGTTGTTGTGCATATGTCGACGATTATACGGCATGGCGTGCGTACGCCTATGTAATAATACACTGCTGTTTCTCTTTATTTTCCCAGTCCCTTTTCATTTTTTGTTTTTTTTCGGTGCCAGAAAACTACGACGTGCTGTCGTATCCTCCCCGCCTCAGTATCATGACTGCATAGCGATAGGGGCGTTTACCGCATATACCATATAGACCGCACGGCTAAAGCGTATAATTATAGCGATATACTCGTATATATTATATAGGTAACCAACGCGTGCGTTTCGCGTGGAACAGTTTATGAAAAAATGTCGATTTAGCGTGTGTTCGAAATACCGGAGATGTATTATTATTATTATTATTATTATTTCTCCTCTCGCCTCGCGCCGCATTCCGCAGCGGACTATACAGGTTTTGGTTCTCTTCCTCCTCCGCGCGTCACATAACTCCTTGACAAGTGGCGTCATCGGTACGAGAAGAGATCCTTCTGGTTCGCGTGTTTTTTTTTTTTACTTTTTAAATTGCCGTAGTCGGGATACTGTTTTTTCTTTTTTTGTCCCGCCCCGTCCCGCGTAATTGGACTCGAGAAGAAGTGCCACGAAATCGAATCCAACTGGTTAGGGATAACCTCCTACGTAACATATTAGCTTCACATATACACGTACGGTTTTTGATATATTATGCCGGAAAGAGGCCGTTCTTCAATGCGAACGTGGCAAATATCATTTCATATCAGTCTTACAGATTCAAAAATGGTAGGGGGGAAGAGGCCGAAGTCGTAATTATAATTATAAGTCGTCGAGAGTTAAATATACTATTTTTCGTGTTAGAAAAATTCGACTGATATTTAAAGGCTTAACATCAAATCCTGAATATTTGCGTGTACAAAACTATTATGAAAAATTGCAGACATAAAATACGTACGCGAAAAGTGCAATGAATTTAAAAAGTACGTTGTGATCGAAACGAAGAAAGATATAGTTTTATGATTTGTCAGAGTACTAGAAACCCACTGTGATATTTAGAACTGAAGACGAATATACCGGTGTTATGACTTATAGAAAGAAGAGACGGTAAAACAAAAAAACCTTCCCTCAAGGCTTTACGAAACATATGAGTAAATACGTCCGATACGAAAAAAAGTTACCCGAATAGTACAGTGCGGTGTGAGACAGTACGCTGATGATTTTATATTAACAATAACAAATTATGATAAAAAACTATCAAATCATAAAAATTATACCTCTATAAAGAGATATGCTTAACCCTCAAATTATAATTTTTTTTTATAACAAATTATATTTTGTAGATTTAAAACTGAAATGAAAAAAATATATAATTTCGGGATTTTGTTTCAAAATTTAATACTTTTTTATAGAATATTCTATTGCTATTTTAATAATTATTATAGTATGTTAGTAATTATCCTAGGGGAACTAGACATGATCACGGGCGTGTGAACAATTTTTTTAAGTAAGCCTTATTATCATAAACTAAAAAGGTACTATAGGGGGATAGACATTTGATTTAGTCCTAATATACTAAATATACTCTGAATCAAAGATCCTTAAACGGCTCTAGAACCACGTCACTTATTAGGCGTATAAATATTTAAAATTTATACATTTTCATAAAATAAATATATATCAGTAATCGATATATCTATAAGACATTATTTATACCTAAATACGTAATATATATATATATATATACGAATAATAATAATTCATTATTAATTTTATTTACTCGATGGTAATTAAAATAAATGGAATGATTCTCATTAAAAAATGAAAATAAAATCAGTTTTAATACACAATAACTTGGATTAAATTAGTGGTTGCAAGAGATGGCTTAAGCAGTTAGTCCATTAAGTTGTTGGACGACTTAAGTCCACAGTATTAAAATTAATTGCCATAATTGACGATGTAGCTTTTTAAGATTATATATACGTAATTATTATATAAACGTATTTTTTTTTTTTTTAAAAAAAAAAATCGTAATCTTTGGTCAGGTTTCTGTTTACCATTTATCTCAAACATTAATTATTAATAATCTTTTTATTTGTTCTGTAACTAAACGCTTTAAACGGGGGTTTGTTTTTTATTTTTTTTTTTTTTTTTAGAAATTACACCGATCTGGTAATACTTTCAAAAGTATCTCATAATTTTTAGACATAACCAGCTATTATAGCTCATATTATACATTGGCTTTAAAGGATTATTATTAAAGAGATTACCACATATTTCATTCCCAGCGTGTAATTACGAAATAAAATATTTTCAAAACAAAAGTGTATCCAAATTATTCCATTAGCTCAAACGAAATATTATTATATTTTGATAATTATGATGATTATTATATTTTGCCTTCGCATAATTTCAATACGGAAATAAATATGTTATTATATTTACTATACGACGTATAGGCGAGATTGGGAATTAACGGGATTTTGAAAATATTATACAAGACGTTTTGAGGACTAACTTCAATTTTTCTTGTATTAAAAAATATTAACATTTAACTAGTCACTTGGTCGTTGTTTTTTTTTTTTTTTTTAAATCGACAAAAAAATTCACTTTTAACTCCGTCCGTACGTATTTGCATTGACTTAAAGTGTTACGAAAATCCATTGATTTTTCCCTGCCGGTAAATGATTTATAGATGGTATGCATACATCGCGTATTACATACAACCGATTTCTTCTATTAACGGTTATCGTCGTCGCGTGTACAATATAAAATAACGTAATTATATAAATAACACTAACGGATTAGTTTTCACCCTGTTTTTCGAATAACCTCGGGTTAAACGTTATGTGTTTTAACACACGCGCATGGACACGGCACACGTCGCGATTGAATACGTGACAACGATAAAAAAAAAAAATAAAAGGATATTATGACGCGTGCATGTAGTATTATTTACTATAATATACTAGTACTATTTACTATTTGTAATTTTAGTATTTATTTTTTTTTTTTTAAATAATTACGCGTATTAAACGCCGTAATAACAATATGATTCTGAGTGCCCGAAATTTTTATTCTCATACCACGGAGAAAAATGTCTCGTTTTTTTTTTATTCGCGCACACGAATAAAACGTTCAAAATACGAACTACGAAATCATTTACTAATGATTTCACGGCGCGCGAAACCACGACCGCAGTTTACAGATTTGATAATATTGAGTAAAAAAAAAAACCCACATTCGTACATTTTTAATTTATTTCATTTTTTACTATCTGCATTACTGCTGCTGCTGCTGCTATCGTCTACGAACGATTAATTTTACATTCACATCGTTTTATGAGTATAATTTGTGTTTATTTATAGCCGTTTGGTACCGCCGAAATTGTCCTAGCGGATTAAGACGCGTATGATACAAACAATCCCAAGTGAGTAAGGAATTATTCGTTTTGTTCGTGTTTAAAACGACTTTCGGAATATTCCCTATGCGGCTGTATACGCAGTATGTACCACAGCCCTCAATCGTTTACGCGCGACCACCGTATCGTGTATTAAGAAACAATTCTAGTGCGACAATTCTTGCGCGACCGAAATCGACGACCATGGAAACGAACGTGTTTTATATCGTACCTGTCCGGACGATACATCCGACGAAAGAATCATAAAATACCTTTGCCGTATTCGACGTATTTCGGAAAATCGTTATAGTCCATTCCAGACACAAACCTACGCGGATCGACTGCATGAAATTGTCCATTGCCAATAGGCGACGGCAATTCTCTCCCTGTATAATCATACCCGCTCGATGCACATTCACATGCGCACGTCAAACCGTTAAAATTTAAAAGTGGTTAAAAAATGTTCATCGCATTACGACCGCGGGGGTCAGTCGGAAAATCAATAACGTTATTTTTTCTCGAATCTACGGTCTTCTACGCGCAGGATTACTGCTATTTTACTGTACCCTATTACGAATCGAAATCAAACCGCATATAACGATCGGACCAGTGATTCTCCAAAGCCGATACGCGACAAAGATTTTTTGTTTTTTCGATAAATCAATAATATAATATTATGTAAAGCTTCGTAACAACGAAATAAAATATTACTCGTATAATTCGACTATATAACGTGGCACCGTATGCAATTGGGGGAGGGGGGGGTGTAATACAAAATTACGAATGTTTTCATTCCTTTTCTTTTCCTAATCGCGTGTTGGGTCTCTCGGAGGTATTATACACATCGTGTGTGTGTATTATTATCCGTAACGCCGCATTTAATTCGTTATGCCCACAATTGATCCTTTTAATGAAATTACACAATTACACGCGTACGCCACCGTCCCGCGTATAAATATTAGTTGTCCTAAATATTAAAAGGTTGCCGCCACGTAACATGTCTGTCTGCCGCGTGATGTTATTTTAAGTGTAGGGTCGTACGTGTGTTTGTGCGTGTACATGTATAAAACAAGTAATTTTTTTTTTTTTTTTTTTATACACGCACGCATACGATATGCGTGTGCAGAGCACAAAAAAAAAACTTCCGACGACGTCTGTGACGATGGTTTTTTTTTTCTATTTTTTTAACGTTTTTATGGATAATAACGTTCATCGCTTGACGAATGAAACAGTTATTTTCCATTCGGATTTATCCGACAAAATTAATTTCGAATTCGAATGCGAAGACCAAGTGGGTTAACCGCTATAACACAACAATATGATCGTAACGGATATATAGTTCAGAAGTGAAAAATTATACGTTTCGACAGGATGCGTAGTTTCGAGTTTTCGGCGTAGAAATAAACGACACGAATAACGGCGTAGACATTAGACGCGCTATCGCTAACGTCTTCAAAAAATCCAAACGGAGTGTTACATAAATTAAAAACCGCATTATATAAGTGGACAGTGATTATATAGTCCATCGCATAATGTGCATGTCAAACGTGGCTAACGACTGAAGGGGATAAAGCAAATAAATAGCGGTCCTTCAAAGGACTTATAATTATCATGTATTTATAAGCAATAATCATTAATCGCGATAATTCGAAGAAATCAAATAATATGTAAAAAAAAAAAAAAAATTGTAGCCGTTTTGATTTTGTATTATTATTATTATTATTTTTATGAATGTAGA
Organism: Chaetogeoica ovagalla; assembly: GCA_032441825.1. Classification (NCBI taxonomy): domain Eukaryota; kingdom Metazoa; phylum Arthropoda; class Insecta; order Hemiptera; family Aphididae; genus Chaetogeoica; species Chaetogeoica ovagalla. The sequence continues at coordinate 11,297,183 of CM063723.1, read as the reverse complement.
CTGTGATGGAAAAAAAGTTATCGCGTTTTTTAAAAGGAAAACGACAACGGCCGCGCGCATTATTCAAAACCACGACTATCTGCCTTATAATTGCACTCGGCAAGAACTGTGTAAATAAAACAACGTATACGCTTTCGATACAGTTGGCGGATGATCAAAGACAAATATGGTATGACGTATACGTACACATATTATTAGGAAACGACAAGTAAAACAAGCACGGTTTATTATAACACAAAAGGGGTACGATGTACGTAAATATTATTATTGTCTTCGGTATAGAATAATTCGCGTTTGCAAATACAAATTATTGGACTTTCACGAAAATCGTACACCAAGACTTGCGATGGTGTATCTGTTTGTTATTGCATATCCATTTTCCAGTGCCGAATGAGTTTAATCTCTTCGTATTAAACTGAGGTGATGTTACCGTAGAAGACATCACCATATATTATTCACCTCAAAAGAAGAAATAAACACTGGACCTAACCTAAACTAATATAAATTTCATTTTATAATAGCCCGTAATCACGACTGACAAATCGGCGCGGCCAGTATGTAATATATTCTACATATTACAATACATATACACCTATTTTTTTTTTAACGTAGCTTAACATTACCATTTTGGTTTCAAAGTTAAGTGCTGTTGTGTATATTAACAAAAAAAAAATGCCACAATAGCCTAATGCCCGAGAGAGGAGGTAATATAGCACTACCAAAAGAGTTAACGTTCATCCGGTAGTCAGTATTTAACGTCTTTAAATCCTAACACATAATTTAACGATAGTCTTTCAAGTAACTACTTTGAAATCATAATAATAAATACTTATGATAAAAACGGTAATTAACTCAATAATTTTCTCCTGTACTTTGCTATAATTGTTTATGTTTACGACCTGATACGCGTTCTCCGTCATACAGCGAATGACAATGGTACGAGAAAACGTATAAATACACTTTACACCACACAATATAATCTACGATCCAAAATAATATTGATAAACATTCACTACGATTGTTGCGTTTAATAACAAGTGGAATAAATAATTTTTTTCGCTCATTTGTTATTGCGTAATTTTATTATTATTATTATTTTTTTTTGTAATTTCATTAATAACACTATAAAATCAATAAAAGTGATTTACAATGAGTATGATATATTATAATAATTGTTAACTAAAAGGAAAAAGAAACAGGAACAATATGATATAAAATGCAAATAAATAAATATTTGTCATACGGTACATAACTTTAATAAATCTTAAAACTGAATAAAAATTTTTTTTTTGTGCCGCAACATAATCTCTTTGGATTTTATAATGTTTCCTCAAAATACGAATAGACTTATTTTTTAATGTTTTACTGGTTATAGGACCCCAGAATTCACCTATGTCCGTGCCTCATATTATCTTAGTTATGTGCCTGCGTGACTGACCGAATAGAGAAATCAAATAGTATTGATTAAATTTCTTGATAAGAGAATAAGTGACGTGTGAAGAAAGGGATCGAATACCTTTTCTTCTTTTCTTTTTTAAATACATCAGCGTTCCTCTCCTTGTTTTTCTAAACGAATCACTGGCCAGTGGTCAGGGACTCATTTTTACACTTTTATAGTCTTATCCCACAAACGAAAAATGTTGTTATCGGAGCGAAAACGATATCAGTTTGACGTTTGATAGTGATAAAAACATAATCACATCTAAACGAAATGCTATGACTTTTGAGCGTATATCAATCGTGTTAAGTCAAACGAGAATCAAAAATCAACAATGAAACAGAAGTGGCTGATAAATATGGGAATAATATTCGTTGAACATGAAGTAACAACAAAAATAACTATGATAATATAATTGACGAATTAGCATAAAAAAAGCACGAATGTTTGAAAATTATAAACGTATATATTATGTAAAAATGTTCATTGAAAATTACATTTAGGATTATGCAATATAATATTTTATTATTTATAAATTTAAATAAACGTTTTTCGCGATTTTATTGGTTTCTTTTTTAAATACGTAAGTGGTAACGGGATGGTGGTGATGAGGTACAAAAATCATCGACTTGCCAAAATGGACCTCACTACGGCTCTGAATGAGGGTTAAACAAATCTCGGGATTAATTTTTGCGGGGACAATAATTATAGTTAGGGCACATTTAAGGCGATAAAGTAAAGAGCCCCGCGTAATTTACAATCTATTTTGTCCCGCAAAAGCTAGCGTCGTCGTTAATGGACAAAACACTTTGCGGACGTACGCATCATTAAAGAGAACTAGACGTTAGGCGTTGTGAAAACTCAATAACACGAAATTCAGACTTTTCTGCAGAATCGACTAAAAGATTATTTGCGGATTTTCGAGTATAAAAAAGAAATGTAAATTCGATGTATAGGACTAAAATAATGTTTGCTCCAAACGCTGAAACGTCTAAAATCCACGGTCCTGTGTCAACACACACACACGCGCGCGCGCATACAAGAAATCCGAGTAAATATTTAATCGCACGCCGTCGTGCAAAGCAGTAGCCAGCAAGCAGACGGATCCACAACGAGACGGTTTCGCGTTATTTTTTTCGTTTTTCGCGTTTCCCGCGATGGAATTTATGTCCGTTTGATCCGCGGCGGACCGACCATCGCCAAACGCTACAGCTCCGGGGCACAGTCCCGCGCCGCGGCCGATTGATGCGTACGCCGAACGACCGCAGACTCGCAACGTATACACACACACACACACACGATGTACACGTTAGTTATCACCGAGCACGGGTCGAGTCCACGTACGAACACACACTAAGTCTCTCTGTCTTTCGCCGGGTGCGCGTACGAGGTGTGAGTAGTGTAGTGATGATCAGAAAAACGAGGAGACGAGGAAACGCACACACAACACGTCAAGAGACCGGCCGCCGTTGCCGTTGATATTGATTTCGACCCCGCGCGGGCCCGATGATCGTCTGTGGCTATAAGCTCCGAGGCGTCGCGGTGGCTGTGGCCGGTAACGAGCTCTCGTTTGTCGTCGTGTATTCTTCTTCTCGTCGTCCAGCCCACTCAGCCCCGACAACGACGTCGTCACCACCGCCGCACGCCGATGCCACGCTCCGGGGTTAGGTATTTTCCGCTAGTACGCTCTCGTGTCCGTTCGTCGCCCGTATACGCGGATGAGCATTTTTCACAACTGTCCACAATAATAATAATATATGGTGTGTGTATGTTAGATTACGTGATAATATCATCGCGTTCGTTTGTCTCGTATAAATCGGTCTCGAACGCTCCTCGTTCGCCAAACCACAGATTAAATGAACTACAGACGGATCGCTCAGCCCGAGAACAACAGAATAATGTGAATACGCTCTTCTGATTGGCTCCCCTCTTCGCCAAACCAATGTGGTGGTCGCACGTGACTATACAAATTATTGTACTGATATTATACGATATTATTGTACAACTTCTGTATTACCCCTCAAACAATATTATCATAATAATAATAATAATAATAATAATAATAATAATAATAATAATAATGGTTATTATAAAATTAACGCGGAATGAGCACCGATCGCTTTTCAACTGCGTGTATATTTGACACGAGCACCAAACCAGAATATTCACGAGATTCGTTTTACGTAAACAACACAAATACATTAACTCACGGAAGTAATGTTTACGTTTTTAAGTAATATACATCGTGAGCTTACACTTATTTGGAGATTTTTTCGAATGACGTTATTTTTTTTGCCTTTACATCGCCAGTGATCTACCTGTATTCATGTAATCTGTGACCAAATTGCATATTATTATTATTATTATTATTATTATTATTATTATTATTATTATTATTATTATTATTATTATTATTATTATTACTATTATTATTATTATTATTATTATTATTATTATTATTATTATTATTATTATTATTATTATTATTATTATTATTATTATTATTATTATTATTATTATTATTATTATTATTATTATTAATACTACAAGATCTTTTAAATTATACTTATGGTATATCGAAACGAATATAAAATTGTATTGATGAGAAATCGGATACGAAGAAAAAAAAGTGTAAAAGGTGCTTATGATGAGGCATACATTATAGAAATGTCGTACTCGGATATTATTTTATATCTTTCCATTTGAAATCGGACGATTCAATAATTTTAATTTGACGGTATTTAATACGTTATTTTTTATATAATATACATTGCTAAACACTTACGTCGTGGGCAACTGTTATCCTCTTATAATAATAATAATACGCAGCCACTAGTGAAATATTCGATTACAGAACGTTTATGCCACGGCGCTGCACAAAAAAAGTTACTACCCTCCCCGTATATTACGCAATTAAGTATAAAACATGTCTGTAAACTACTCGATTTCTTTAAGTTTCGCCTTACGCATCGGCCTTCTCCCCAGTATAAAGTTCTTCGACAGTTTTCAAAGTTTAAACAAACTTACCTGTAGTAGCTATAGCATAACACAATATATATATATTTATATACTTATTGTACAGGCAAAAGTCAAACGCCGCGTTAAACGAACAATTTTAACATAACATCTGTTCGTTATAAGTTATAACGTTTCTATAAAATACTACACGATTACACGAATAAAATCATAAATTCGATTTGCCTATAACATATTGTGATGATATATCGTACATGTTTATAGTTTACCGAAATATTCGATTGTATTATTATAATTGACACTACTCAACAAGACGGTCTTATTTTCGCCCCTTAAGGCGACAATGTTACAATGTAATAATATAATCCGTTATTATATTATATATAAAAAAAATAATTAAAGTACTCAATACAATTGAATGAATCGATATTTTTCCGAGTATTAACACAAACTCACAATTATTATTATATACGTAATGTGTATGAGAACAATACTATGACGAAAAAATATTGTAATAATATATTATAAATATTATAATTGTATTTAATAAAGACAATAAACGATTACACATTAACTTGAAAACAAGAACAACGATAATACACTCAATGATAATAATAGAAAGAGTGAGAACACAATTACCGATTATTACAAAAAGCAAGTTTTATTTGTCTTTAAAACTTGAACGGCGAACTTATATTCCAACATTTTTCATTCGGTTTATTATTAAACAAAAAGAAAAACAATAAATTTCATTGACATTGATTATGACGGCACACTATACCAGTCATATATTTCCATTACCGTTGTATTATAAATATTTGTCTGAAAGGCTATTGATACAAAATATGAATGCGTAAAGGATTATTTTAAACTATAGTTGCATTGTGTAATTTCAACCTGTTCCGTTTATGTATCAAACCATACGTATATATCAGCTATTTATACAGTTTAATTTCTATGAAAGACTATACCTTCACTCTTTTAAATTGAACAGGAAATAATTTTTAAATCCGAATGGAATCAAACCAGTCTTGTATTGAAATACTATACAGCCATCTATATTAACATATAGATTCATAAATATAACTAAAAATAATCTTAACATAATCCAAGTGGGAAAACTATTTTCTTATTCGTAAATTATATTTTTGGTATTTTCTAAGAAAACTTTAAGAATATCCTAAACCTAAAAATCCACTATGATTTACAGAATTCACTAATCTCAGTTTTGTGTTACAACTTTGGAAATTCTTAGTGAGTTATATACATTTTATTCCTACCAACCTTAAATTTATGTTGTATTGTCTAGTTAAATATTTTATTCGCTTTAATATTTCCAATACTATTAAAATCCAATAATAATAATAATATTATGGATTTTTATGACGAATTTTTTTTTCATCTTTATGATGAGTATTATTGTTATATATAGATAAAAAATTAAAGCACCAAAATGGTATATCAGGGATAAACGTTCCTCAAGTTTCTAAACGGAATCGTTTTATTTGAAAATTTGATGTCTATAACAATAAATCATTAAAAATTTTTTTATTCTAAATCTGCTGCGAAAAGTCCTATTACAACGACTTTTACAGGTTTTCGTATTTTGTCGACCGCAGAAAACCATTAGAAATCCATAATTTAATACGCTCTATGTAATTTTTTTTTTTTTTTTTTTTTGAGGCTTTCATCCATAATCGGCTGAATGTGTCTCCGAGGGTAAAAGGGAGTATATTATATTCTATATAGACGTGTACATAATACAAATTCGTGACCCTTTACTGCACAATTATCGGTTACACTATGTATTATAAAGATTATTATATGTATTATGCGGTAGGGACGCATGCAAACGCCCTGCGATTTGGAATATTATTCCGTCCGAGCCCCTCCGGTAATTCAGTCCGTATCGCCGTTCGACTGACCCCGCGTTATGTTTTTTATCCACATATACCACGTGAATAATAATGAAATTATTCCGGACAAATAAAACTGTAGAAATGCTTTAGAACAGTGGACTGAATTAGAAAGTACATAGCACGTCGAGAAAAAAAATTTTCCCTGCTCCGTTTTTTTCCGTTTCTATAATAATTAATTGTCGACCGCCAATTTACATGTACGGAAAAACGTCAGAATTGAACGTTTAAAATAATCGAAATGCTTATGCGGGTAGAACTCTTTCGATTTTCTAATCGATGAGATTCGAATCGGTTAATGAATTTATTAAGCAATTATTAATTACAAAGATAATAAAATATATATTTTAGGTAATTATTAATTTTTGACAATGATCGCCTAATAAACGAAATAGTTTTTTATTGGATTCGGGCTGCGCACACTCGGCATGAACTTTGCGCCCGCTCGTATTTGAAAATATTGCGCAACACTACTCGGCTCAGAGTGATTTCGTGGTCGTGTTGTAAATTAAAAAACAAAAACCTAACCGCGCAAGAAATATTTACAAACGTTGAAAAAACAATCGTGAAATTTCGATGAGGCGTTTGGACGACCGAAAACGCCCTTCGGGGCTATATAAAATACGATACGTATGTGTAATATACGCTTTATCATTATAGTGATATATAATAATAAAGATGGGTGAAAAACGCTGCGCGAGGGTCGTTGTGCTCGTAACGATGAATATAATAGTATATAAGTATACTGAAAAATAAAAGCGTATTGGAAGTAATAGAATCAAACAGTTGATCGAGTGGTGGTCCGAGACGCGCCGCGCGCTCGTATAAATGTTATATATATATACTCGTATGTACGTACGCACACACACACACGACGTTATGCGGTATTGTCATATTATGTCCCTCCTCTCCCCGTACCGTCCGATGCTGGACGATACTGGATGAGTCTCTACCGACTCTTTCCCTGCAGGGTCTTTCGATCTTGTTGCGTCCGACGGGCTACTGTGTCGGTGTATAAATAGAGCACCTTTGGGAAATTTCGACGAGTTTTTCTCCCGTGTACAATGGGGTCAACGAAAATGAATTACAGCTCGCCAAACACAAGGTTTACCACCCGCCTTACAGTTATTATTATTATTATTATTATTATTATTACATAATATTTATAGCCACTGGCCTATCGACTCAACCCCCCTCCCCGCGTCCGCACACCAAAAACTCGTCTACTTTTCGCGTTTTTATTGCTGTAACGGATATATTCTATACTATATCGGCGGTACTTTATTATTATCAAATGGTAGCTCTTATCCGACATCGCGGCTATAGGCGTCCAATTTCAACGACATCGTTTTCCTCTCCTGCACAACCTAATCGTTCCAATAATCATCAATCATGTCTCGGCACTCGCCGCACCTCATTCTCATCCAATTCTTGTCGTCTTTATTTACAGATTTCCCTTCTGTAACTGAAATGTATAGACGGCTATCTATCAGACTAGGTGACGCGAGAACAAACGACGTATGGCTGACCACCATGCGAGGAGAATCCGGTTGTTCAACACCAGTGGGGCTGCTTTTAGCCCCTACGATCTGTTAACTGTTATAAGAAAACAAACGCTCTTGATTGTTTCTGAGTAATTAGACAACTGCATGGAATACAGGCCATGGACTTGTTTTGTCTGTTATGCCCGTATCTATTACAAAATATATCGGTATTAATAATCGGTATCGGAATTATGTGCGACATTTACGTGTCCTCCTCTTTTCCACACGTCACACATGTTCTACTACGCTGAGCCACTATCACTGCAGCGATGAGCAACTCACTGTGGTCATATTGTCATTGAACAAAACTTAAAATGATTAACAAACTATTGCAAACAGATTGAAAACAAACCGTATCTCGATATTTTCTGTAGTTTTTACATGATCCCAGACACGAAAAGAGATATTTTTTAAACATTTTTTCTTTCTTATATCGCATGTTTCGAGATGAAATGTGACGGAAAGTAATAAAAATTATAAAAAATAAAAAAAATCTAAAATAGGCACAAATAACACAAACACGTTTTAATATATAAATTTGTTTTTTTTTTTTTTAATTCGTGAGATTCGGGGATTAACCCCACCTAAACCAAAAGTTCAATTAAAAATATTATTGTGTATTGGTCGATTTATATAAACACGCGTTTAACGTTATTGTCAAAGCTCGACACTTAGTCGACAATAAACATGAATTATTCAAAGTCTCTATTGAGAGTTATGATGGAAATTCTATCAGTCTCACAAAAGAGTATATTGAAAATCTGCAGAAAATCGGAAATGCTTACGTGAAAAATTCTACATCAGAGGAAATAGGCTACTTATCAGTTCTATACCTCCTCGATAAGGTCGTCCCTCATTGAATATACATATTTATGTTTCTACCCGCAATTTTTCTTTTGATATTTTAATCTGTCTTCATTCATCAGTCAATTCTCCGTATCACTTAATAATATTCATAATAGATTATAAATAAAAAATAATTTTAATTAAAACTTTTTTTTTATTTTGCTATTTTTCTTGTTTTTAGGGCATATGATAGCGCATATTTCAGTATTTTATTATGCTATAAAATCCGAATCCTAATAATAATAAATATTTAAGTCAATACATTATATATAATCTTGTATAGTGAAGATGAAGTTTCTATGTTTTATTTTAACGCTCCCTTCCCAACATTAAAAAAAAATCGAAAATACACCACGTGTATATAAATCAGGTCGAACGACAAACATACGTATGGGTTTTAATCAATACAATCGTTTTCTAAGTACGAAGAGGAAAAACGCGACGGCTAAGAGAGAAAGATGATAGCGTAAACAGTATTAATATTGGTGAAACTGCGGTTGCGGCGGCGTAATGCGAATTGATATTGAGAAAAATGTCCCATCCAATAATCAGTAAACCGACGACCGGACAGCTTTTACCCTCTTGAAATCGCTTGGCCGAAAAGTTTTTTTTTGCGCCCATAAATCATGATTACAGCGAGCGTATCCGTGGGAACACTAAATGGGGATACAATTATTATTATTACTATTATTATACAGAACGCGCACATAAAACACAAACGAAATATAATAAAACGCAACGCTCTGTATATATATATATATATATATACGCGCCGCGACGTGTAGAAAATCGAATGCAATATTATATTATAGTACTGAAAACGATGCGCGATATTATTGTTACTAAGTCGTTTATAGTTGTCAAATGTGGCGTGAATCGGACTGTATACGAGTATTGTTTAGGGTCGCAAAAACTACTCATCAAGATAACGAATTATTTCGTATCGTTTTTAATCGATACATCACAAAATTCATAGAATAAACCAACAGACTGTACATGCATACACATAATATGTAATAAATATATATGGGCACCACGAGGAGGGTGAATGAGAGTACACTTGCACCCCCTGGCTTTCCAAAAAAAAATTTAAAAAAATTGAATTGTATTGAAAATATTTTATTTTGCATAATTATCTATATTATCTCTATTATCTATTATGATACTTCTTTTATATAATTGTCTATATTATGTGTTATAATACTTATTTTTTTTAAATAATAAATGTCAATAAATAAACAATGAATGCCCCTTGAATACCTCTATTTACTCGAGGTCGAAATAATACACGAACGCGACATAGTGGACTTTTAGAAACAGCTGAGTGACTTAGCCATGGATACAATGGATGCAAACCATTCTATACGAAATACTCTCATAGAGTCGTTGGTCAAATCTTTTTTGAATTCATATGTTTTCGGAGGAACCCAGGGGTCTTTCAATAATTTTAAACGTAATTCATCATCAACATAGGAATTTAAGTACCTACAGTCCGATATGTAATTTATTATCACCAATAGTCAACTGATCGAGGAGTCGTGGCACGTCTTTTTGTTGACTGATATCTATGAAACTATTAGTACTTAAATTACATGTGTCATGACTGCCTTCATTTATACTAAAACCGGTACTAGGATTTGATTCTTTCTTGCGTTACTTTTGCAAAAAATGTCCTATGTCATTCATTTTTATATATTAATAATTTTACAGCGTGAGAACTATTCGGTATTAAACACGTAGCACACTAAGAAACACACGACACGCGACTAATAATGATTCAGATTTTATCGTATAGTGTCAATATACGGGACATGTCAGTTGTCATATGTATATTCAATACAATTTTTTCAAAAACAAATTGAGTTTTATTTTTAACGCTTTTAAGAAAATCGAAAAATGATCACTGTCAAGAATGAACTAAAATGAGAAAGAAAATGTCACAAAGAATACATAGATATACAGATTGTAATATACGCAATACATATACATTATATATAGGTGGTACATATATGCATACATACAGATAAATGCATACACATACATAATTTTAATAGGTTCTTAATGGTAATTTAAACTAAAATGTTATATAGAATACGGAAGGAAATTAAAAACGTTATACATTATGTATATTGTGTATAAATCGAAGTACCCGATCCTTCCCACAGATGGTAGGCACCTAAAATATGTGTGAGCAAACGTGTTCTCTTTTCAGGGTACTCCGTCACAGATAGGTAAGATATGTGTGCGCAATCGAGTTGTGTTTTTATGTGCAAACGAGTCGTAAATAAAGTAAATGTACGCAAACGAATTGTAGCCTATTAAACGTTGTATTATAGATATCTCTAACGACATGATACAATAATAATCCCTCTGTGAACCCTACAGTTGTTTTGAGGTGAGATCGCATGTGTAAGCGACCCCATTTAACGTCACTTCAGAGTGACATGATTTTCACAAAAATCTAATCGAAAACCACAAATATATAACATATAATTAGGTTTGTCCAAATTTACCTATACAAAATGTTATATTTGTGGTTTTCGATGTTAATAATAAATTAAAAGCGTGTGTACGGTGGTTAGCAGGGAGCTTAGTCATTATAACTCTCGTTATAATATTATATTATATAATATAATATATTTAAAATAATTTATATTTATATAATATATGAAAGAAATAGAAAATTTGCTTGACGAAAATTTGAAATTTAAACCCTTTTAGTAAATATCTTCGAATATACATAATATAAAAATACGATACACTTCATATTATTATAAATATTTAAGTTGTCGGGATTCAATAATTAAAATTCCAAATTTGTATTTAATTTAACAATTATGAACGTATATGACTGGAAAATATTGATATTTTTAAAACGATATTATTATTTTGTGCAAAATAATCGAAATGTTTCGAGTAATTTATTTATATATAATAAATATTTTATTGAAAATTCAAACCAAAATCATTTTGGTGATAATCGGATGATGTTTTGATGTATTTACTCGCATATTTCACAATTTTCCTGTAGTTTTTCTTCGAGCTTATGTATACCGAAAAGCATACGTCGAACACGAAACATCCATTTGTGATTTTTCATCAGTAAATATATCGTAAATACGTGTACGAAAAATCGAAGCATTTTTGTGATCCGAAAAACTCATCATAAAAGGAAAACTATGTGATTGTATAATCGTTATGCGTTCATTTACACGACCTAATTTAAAATTATTGTAAACTCATAAACTCGCGAAAGTCCTGAAAGCGATTTTTATAACCGATCGGTCCTGCACTGTGCAATAGAATTCAGTCGCGCACTACACATATTACAAATCGCATAACAATTTACATTACAATTCCTCCAAAAAACTTTTTCTGTTTCCATTTGCAGACAAATAAGACAAAATATTAATCGTATACATTCACATGACGATGTATGTGAACATTGTCGCTTTTTTAATTTCATACAATTGCAGTGCGCTGTTGGGATATAAAAATTGCTTTCGACATTCTTTCTTCTCGAATTCAAGTACACGGTTCGAGCGATTACGTTCGTATACACTAATAATGGAAGGGTTACTAATACCAACAAATTAGACGTTGTGTATTAATTTAATATCGGGGGTAGTAAGTGCCCCGTTCGTAATATTCGGGATAATATGCCGAACACGATAATATTATGATGATCGCTCGAGAAAGGTATTTTTGTTTAAGGGCCGCCGTCCTAATAATAGCCCTTCAATTAATGAAATTGTACGGTTTATACAACAAATCGTATTGAGACACACCCGCGACGTTGTTTCAACGAGTCAGAACTGTACTAAACAACTTTTAAACGATGTTTAAGGATATTTAGAGTTCTTTTTATAAACCAGTTTTTTTTTTTTTATAATCGTTGATAAACGATTTGGAATTGTTACTACAAACCACTACTTACATAATTGCAACTGTCAAGATTTTACGCTCGAGTTTCTGTTTTCTGTTGAACGTTTATTATTATTATTATTTTTTTTTCCCCCCGTCCAGGTTCGAGTATTTTTGATATTTAGAATTTATTATGCAGTAGTGTTCGATATGTTTTTACCGAAAGAGTGAACTTAATATAAAAAGAGGGTTTTCTTTAGTTTGTTATATGTTCACACGAAAAACCGCACTATTTCGCTTATTTTGTGTCGATGGCTCTTTTTCTTTTAAATTGTAGGTACACAAAGTATTTCCAAGATAAAACTGTCAATTCCACTCTTTATTTTATTCTATCCATTTAGTATATTGTTACGGACCCCTGAATATTATAAATGTAGGATAAGCATTTTTATACGACGACTGCCGTCACCGGCGTAGGATATAATCGTCGACGCCGTCAATCAATCAAAACACTTAAACCTAACAAGACTATATTAATGTATTCTTTATTCTTCTTATTTTCGACTCACAAATCCAAATAAATCAAGTGTTATTTTTTAAACAGTATTCGGAGTATTAGTTATTTTTTCTGTTAAGATATAACCATCTACCAACAAAAAATTACGGTGTTAACGAAATCAACCGGCACAGCACACAACAATATTATATCTTAAAAAAAAAATACCGATTTTTAATTCCCGTTATATAATATAGTGTACCTATGCGTGTATATGTACGTTTTTATACATATTTAAATATTTCGAGCACATTTAATAATATGTCATGACGAATAGTCGACAGGTTTATCGTTTATACGCATATTTTATACCATTATATACTTGCCACGACATAAAGTTTATGAAATAATTTCTAACAAGCGTATTTAACTATTATTGCAGTTGTATAGATGAAAATATATGTATATATATATATATATATTTTATTTATAAAAAAAAAATTAACAAATACTGTAATTGTCATCGAGTAATATAAAATAAATCGATTTTTTTTTTTATTACATTCATATAAATTATCATTTCCAATTAAAAGTACTAGCACTCCACAAGGAGTAGCACGTCTTCATTGATAATAATGCGCCATCGATTCGTTGTTTTTAATATTAATCACAATATATTCGTTTCTTTAAATTTATTTTTAAAATCAAGCCTATGTTAACCAATGACTCTGTAGACAGGAGGATTTATAAATAATGTCTGTAGCCGACAATTTTACCAGAAGAAGTGCTACAATTTTTACGTGTAACATTGAGTCATTGTAGTAGACATACAATTGTCTATTAATCTCAATGTATAATTTACACTGACAGTTATGCTCGCGGAAATCAAAATGAACAATAATCGTTGAGACCAGCTATGTAAAACGTTCTACAACGTCCAGTTGTTTATTTATACCTAATCTAACCTATACACGTATATATATAGTGAATTTTATTATAAACCATTTATGTATATTGACCGTAGATACTAATAATATTATTTTTATCTTAATAATATTTCGGTGAAATTCCTAATTCGAAATTTAAAGTTATGTTTTTAAAAAAAATAATATATATTAAATTATTTATACAACGACATACAAGTATAATATAACAACACACAAAAACGTGTCCCATTAAAATATGCAATATGCCAAACCTCATCATCCCCGCGAACATACAATTAAAAAACCAAAACCATCAAAAAGAAAAAAAATGTATTACGTATATAATTCAAAATTAAATACTAAAAAATATTTATTTAATTTTTAACTGAAATAATAATAATAATAATAATAACAAAAAACGTTGAAAAGGCATTTTTCGCCGATTTATACGCAAAACAAAAAATAAAAATACGTGCAGTGTACAATGTTATATACGAGTATACACCAAATACGTTGACAGGACGTAAATTATATGATAAGAATTTTAAAAAAGTTTTAAGGAGATCGTAAAAAGATAATGTGAGAAATGTAAAGCCCGGGTAAGGCCATAACCCAAGACATAAATAACTGGACTATCGGGAAAGTAATACCCCCCCCCCGAAAACGGGAAAGAGAAGACACTCGAAACGTACTTCACGTGGAATCTATAAAAACGACGCGACTTCAACACTGAAATGCATATTAAGTATATAAAATTAAAACAAAAAAATTGTAAAACAACGATGTATCGCGTATTGATCAATATCCAAATGACCAGTGATAAAAACCAATAAATAATTACCAGTAGGTAAAATAATAAAAAAATGAATTCCGAAAAACTTAAAAATCAATCAATAACTGCGTGTGTAAGTGTATTCTATTTTTCTTATATTCTGGACCTTTGTCGTAGAAACAGCCATAGTTTCCTCGCCATTATTTCACGAGATGTTTACAAATAACGTCATAATAATGACATAATTAATTTATATAATTGCACGAGGTAAAACGTGAAGTATTCTCATACTGTTACTAATGGATTTCCGTTTCGATATATTCTATTATATTAAATGTTATACAACATATTAAAATAGTTATTGTATTTTTATAATATCACGGCATACAAATAATGTATATATATATATATACATTTAAAAATGTTTATCTTAACATTTTTGTTTTAAAATTCTGAAAATGTTAAAAAAACGTAATTCGACGAATTTTTATTAAAAAGCTTCCGAAAATGTTCAATATCTAATCAAAACATCGAATTGCTTATAGTTTTTACAATATTATGATTTTTATATTAGTCAATTGAATAATTAATTCTAACGAAGTGCATATATAACACACTTATTGTTACTTATGTACTTATTAACTGTCTAATTAATTTTTTTTTGCCTTTATTAATAATCGTACATATATAATATATATATGTATAGATTATAAGTGTTGAGCTGAATTGTTTTTACTAAAAGCTAAATAAAAAAAAAAAAAAAACACAATTATTGCCTTATTCCAGTTCCTTGCTGTTAAATATTAGCAATAAATAATCAAATCAAAATATAAAATTTTTATTTTCGCATTATTACGTGATATGCACAAACTCATATTATATAATATGTTTGTGAAAAAAGTTAATTTTATTCCAGGGAAATTGAACGAGAGAACTCAACGTTTCAAACCCACCCTATGGTCTATGTTAAAGTTGCGTCATCGATTAAATATACATAGGTAGTCCACGTTATGTTAAAATATGGAAGCGCTTAAAAACGATATATTGGATCCAGAATACAAGTAGTGTGGGAGCCAGATCACAGAGTACGCTATTATACATGTAGTCCAGTGGTCAATTAGCACTTTTTGAACCACAGTAATTCGTATTCGAATCCCCCCCAACTGATACAAATTTTTTGCAGTTTTTTTAATGGTTTTTAATGTTATAATTTTTTTATAATAATTATAAAAGTTAATACTATAAAAATTATCATTGACAGCATTAAACAATATTTTATTTAAATAATATGGTACTTATATAGATTCGATATACCTAATATATTATTTCTTTTTTTTTTTATTCTTTTTTAAAGTGTAAATAGTATTTGACAGGTACTAATTAAAAATGTATTAAATCGTTAAATAAAACTAACACAAAATAATTCAATTATTTGTAACAATATCACAGTATAAGTTTAAAATTATACCACTGATTAAATATACATTTTATAGAATTTACATTTTTGTGTATTTAATCAAGTGTAATACCAGTGGTGTGAAATACAACTAAAGAATTGTGCAACATATTTTTACTCCGTCTTAACATTTAAAATTCAAAAGTATATTATACTAGCTGAATTACCCGGTTTCACACGGAACGATTTTGGCCGGGGCATAGATATATTAACGGATCACACATTATTTAAATCCTAGCCATATAATATATATTTTTTTATAATTCAACTTAATTTATGATATTTACAAAAGATTATATACACATATAGCTGGTATATATGGACAGTATTTTTTCTTCTGGAAAATCTTTATAGACAGGGTTTCCAAAAAACGCAACGAGTTTATTATTACGCATTACTCCCTTGAAAAATTTTCTCAGACTCATTCGAGAAAGTCAAATTATTGTCCGTTCTTTCTAGTTTTCAAGGTAAATTAGGAAATTTCTGTAACCGTAGACATCAATCACTTGCACGAAGAGTTTCAATCAATTAACATTATGTATTTCCATTCTACCGAAATAATAACGCGCTAAATGTCTGCCTTACGTACGAATTATACGTATAAATCCCAACTACCGCGGATCTAAGATGGATTGGAATTTTCTTTGTAGGAAACTTTTTATCGCTACAAGCAGCACGTGATCGATTTTATCTCTATCCGATGATGATGATGATGATGATGATGATGATGATATGCAATTGAAATGAAAAATAACCTTCAAAACACTCAAGAAATACAAACTAACATAGGTATCTGCAAATATTTTTTCCGGTTTCAGTATATTGGTTATGTACCTGAGTAGTTTTTCATTACGGACGTACGACTTTGTCTCTTTATATGGAATAGTGTATGTGTATAAATAAATATGACGGATCGTCGTGCTATATGCGCGTACTCAAGTGCCATCGTTAATACCGAATAATAATAATAATAATAATAACAATAATAATAATAACAATAACGAAGACGGCAACAACGGTTTATAATAATAATAATAATATATTATTGTTGTAGAATAATATGTTACGAGCCCATACTGGTTCTCGTCAGGTACGCACTCGGTGGCCGCGACTTCTTAACCCCGTACGCGAGAGATGGCTCGCCGACCAATCCATCTATAATATACACACACACACACATAATATCATATTATAATATACACGACGTCTTGTAGTCATAAACTGAATCGTGTATAAACATGGTATTTAAGCTACTATATGTACAAATAGGTACAATCAGTAATGTTCAGTGGCGTATTTCTCCATTGTGTACGAACTGGATGCTTGAGTACACGCGTGGCCTCCGGAATGTTCATTTATACGAGAGCCAAACAGATTTCACTATACAAGGTGTCACACGGACATCGGACAAATATCAAAAAGTTATCGCATTTCATTAGATCCCCGCGGGGTAGACGACAACCTGAAATATAATCACGAATCTTTTTTGGTTTTAACCGACATCGTAAAAAGAAAGGAGTTTCTGAATTCGACCCCTTTGTTTTTTTTTTTTTTTTTTTTGTATGTTTGTCCAGCGATTATTTCCAAACTATACTGGACCGATTTGGACGCAATTTCATTTTTTTTTAATAAAAGGCAATTATCGTTCCGGTGATTCCATTTTAATCTATAGCCACTCTTTGTTTGTTTAACGATAAAACATAATAAATGAATTGTAAATTAGTCGTACCGTTACAGAGAAATATAAGTTAAAAATGCACTCGCGATGATCACTCGATAACGATGCGTATATATATATATACATTTTTATAAGCCAAATTTTAATCGGTTCAATTTTTTGCATTAACTTTAAGCCAGTTAAATTGTTACTAAAGTAAATTCCTCTTTATAAGGTTACGTTGATGATTTTTACAGCATTTATACTTTTTTTTTTTATGTAAATAATGCGTAATCGCGAGATAAATATAAAGTACCTTTAGTTCGAGTTCAAAACCGTAAAACTTTAAATATTTTTTGAATATAAATGTAGGTTACTGATTTACGGCTCCTTATACGTAACTATAGTATTACAACATTTATGTGGCTCTGGGTCCAATGCACCCTTTATATACTGCCACTGAATACGCCACGAAATATTAACGAAACGATATATGCCCAGAGTCGTAATCAGCATTATTTTTCGAGAGGGCGTCTGCTAATTTTAAATTCTGAGTGTGCGATCAAGAAATTTGTTTTACAACGATGTTTATTTGTTTAGACGGTTTATCATTCACTTTCAAATTCAATATATACGCGACATAATGTAAGAGTAAATGTATATAACTATAAAAAGGGTAGCTAGCCCCGGAATGTTGTGGAAGATGTGAATTAATTGAATTGGATAATGTTTTAGAGTTTTATTATTATTATAAATTTGATAACAATTATAAATCATTACATTCGACAAAACGATTTTGAGCGGAGCGTCGGTATAATATTATTTATTATTAATAATATAGTGTGTGTGCGTAGAATACATATTATAATTAATGACTAATCTTACAATTCATCATTTTAATATATTTGCTCACAGTAAACCTAGGTAGCTAAAAATTCTCAAATATTGTTTTTGTTAATATATTACAAAATTACATACGAGTATTTGGTAAAAATCTCGAGACTAGGATCATTAGTTTGTACAAACATAATTTTTCACAAGAAAAAAAAGCAAAATAAGTACATTTTGCCGAAAAATTTGAAAAGTTTTCAAAGAAAATTGTGACAAACGATTTTCAAGATTTTTTTTTAATATAGTTGAAACGTAAACGTACATCTGCCATTGTATTAAATTTTTTATAATGTTAAATTGTAAATTACACAAACATGTTTTTAATTTTTTTACACAAATAAATTTATTATTCGTATTGAATTAAATAATAATGATTTTACATTTTTTTCCTAACCTAAATAAACGCAACATTTTAAGCTATTCGTAAGCAATTTACTGATATAGGTTAGATACCTACTTCATTGCTTATAAGTATAAGGCGTGGATTTTAATGCAAAACACATTTTTTAGTGGGTAGTCTAGGGCAATGCTTTTCAAGTATAACGTTCGATTCATATATCAGAGAATTTAAAAATAAAACTTTTATTTTGCATTTTTTTAACTTTTTAAAGCATTTTTTAAAATTTTTAAAGCATTTTTTATAAATATTTTATGCTTGAAGTATGAATAAATAAACATAATGTATACAATTTAGCGTAGAATAAAAAGTTTTAAAAATATATATCTTGTTTTGTAAATTACCAACATTCCCGATATTGATAATACAGAGTTAATATAATTAAGGTAATACATTAAGTACCTACCTACGATACGGTATAAATACGCGACAACGGCAAATATATAATATAAAAAAATTGGTGGCCGGTTAGTGTGTCTTACTCGTATAATCGCACGTCAGTAATCACGTAGTTCGAATAGTGTTGTTTGTATTTTTAAAAATGCCAAAAAACTAAATTTCTTTTTTTGTTAATAAAAATTACAAATAAAGAAAACATAAACAAAAAAAATTTTAAATATAGCAATAATATGGCTAATAGAATGGGAGATTAAGGACAAATTTCACAATATATCTGTGATCAGCACAATATATTTTATATGAAAATATATTATCTGTTGTTTGATTTCTTTTTCATAACAACTTCCAAATAAAATATTATTATACATCGAAAATGTATAAGACATTGAAACGAATTCTACTTAGTACGGTAGATAGTGGTGAATATGAATGTCATGTATGGGAGGAGAGGGTAAAATTTTTAAAATTTTTATTAAGTATTTAAAAAGTGTATTCATTCATTTTTACTTATATTTTTTCATTTATCAAGACTATATATACTAACAAAATTTGTTATTTGTGTATTTTTCCAAAATTTTGTAAATGCAGAAATACAAAAAAAGAGGGTATCCCAAGAGGGAGGTCGATCGCCCTATCGTCCACCTCCCTCAAATCTGCCACTGGATAGATAAATGATAAAAACAAATTTTTCATACACATTTTTGTATTCATATTACAAGTTTTGAACAGGAATTGTTTAAAAAGATATTTATGTATTATCAACGCCTATGAATCCAATTTATGATATTATGTGATTTTTAACAAACTTCAAAAAAGGTGGTTCTCAATCAGTTATATATTTTTAAGGTAGAAAATATGATTTACAGTTGAGTAACTATACGATAGTTAACTTTCCAATATTCAAAAATAGTTTTCAGACCAAGTTTCTATAGTTATTTTAATACTACAACCAATAATCCAATAAGTATTATTGAATATAATTATAACAAATATAATTGTTTAATATTATCAAAACAGCACACTTTTATAGTTAAAAATCATATATTTAAACATATCATTAAATATTTATAATTGTTCAACTCTTAGCAATTAAATTTTCATTATTTTGATTATTCACAGAAAGTGATAAATAGTACTAAATTGTAATGTGGACTGTGATATTATAGACTTCATAAGCAGTTAAAAAGTTTAAACTTGACCAGATTTAAACATTTCAATTAAATTTAGTTTAGAAAAATATTGGTCAGATCAAATAGCATTAATTTAAAATCACCATTAAGAATAATAATAAATGTTTATAAAACGTTTTTTTCTTTTTTATAATTTATCATCTATATACAACAACCTTTCACTATACATATATATACATATAAAAAAATTACTTTACTTCACAAAACATAAAACTTAATAGGATTAGAATTACTTATAAAATAAATGTATTAACAATGTACAGTATGAATACCACTAAAGTATATCATTTTCTTTTATCATTAAGAATAATGAATAGTACCCAAGTATTTCCATTTCTGTACTATGAGTCGTTGGGTTTCCTTTCAGTCTTTAAACTTTTTCTTTGGCGATAAAAAAATAGGTTGAATTCTTTTTTTTCCACCAATAATGTTGACTTTTTGTTCTTCCTTAACTTTGGGCTTTGGAGTTTCTTTGTTGTTGAACACATTTTTTGGAATGAACCCGTCTTGCTCAGACTCTGCCACGCCCCGATTCGGTTCTGGATATAATCTAATCATCAACATTTTTGTTAAGAAAAAAAAAAATGATAAAGACAACTACTATTACTTTTCCAATGGAATGGTTTTTGTTTCTTGGCTTTTTGGTGTCATAAAACTTGTTATTTTTGTAACTGAAGATTTGATTGGTTTTGAAACATCATATTTTAAATTTTTGGGATATTCAACTCCATACTTCTCAAAGTCTTCCTTGTTAACACACCTAAATGATATATATATACATATATATATATATATATATGTTTAATACATTAAAACTATATTACCATGGTGCAATATTTGTAGACTTTGTTGCAATATTTTTTATAGTTCTTTTCACACTAGATAAAGAGATCAAATTATCATTCATATTTTGGCCATCTTTAACAAGTTTATCAACAAAATTCTTTGCAGCCACTTTAAGACCATTTGTATTACCATGTAAAAATGTAATTAGATCAGGAATTACTAAAACACACAAACACAAAAAAAGATTACTACATAATACAAATATATGAAATTATATTTTTAAAAAAAAATATTCTTTTTAATTTGCTAATTTTTACAACAAATATCAAAAATCATTATACGAATAAACGTTAACAATATACAGAATTAAAAAAAAAAATTATAAATGATATTTTGAACAAAATACTAAACCATGATTAAAAAAGTAATTTTCAGCTTTAAAAAATAGTAAATTACAGTATCTAAGGATATTTAATATAATTTATGTATTATACTTTATATGTTATTTAAAATATTTTTTTTTATACAAATACTTGAATCAGGAAGTAAAATCTTTTTGGTTTCTGATGTTACTACATTCTTAGACGTATCTAAAAGGGTTGGTGCTTCTGTTACAATTGGTTCTTCATCATCCCAAATACTACGATATTTTAACAGTATATCAGCTACAGAATTGCACACTGAAATTTGATTTTTTTGCAATAGTACAATCATGAAAAATATTTGCTTAAATATTTATACAATTTACCATTATCTGGATTAGTTATATTATTTGGTATCCACATGCAACCAACTAGTCTCGGTTTAATACGCTCAGTTTTTTTCTTAATTTCTGCTTCAAATTCTTCACCAAGAAGCTTAAGTTTTTCTTTTTGTACTTCCTCAGACTTCAAGAAAATAATTATTTATTATACACATATACATAATTTAAAATAATACGCTTACATCACTGTTCTTATCTTGACCTTCTTCGTCGCTCAGATATCCGTGCGGTACAAACACATCATTATCAACTTCATAATCATCATCTGGCTCTTCTTCATCGTCTGTACCATGTATGCTTTCACCTGGGTCTTCTTCTTCCCATTCATCATCAGAATCAATTTCATAGTCAAACATTGCCTAATGAAAAATATAATTCAATATTATAGAAATAAAACATACTTTTATTTATATGTATAAATAACAATATCTGTACCTTATCATAAGCAAAAGGTTTTCTTGGTTTTATATGAAGACTTTTCTTCCTCCACGTTCCCCAATATGGAGGACGTTTATTTTCATTAAATTGTAACAACTTCCAACAGTGTTTTTGAGAACTGATTTTTTTAAAACTCATACCAATTTTATTTACATTCTGTTCGTCATTTGTTGAACCAGTTTCTAAATAATTTTTGTCGAACTAGTTACATAAAGTATATAACATAAAAATAAAAAAAGCTTACCAATGATAATGACGTCTGAATCATCTTCAAATTCAACAGGCCATGTTGCTTCAGATTTAGAAGGTTTATGTTTTTTTGTTTTTAATAAACTCAAATACAATGAGTCTTTATTCTTTTCACATCTATTAATGCAATTCTCGAGATTTGTCTTCCTATCACTATCCAAATAAACTCTACAAAATGGTGCTATTTTCATGTCTTGTTTAGTCTGTAAATAGCATTTTAAAATTAAATATAATATATTTGGTAAAATAATAATAAATATTTCGTTTTATATTTGAATATTATATAATAATAAATAAATATTGTATTTAATAAATGTTATTCATCATTTATATTGCAATTGAACATTATTAAATATATTTAAACTATTTATTAAGAATGAACTTTAAAATAAGAATTAAATAAAACTATTCATATACAAGTATGAAAATTTTTTAATACAGAATGAAAATTAATTCTATGATTTTATTATATAATATACTAAATTTTTCTCAATTACAATATATTATGTTCGTACCCCAAGAATTCCTAAAAATTGTTTTTATATAAACCATTATAATAAGATATAGATATATAAATTATAGTAAAATTATTATCAATGTATTGTTAATGAATTCACATTCACATACAAAATACTATTCATGTTTCATATGCCATCTACTAACTATTAATGTCATATACATTCAATCTACACAATTTTTATCTATTTTTAATATATTATCAATTTGTTTCGAATGAACATATTCGTAACATATACAATTTATTAAATATATGTTAAGTATTCATTAGATGTAGTATATTTGCTAATCAGTATTAGACAAACAATGGAAATAGAACAAAAAAACAATTTTTCAGACGAGTGTAAAGTCAGCAGTACACTGAAAATCATGTTTTTATAAAATTCATAGATTCACATAGAAGTACTATAAAACAATTGAATGTCTATTAAAAGTAAAATATAGCCAAAAATCACAACATCGAGCTACTAACTACTGGAAAAACAATTGCAGAATGAATAAATAAATTCAACCAATATTTTCAAGTTTCTTTATGAAAAATTAAAAACATTTTTTATAAGACAATTGTTATTCAAATACACACTGAAATAAATCTATAGACACTAAATAGCATATATATGCTGGAAAATATATACTCATACCAATTTTCAAAAACAATTTACTTTAAAATTGAATTTAAAAAAATAAGATATTAGATTTTACCTGAAAGGGCATAAAATAAGTTTTTTGTTCTTGATTAATTAACTCTTCATCTTTTTTAGAAATGTCCAAATTGGAGCTTTTTGGTTTGAAGAACCCCACAAAAGCAGCTTTAACCTTTTCATTTTTTTTCTTTTCCATTTCTTCTCTAAGAAGTTTCTCTTCCTTTTGCTTTTCTTTTTCTAATTCTTTTGCTTTCCTCTCTTCTTCTTTTTGTTTTTTCTCTCTTTCTTTTTCTAACTCTTTAGCTTTCTTTTCATCTTCTCTTTGTTTTCTTTCTAATTCTTTTTCCAATTCTTTGGCCTTCTTTTCATCTTCTTTTTGTTTTCTCTCTCTCTCCTTCTCCAACTCCCGTACACGTTTAGCTCTAAACATTAAAACATTTAAATATTTTTAAGTGTAAAATAAAATTGAATTCATTGAATAACACTATACACACTCAATTTCAGCAATTCTTTTTTTTTCTTTTTCGAGTTGCCTTAATTGTTGTTTTTCTTCTCGTACTCTTTCTTTTTCCTATTAAAACAACAAAATTTACTTTATAAATCAAAATATCAATACAATTATTATGATATTATTTATAATGTATATATATATATATATATATATATAACTAACTTGCTTAAATCTCAACCTTTCTTCTTGTTTTTTTGCAGATAATGGTTTAAGAGGTTTTTTTGAAGACTCTGTAGTATTCTCTAATTGTCTACAATCTGAATTAGAATTTACTGACGTATCATTTTGAATTTCTGAATCTGAATTATTTGAAACAGCATAAGTATCCACAACATTCTCATCAATTGTTGAAGTGTCCAAATTATTTATATTTTTATCATTCTCCTCAAGTATTTCTTCTAAGGAAGATGTTACCGAATTAAGAGATTCTTTCACACAAGCTTCATTATTGACATCTGTTTCATTTATAATCTAAAAAAAAAATTGGTATATCAAAAAATATATATAAAACAAAATATTAATTTTTGTTTTACAATAATAATCTAAAACTAAGGTGAATAATAATAATATACCCATCTGCCCAGTTATTCAGGCTAGGAAATTAATTTTTTTTTACTAAACTAGCTAAAGTTACCAACCTTAAAAGTTACTATTTAATTTTAATGTAATTAAGGTAGGCAACAAAACTTTTTTGTAAAAACACTATACTAATAAGTATTATCAGTTAAAAGTATGTACATGGTTTTCGTATTTATAAATATCAAATTGGTAAAAAAATGTTTGTTTATGATAAAAAATAAATAATTAATTTTTAATATAATTTTTTTTTAATTAATTTTTTAAATTTCAAATATAAATGTTTATTGAGAAAAGTTATGAAGAGAGGACAAAGTGAACATTAATAAAAACCGTTCTGAACAACTCTGTTGCGTCGTAAGAAAAAAAAAACCTCATCAAGCGGACGAGCATATCTCGTAGACGCCTAACTCTAATAAGTTGCCTAAAAATAATTACTATTTATATATGTAGATACTTGGTTGTTTATATAGGCACGACATTGTTTTTATGGATTTATTAACAAGTGCAACATTTGAATTAAGAGCAATTACCTGGGAAACGCTGTGACTTTTGTCGACGGATTTAATAAAAAATTTGGTCCCACCATTGACCGGTTCGACGTTAGGATTTTCCACTCGCGTCTCCACATTCCCGTCGCCGATCAGTTTACGTTTACGGGTCTTGGCATCCACGTCGTCCCCGGCAGGCGTGTTGGCTGGTTTGAATGGCAGCGTCGGCTGTATCAACTTCTTAACCGTATGGCTGGTGGACATGATTATTTCATAAAACGGACGAATCTCAAAAATCGTCCGAACCCGGATAAACGGTATTATTTATCACGAGCTACGTACACGACGAATTCGACTTCACAGGATTTACTAATTCGAAAAAAAAATTACGAAATTAAAAAAAAAAAAAACGAACACACGAAGAGGAACAGAACACACAGCCGCCGTTATTGCCCAATATAATATTAAGAAAATGGAAATATTGTTTTTCTTATCCAGACGACTACTATTATATATTTATTTATTTTTTTAACCTAAGATTCCTTGTGTTGAGAAGAGAAAAGGCGCGAAACGAACTACGAGTGTCCGTTTACATGGAGTAAAAAATATTACAGTTTCTCCACCATGTCCGTACATACTAATATTATTTTTAAATATTGCGGAACCAGCACAAAATCGCGTTCAGCTATAGTATAATACTATTGGATGAATAATTTGTCTAATAAATCATTATATTATTATTATTATTATTATTAGTGTAGGAAACCAAGGTTTCTACCATCAAAATGTTATACGTTTATACAGAAAAAATAAAACTATCCAAAAACACAAACAAATGATATAATAAAATTCAAATTTTTTTTTTTTAATCACTCATCAAGAACATGTAAATGCATGAGCTTCTGTGTTATTTATATATCTCAAGCATATCACACATTAATTGGTGCTAAATCATAAATATTTTGTTACGATTCGAAAAAATTAATCATTTTATTTTTTTTTTTTAACCAATTACCAAACATTGGTAAAATAAAAGCTACATTTAAATACTCATTCAATGTCTTATACATATTATGAAATAATACATAACATTGCATAAAAATAAAATTATTTTTAATATTTAATGTGTTTAATTCAATAAATCTGGCTATAATGAAATGTTATTTGTCTGTTTTCTCTCCCACCATAATGCACCAAAGTTGTTGTTCAAGGTATACAACAATGTTTCTCTCAGGAAGTGTTTGTAACCATGTTATGTTTGATTATTTACACTAACGATTTAGTTGGTTAATGAAATTATACAAATTAACTATACAAAATTTCATTACAGCAAAATAGAAGTTAAATTACGATAATTTGAAAAACAATGAGCACATAATACTATATTATGATTTTAAAATAATTTATAATTTAAACGCAACAAAAACATATCAAACAATTAAAACTTTTCTAAAATTAAACAAAAAAAAAAATAATAATAATAATAGAGAAAAAAATATAATAATAATAATAATAATAAATTATAAGTGATTGTTACTTATAAATGATTAGTATACTATATCAATATAATTTAATACAAATTATCAAGAAAAATAATATATATATATATATATATATGTATGTACAAAAAATAATACTATTAACAACCATTTGGAGTTTTATGGCAGTTGAAAACTCAAAAAAAATATATATATATTTATATATATAATATGTAGTTAAAAATAAAGCTTTGACAATAGTTCTTATACAATAAAATTCTGTCTAATGTAAGAGTTTTTAACCGCTAAAATCAATTCAAATTAAAATTCACTCAATTCAAAAGTAAGTCCACAACAAGGAAATATTAAATTAATCCATAATAATTGGTATTTACAATATTATTATACGGACTTATCCACAATACGATAAACAAATCACCCTATTCATTTTCACAATCCAGCAATTATTTAGTTTTAATCAAACAAATAAATAAATTTAACAAAACATAAGTAAATATATAAATATGTGTAATGAGTACAAATATATTGATTCAATAAACTATGTGATAAGTTCTTGTAATTTTTTTACTGTGGTTTCATTTAACGCACAGAGATCGAAATCAAAAGTTTTCGTTGTTATTTCATAATGTCCAGTTTCTGCAATTACCGTCACAACCCTTTGCAGGTCTTCATCTTCTAACATCATTATTTTGTGCTGGAGATGTTTTAATGAATTGATATATTCATCAGTGAACTTATTACTTGGTGATGGCGTTCTGGAAATGTCTGAACATGTTTCACGCATCTGTTCAACAACCTCGGGTCTACTGTTTTTTGGCTTTGGTTCTTCAGTTGTATCACGTTCCTTCTTTTTTCGTTTTTTCTTTTTTATAACACTATCATCTGGAGAAAACTTCTTTTTAGGTGGTTCTGGTTCTTTAGGCTTTGGCGGTTCCGGTTGTTGGAAAGGAGGTTCACTATCCTCTGACAAAAATTCTTCTTCTGACTCATGAACTCTTGACGAGTTTACTTTAAGTGGTGAACACTCAGGCATTTCATCTTTAATTTTAGGAAATTCTTCTACTGAAGTAATTGTTTGAGGAATATCAAGGTGTTTAAATGAAAGATCTTGTTCAATAAAATTGGACTTGTCTTCTTTTTTAATTAATTTTTCTTTGTCTCTTTTATCTCTTTTCTTATGCTCTTTGTGACTTTTATGAGGTTTAGATGATTTTTCGGATTTATCTAATTTTTTTTCAGACTTTATTTTTATTAACTCTGGTGAACTTTTGTGTTTCTTTTTTTCTTGATCATTGAATTCAAGTTTTATATCTTGTTTAATCACTTTATTTTCATGATATGACTTTTCCTCTTTATGCAATTTCTCTTTATTTTTCTCCTTGACTTTATCTTCACGTTTTTTATCCTTAGACTCTTTCTTATCAATTTTAATATCATTTGATTTTTCTTTTATTTTATCATGATAAACCAATTCTTTCTTTTCCAATTTCGAACTACTTTGTTTAAGAGACTTCGATTTATCAGAACTTTCTTTAATTTTTTCTTTTTTATCTTTATCTTTTTTCACCTTGTCCACAGATGATTCTTTTAATTTTTTCTTCTCTTTATCTCTTTCTTTTTCTTTCTTCTCTTCTTTGTGATGAGGGCTACTTTTTATTTTCACTTGCGATTTGTCTGAAGACAATTTTTGTGATGTTGATTTTGATGTGGTCAGTGGTAACTTTGAAGGTTGTATTGGAGACCCAAAAAGTGTCGCAAATGTATTATTTAGTTTTATATCTTCTTTTTTAGTTTTTTTAGGCGGTGGAGATGGCAATCTATTAGTATTTGTAATTGATTTTTGTTTTGATATGGCAGATATTGAAGAAGAGTTTTTTGCTTCAGCACCATCATGAGTTAAAACACTAGTCTAAAACATTCAACGAATAATATTATTTTCAATTGAATAAATTTTTTTTTAAATATTGCTTCAAATAATGAAATGAAAAAAAAAATTTAATAAAGAACAGATGGTTGAAAATTGTTTAGGTAAATTAGTATTTGTGTACGTGATACCACCAATTTAAATTAAGTTAATATTTTAATGTGTTACACAAAAGAATACATTTTATAAAAAAAATATTCTATTTATTAACATAAGACTAAATTCACCATAAGAAGCTAATAACAATAATATAATACTTACTCCTCCACCTTTGATAAGTTTTCGTCGAAAATCTTCTGAAGGACTGAATATGTAAGTTTCTCTCGTAACTCTAGATATAGGCGGTAAACCACGATCTTGAAGGTCTAAATGATATTTAAATCTAATTTTTCTTGGTTCATCTTTGTTTCGAACATATATGTCAATTGGTAATGGAAAACCAGCATATCCTGATTCTTTCACGACATATGGTGGTTCCTTAACAACTAAAAACAAAATTACCATATATAAATTATCAATGTTTATTGAAACTAATCATAATTAAATGTAAAATATAACTAATATGTTTGATAATTTGCTAAGATAAAACCCACATATTAGTAAGTTAAAAACATATAAACAAACTTAATACAATTTAATAATCTCTATTATATATATATTCAAATATAATATAAATATATTTATAACATAATTATATTCTAGATCGTTTTTAAATAGTTGTTACTTATGTATATATTAATAAAACTATAAATAATCTGAACAGTGTATAATGATTACAATAATATTATTACTTATATTCTACATGAATCATTTAAACATTATGACATAATACCTTATAATAAATTTAAATGTATCTTATTATTATTTTGATCTTATTACAACTTTAGCTTCAGGGCTATTAATTACAATGATTTTTCTTAAAATTATTTATATAATATTATAATTAAAATATTCATACATGATTGGTTATTTATAAATATTATTTATTTTTTAAATTTCATTAAATAAACTCGTTTGTTTTAAAAAAATTAATCATTATAATATATGGTATTTGATATGTAATAATTGTTTTTGAATATAGTTGCCCGTGTAGATATGTAAACGAGTATAAAATGAATGAACGAACATAGTTATTGCTTAAAAACGTTTACCTGTACATTTCGTTTTGAAAGACATGTATAATTTATGTTCATTAATGGTAAACAACACAAATTTTAGGTAGAAAACAAACAAATATGTGTTATTTCGAGACAACTTATCAGCAATGAGAAAAAAGAAAGCACTTGCCTCTTTTTGGATTTGGAAAAGTATCGTGTAGATTAAACACGACTTTGTCAACAAAGAAGTGTATGTCCGTGTTGTCGGCACCACGCACGAACAATTCCCAATCATGAGTAAATCCTTCCGGCGTTCGTTTGTTTCTGACAGACGCCTCATGGCCGATTTCGAATATCACTTTAACATACTGTAAAAACAAACAAAAAAAAACCCCAACAAATAACGACAACAATAATGTGTAAAGGAAACGCGATTTAAAAAACAACGTGGAGCAGGCAGTAACGTTTGAAGACATTCGATCGGCCCCACACACACACACTATCCGCGACACGTACGGCGGTAGGTCGTATGGACGACCAACATTGTACGCCATCGCGGAGTACGCGTTTGCGGTGGATTGAACGACAAAGCCGAGTCGGATGCGCGGAAAACCTGACGACAGCCAGTATTACAAAAAAAAAAAAAAACTGTACGGCAATGATACTCACGGGAAATGCCATTTTCATGGAATCATTGTAACCGTACGGCGGACAGTTATTTCAAAACCTCCGGCATAACAACCCCCACGTCGGTCGGAAAACAACGCGTCGCGTTCTATTTTTTTGGCGTTTCTTATTACTATATATATTTATTTATTTATTTTTTTTTTTTTTTTGGTAAAAATTCTACACGACGCAATCGAACGAAAATCCAAACGAGTAACGATAGACGACCGTAGCGCGTACAAGATAACAGACGTAATATTATCTACTTTCCAAATAAAAACACTCTTCGTGCACGCACGCACGTCGTAAAGTAAATCGAAAAAAAAACGAAAACAACAAACAGCTGACCGTCCAGTCGGGCCACAACTCGCGGCGATATGATTAGCCCGCCGGGATATCGCGGCGGACACGTTTTTGTTGCGGTTTTACGCGCGCGCGCGCGATATTTTTTTTTTATCCGCGACGACGACGACGACGACGTGATCGAGATCGCGCGCGCCGAATTCCAAGAGGCGACTCATACCTACACCTGGCACGGGTGCAAGCAAAACCGCCGAGCGCGACGCCCGAGAGAACGCTCTGTTAATGTTCGGAAATTGAAATGCTCATTGACTTTTCAAGAATTCATCTATGTTGAATGCGGAGTTAATTTTTATTGGGTGTGTTGCATGGCATTATTATCAATTGTATACAAAAAACGGGTATTCAATAGATTTGCCTCTCACGTTGTGGTAATTTTATTGAACTTACCGATATAGTGGGCCACACATATATATATTTTTTTTGATTTATGAAATAATGTTATAAAAAATATTTATTTACATAGAATAGGAGGTAGTGATATTATTTTAAAAAAAAAAAAATTGTTTTTTTGAGCGAGTAACTTTTTTCAGTATTCAATTTCGATAAAAAAATATTTTTAAATATGTTTATTATATTATATACATATTTTTATATAATAATAAAATAGAAAATCATAATAAACGGACTGCTTAAAAAAAAAAACTAGAAATTGATAACACAATGCGATGAAAAACAAATGCTTATAAAGTATATAAAGGAGGAAATATATTATGTATTATATATATATAAGGGAATGGTTGGTTGAATAGGAAAACAGAATGTTCAAAAAACGACTGTTTAAAACTGTCAAATATATTACTGTTTGGTGTGTTTTATTTAAACGCATACATTTACAAAAAAAAGTACTAAAATATATATTAAAATACTAAATTCTAATTCAATTTGTAATTACTAATATACAATTATTTTACAATATATTCTTTTCGATATTTGTCATAATATTTACAAAATTATAAACAAAACATGTATTTAATTTTTCGAGATGTTCATCTGATATTTGCTATGATAATATTTATCGATTTTTTCTCAGCTTCTCATTCTCTTTCTTTCGGTCATACCAAATATCAGTCTTCAGTCATAAAATTGATGAAAAACATGAATACGTACCACTATTGGTTTTGAAAACCCTGCAAGTCAAATATAGTGAATGCCAAAATCGGTACTTTAAAAAAAAAGAACGGTGTTCATTTGTGTGTGTGGTGTATATATATATATATATGAATCGCTTATAAAATGTATCATTTATTTCTTTGTATATAAAATCCATACGTATTCATAATTAGTTTGATTTTATAAATACGTGTAATAGGAATAATTGTAGGAAATTTTATTAATAATATTATAGGAAATTGTAATAATAATACATATGTATATATTTATTATATTAATTAGGTACCTAAATAAATTTGAATGACCTGAAAAATGTTCAAGTTCATTAAAACTATGAATGTCGTTCACGTTTTATTAAAAAAAAAAAAAACGAGTGACGTTCACAAAATATTAACATGAATGGGTGAACGTGCATTCATGAACGTCGTTCTTTCCAAACAATGGTGTGTGTGTATAGAATACATAATTTACGATTAACGCTTAAAAATGATACATCATTTAAATATAAATTCTAACAAAAAATAGCTATAGGGTAGTTAAAATTTTTCAAAACTTATTTTCGTACAAATTTACATATTATATTTGGTAAAAATTATAAGACACTATACGATCATACATTTTGAATAAACGTATAATTTTCCACAAACAATAAAATTTACACTTTATCGAAAAATTTGAAATTTTGACAAAAGATTTTTGATTTTTTTCAAATATAGTTGAAATAACGTACGTCTGACATTAAATTTTTAAGCTTTAAAACCAAAAATCATCTCTTTTATGAATTAAAAACTTCAAAATCTATAATTTTTATAAACAGCTCAAAATTGAAAAAACATGCTTGAAAACTTTTTTTTATCCAATATAATTTACAAAGTTCTATATATTTAATGAATACTTCAGGTTTCTATATGACCAATATTAGTTTCAAAATTACGAAAATCGATTTCGTTGAAATCGCGTTTTTATTGTTTTTACCTAATTTTTCGATAGCTTATGATTTTTTTCTTTTTAGGCGCTTTTAAGAAAATCGAAAAACAGCCTCTCTCTAAAGTACCAACTATCGATGTAATCTGCTACCGAAAACATACTATGACTGTAAAGATCGGCGCGCTCTCTTTCTGGTAGGATTTTTGGGTACAAACATAAAAAAAACACAATTATAAAACCAATACATTTCTCACCGTTCCGCTATCAGAATCTAAAAATGACTATGTTATTGTATAATGGTAGTATTGTAATTTATTTTTATTATAAAAATGTAATGTCTAAAGTGTATGACCTTAGCTTTTTGAGTTCGTTCTCGTGTGAAGCAATTTTGATGAAAATCATAGGAGTGCAACATAGTGTGTAGGTTAGGTATTATCACTCATCTACGCTGTTTAGTCTACAGCGTACGGTGACAAGTTTTAAGGAGCGATAACAAAATAGCATTTTTTTTTTTCTGGTGGTATATCACAACAAATATTTGACTTTGAGACAATATTTTCCTATTTTAAATAAAATATAAACACCTGAGTAATTTGAATGCAGTATGATACGAAACAATATTGATATTAGGCGTTCGAAAAAAACCACAATTGTTTAACTACGTATATAATATATTCATAATCGTAGCCCAGGTTGAAGCATTAGGAAATCGTAACTGATTTTAAATATGTAATTTAAAATAATAAGATGAGTATTATTATTATTATTATTATTATTATTATTAAATTTTTCGTTGTAAAAATTTCATTATAAATTAAATGAGTGTGTCTGCATTTAAAAGCTATACGTGTAATACAACAGTTGCAAGCTGGTGAAAAATAAAAAAATATTTTCCTAAATTTCTTCGGCTTTTACGTGAAAATAACTTGATTTCAACATGTCCCATTTTTTAAATTGCATTTGGAATAATATATATATATACATATCGTCACATCCTATTGGCTAAAGCTATTACTAATTGTTCAGCTGAACACTGTTTTTCTTGATTAAAAGATAAATAAAAAATAATCTCCAAAGTATTGAACACGAATTAACCAATTATTAATCATATTTGAAATTAACGATTTTATAATATCATTATTTTAAAATATACATCATAATTAATAATTATACATAAATCATGATTTTTAATATTATAAATTCTAATCTCAATTAATGTTATTTATTACATTTGTGTTTTGAAGTTTTTGATCTACAAATTTGAAATTACAATACAAAATATCAAAGAATTATTAGGTAAGTACATGAATAAAAACTCGTAATAATATTAAATGTAAAATAATAGTAATTTATTACATACATATTTACATATAGGTAATGGCGTACCAAAAGTCTTTGTGTGAAATATATTGATAGATTTTTAATGTGAAGAAAACACATATTTTATTTTTATATATGACATATGATAAGTAGTAATTTTTTATAGGTACCTATATTACTAGCTGATGAATATTTTTAATATAATACCATTGATTATTATAAATACAATAAATATAATCAATGATAATGCGTATAATCAGGCCCCCCACATGAATTTTTCAACTACGGTACTGTAAATAAATCCGGGCCCTTATTGTATATTAATATTTATAATTATTTTGATATAAATTCTAACACGTAATTTTTTATTTTTACAAAAGTTACCTAAAATATGGGTTACATAGCTTCTTTTTTATACCTCTATAAAATATCACTTATTTTATTTACCCTAAAATATCTTTAAAACACAAGTACACTGTAGTTTAATATAAAAATCAACATTTAAAAAAAGTATTTATGTATAATGAAATACAACGTAAATTATTAAAAATTAAAAATAGCTTTGTATATTGTAAATAACTAAATATAGACATACAGTAGACTCTCAGTAATCAGGCAGATATTAGACCAGAGGACTGTCAGACTAACGAAAACGCCGAATTAATGGAGGTTCACTTAAAAACGCATTTTCACTTATTGCAAAACCTTAATTTATTTTATTAAAATATATAAATAATACATACGTATTATCACTTAATTTTAAACATATATTATATTAATTACATTATTTACATTTTTCTTTATACGATATATTAGTATTATATGTGTGTCTATCTATGTTATTATATCAGTCAACACTTAATAATAATAATAATAATAATAAATTGGTGTCACGTAAATATTATTATTGATCGACGATTGTGGTAAAAACTAAAATATTACGGTGTAATAATATGATTGTGGATTGTTTGGACTTTGGTCGTCGATAACAGAATTATCTTCTAATCTGAACGACGAATAACAATTATATTGTACGTCATATTCAATAATCAAATTATTCGTATACAAATATTATATAAAGATATGGTGACTATAGGTGGCATTACTTATGTCTCATTTTATTTTTCTAATTTGAATTAATAATATGTACAATAATAGTTACATTATGTTTTTCCCCGGGCCCCGGGACCATAGTACTCACTAAACCCCCCCCTTTGTGGGGGCCCTGCGTATAATGCGTATTATAGGTACTATTTTATGTAGCTACTAATTGAGATAATTTCTTTTTTGTTCCATTCA
This sequence comes from Chaetogeoica ovagalla, assembly GCA_032441825.1. Classification (NCBI taxonomy): domain Eukaryota; kingdom Metazoa; phylum Arthropoda; class Insecta; order Hemiptera; family Aphididae; genus Chaetogeoica; species Chaetogeoica ovagalla. Next base: position 11,261,236 of record CM063723.1, on the reverse strand, counting down.
ATTTGTTAGTTTCTATATTTTTCGTAAAATTATATTGTCGCATTCTCATTGTAAAAGCGTTACAGTGTACGTTAGGTTTTCAATATTTTAGATAAGAACATTCGTTAGACACATATATTCGAGTATCGATGCGCAGCCATTCTATCTACAGCCGTGACTACAACTCACAATTCGCATTATTATCAAAACTTATATGCGGTATGATAATTAAATATAGAAGTTCATGATAAAAACATAAAACAACATTGAGTATTGATAGCAGAACTGTGATAATAATATGAATACGAATTGGAATCAAAAATCATATTACCAATTGATATTTATTTTTATTAATAGGTTTATAATAGATAATAAATAGTTTATAGTAGGTAATAAGATTTGTTAAGTTCTTATGCGAAATGCGTTTCGTATTACGGATCAGTTGTCGCGGGGAACTAAAGACCATGTCGATTCATAAACACTAATTCCGTCATAAAGTGATATAATATAAAATACGATTCCGGTACTCAGTCGCCGCGTAAATCGATTCAAATGAAGTTACGAACGAGAATCAAGTACATCGAACGATCGTTCTTTTCTTCCGAATCCGAATCAATTCGTTCACTGAAACGATTCCGTTCATTTCGAACGACGAATCGTTCGTAAATGACCCATTCTGATCCAAACGCTGCGGCTGTGTTAAGTCATACCTACCTACCGTCCTTTAATATAAATTTGTATTTTTATAATCTGTTCTGCGGACGTAACGTTTTGAATATAAACGACGGTACACATCTGACCATCGATGAGATACAACAACAGCGACGACGGCAAACAATATTGGTGGGCATCGTGTCAATAACATTGCCAATGTTACCGATACCGGCAGCCCAACGTCTTGCCCACACGGTTGTCGCTCGTGGCGTTTCATAGCACTGTTCGTGAGGTCGAACGTGCCATCCATATTCACTTATCTCGTGTACCGTGACTGTTGATGTATATAGTGTTGTAATTTGCGTAAATCTGTTGGTGTTGATACGTCGTGCGTCAACTATCGTTTGTACTGTGCACAATAATTGTTATCGCAGCTAATCTTAGTTCACGCTCTGTCGTATTGACATCTGAATCACTTCGCATAAGTACGCTGCTGTTGTACGCTTATTAACACTGTCCGTCCGACTTCTGTAATTCGGTGCTTTGAATGACCCGGCATGTCCTTTGATAACGAAAAAATATTGCTCTGCTCCGAGTGATATAGACGAGGTGGTGTACTGGCATTGTGAGATGTTTGCCACAATGCTCGGTTCCGATGAGTTTTCTTTAAAATCTATTGAATGTAATCTGAAGACCGTTGAATCCGTTTTGAAAACGGACAGTTCTGATTTAAGCGTCGAAGAAATCCTAAAACCCAAGTCTGACACCAGTGATCGTCTCCAGCAGCAGGTATAAGATTAAAAATAACGACTATTTACCCTACGTATACTTACTTTTTACAATAAAATATACATTATTGATAATGCTTCCCAAAAATTATCTATAGTTTTTATTATTACCTATTATTGTACGTTAGATTAAATATTACTTTTGTGTTGTTAAACATATTTACTATTTAGACTACAAATTGTATTGAAAACACAATAGTGAATTGTGAAAACAATGATGACGAATCAACTGTTATATATGGTAAATTTTAACAAACTTTATAATTTATAATAAGAATATTCACTTTTTATATATATCAATCCAATACCTAAACTTGCATTTTTTTTTTTTTTTTTATTAGAGTTAGATGAAGAATTGGACAATGACTACGAATTACCAGTAGGATGGAAAATGTTAAATCATCATAGTGGTATGCCAATATATTTAAACGAAGAAATGAAGGTTTGTACATTTTCAAAACCGTATTTTCTTGGAGTCAATAGTCTCAAAGTAAGTACCTACCATAATTATCCGTATTTATTTGTCTTTTTTTTTTGTAATTTTAAATTACTTAGATATATTGATAATTTTTATTCATAAAAAATATATATGTATTGCTTGTTTTTAAAATTGTTTTATAGAACCATGAAATTCCAGTAGAAAATGTTCCTTGTTTAGCTCGTAAATTGAAATTACAGAAAATTAATGGTGAAATTGATGGTAATTAAGTGAACATCATTTATGAATTATTTTAATATTAATTGAAATTGTTTTACAGAATGCCTCATAACTTTAAGCCATGAACAATATCGAGAATATTGTAGTAGAATATTCAATTTTAAAAGTATTAAATTCATGAGATTTAGGTTGGTAAATATAAAATAAACTGTAGTATAATTTTAATGATCGTTTTTCTAATTTAGTTCTTGGGATAAGCGCCGGGAATATATTCGAATGGTAAAAGCTGATCGAAGACGTAAAGATATTCCAAAATTAATAGATAAATCACAATTAATGTCGTTTCCAGTTCCACAACTTTCTGGTAAAAAGAAAATATTAAAACTTTAAGTTATGCATGTATATGTAAATTATATGAAATTATATGTGCATTGGAAATGTCTTCTGTATATTTATAGACTCATTAGTCATTATTATACCATTTTTGCGTTAATATTTGATGTCAATCAAATCATAAAATATAAATAAATTAACTTATCTTCCACTTACTATTGTATTCAGTGTTAATATCTCTTTCATCCCATTGTACTAATTATTTAAATGTTTAATTACATATATAATAATAATTCCTTATTAGTACATAAATAATATTCTTTAGTTTTTGTTATCTCAATTATGTTCTTGATTATCTCTAGTATAAATATTATTTTTATTTATTAAATGAAGGATCTCTTGTAAAAAAAAAAAGTATTTTAGTTATTTATATTTGTATTAATCAACCCCCTTATTTATGTACCAATGTAAATTTAATTAACTATTTCAGCATCCAGTAAAAATATAAACAATATAACTAATTCGTCTACTCCAGATGATCATTGGGTAATTAATTTAAATGGAAAAAGTTATGTTAGCATATTACATGAATACATTCAACGAGTACTGAAATCACAGCCATCATATGAGTTTAAAGAACTTGGTTAGTTTTTCTTTTACACAATTAATTTTATTATTTTAATAATTATATACAATTATTTTTTCAAAGAAAATGCCAGATATCCTTATTTAGCTACTGTAATCCTCGATGACATGCAGTATGGTATTGGTATTGGTTCAAGCAAAAAGCAAGCCAAACTTGATGCTGCTAGAGCTACACTTGAAATATTATTACCGTCCGTGAAAAATCACATTCAAGTTAATCGTAGACACGCAATGAATGAACGTCAAGGCAGTAGTCATTTTCAAGGAGATGAAGTAAGAATAATTAGAACTATTGTAGATAATTAGTGAATTTATTCATTAATGTTTTAGCTTTTCGATAAACTGACAATTAAAGATTCTAGAATACCAGAGTTTTGTTCCCAAGCTGCTGAATCAATGCCATACGATATGTTACAAACTTGCGTGAAGAGGTATATTTATATTTTATATACACTAAAAATATTTTATAAAAATTTAGTAATTATTATTTATATTTTATAGGAATTTTGGTGATAATGTAAATATAAAGTGTGACATGGTAGCAATGCAAAGCGGATTTGACTCTACAGTGTTTTATCGGTGTACCATGAATGTTGATCGTTATACTGCGACTGTAATTTGTAAAAATAAACGTGAAGGACGTCAAAAAGGAGCTCAAGCTCTATTACAGGTTTACAAACAATAATATTAATAAATAAAAATACATATATATATTTATATATATATATATATATATATATATATCAAAATGTATATTTCAATATATAACAAAGCCAAGAGTATTAAATAAAAAAAAAAGTTGTATTTTCTTTAAAATTACCTGATGATAACTTTTGACGAAACCGGTATTAATAAAATAAATTATACAACAACCTTTTTTTTTATCTTATTTAATACTTTTGACTTTTTTGTATATTTAAATATACATTTTGATATATATATATGTATATAAAGGGTGAAACTATTCTAAAAAATGAATGTAATAAAGTATTAGAAGAAATGAGAAGGTATAAAGCTCCGAGAGTAGACAATATACCCATAGAACATATCCAAAACTCAGGGGAAACAGTTAAAGAGAAGCTATTTGAACTTGTGAAGGAAATATATGAATCAGGAGTCATCCCTGAAGACTTTCAGAAAAGTATTATCATCCCAATAGCAAAGAAGGCAACAGCAGATAAATGCAATGACTTCCGTACATTCAGCCTTTATGGTACATGCAGCAAAAATACTAGTAAAAATAATATGTAAAAGAATAGAAAGTACAGTTGAAAAGCAACTAGGGTGTGATCAGTATGGAAATAGAATGCTGTAAAACCAACCTTAGGGTTGATTACTAAAGAAGAATATATATAATATATGTGTGTGTGTGTATTTTTATTTATTACGAGTATTAACTTATAATTTTTCTTTTTTTTCTTTTTCTTTTTTATTTGATTTTTACTTTGTTTTCACTACTTTATTAATAATATCAAATATATCAAAGTATGTGTGTACATGTACATATATATATATATATTTTTTTTTTTTTGTTTGATTTTAGGTGATGCATCCTCATATCCATTATTTTGGCTCATTATTAAGGTTGTACAGCGATCAACATTTTGGAAATAGCTGTGAAAAAAAATTAGAAGATCCTGGTAACCAAAGCCCAAAACCTAGGAGTGGTCCAAATAATAAAATACTTAAGCAACTGAGAGAAGCAATGTCCAAAATAGATTAGTGAAAGTATTAGAATGGATCCAATTCATAATTATTAACATTAAAGTATGTTATTGTAGGCGTTTTTATTTTTATTTGCTAATTTTGTATTTAAATATTTTATTAATTAGTATCATATTTAATAAAAAAATGTGTATGTGCGTGTTCACTTTGTACATTTTGTTTTAATATATATTTTAATTATTAAACGAAACTTCAGGGAAAAGTTAAAAAAGAAAATAGATGTTTTGAATACTGGAAAAATGTTTAATAAAAATTCAAAAATAAGAATTATTGTAATTATTTTAATATATTTGAAAATCTTTATTTAATTTTTAATGTAAAACTTGATTATTGTGATTTAATGTTTATCAATTATTGTAATTTATAATAAATAATAGTTTTTAAGTCATGATTTATTCAGTATCTCTTCTGTTTTTAATACTTGATAATTTAATAAACGTAATTTTTAATTTTATAAGGCATTTGGATGCATACTAAAATACATTCATTCAACTACAGAAAATATATGAGATTTAGAAGTATAATCTACAGTATTGCTGAGGATCATAAAAGAATTGTTTAACCATTTCAAAAATTCAACGAAGACCAATCTGAATGTGTTAAAAGAAATTGAAAACAGTTTTTACTGCCATTACAACGAATAAAGCATTTGACATCCACATCATATATAGGTTATCGAGAAAAACTAAGCGTGAAACAAAAAAATTATGAAGTTACAAATGCAAAAGGCAAGATGGAAAATAACTACCGACAAATGGGTAAAGGAAAATTAAAGTGTACTAAACTTCTAGCCAATTTGTTAACTGAAAAATTAATTGAAACATTTAAGTTTTTCTTGTTTATATTCGATCTGTAGTCAAGCCAGATACAATAGTCTTATTAAATATTAATTACTGGTGAATATTTTAGAAATTGGTTTGTATATAATAAATGTTATCTGTTTTAAGTTTATATTTCCCAGGATTGCACTATATAAGTTTTGCCATACTCAGCTAAAATCAAATAGTTTTTACTTATAACTTATAATGTATCCAGTGCATTTATAACAAACCAAGATACCCAACTGCGTCAGTCATTTTACACACCTATATAACGCACAACTCGCACTTTGCATTTATAACTATTGATGATACTTTTAAGGACAGTAACACGAATGACCTAAAATCTTGTAGTTCAGTAATTTTTACCTAATATAACCAGAACAATTATTATACCAGAAAGGTTAAGAAGTGTTAAAAATAAAGATTAAATTTGCTTTCATACAAATGTCATTATTCAGATAATTGATACTAGATGGAATGGTGTATTTTTGATATTACAACAAAATGTTGAAACAATAGACAATGCAGGGGCAATTGGGAGATCAGCTGACCCACAGTTTCTTTTATTGGTAAAATGTGGCCCTCATAACGAACAACTATAATAGGTATATAGTTGGATGTAGCTTCTACACAGTGGCCTCTCGTAAGTGAGGCAGACCCGCAGTACTAAAATCCTGGGTACGTCACTGAGACAATGAATACATTTTATACCAAAAGAACCATCTTAGTGGTATTGGCAAATTCATGTTACAATCCTTAAACCAATTTTGAAAGATACAAAAGAATTTACTTCTAAAGATTCACTTGATTGAAGCCAAGTTATATGCATTTATAGTATGCACCCATAGAATATGATTTAAGCGAGATAACTAACAATCAATTTAATACGAAGAGTACAATGAAATAAGTTCCGTCTGAATCTATATAAGTTAGGGAATTTTCTTTTTGCAATGATGGAAAAGAAGCAGTTAAAATTCACTGACAATTTGTTTCAATGTATGAAGAGGATATTATCAGTGGGTCAATGGCCAGATGTGAAGTTGACCAGAAAAATCATGGCTTTGTTTTTGGAATGAAGAAGGGATTCTCCTGATAGTATTTTGCCTCAAGGGAAAACAATAAATACGTAGAGGAACTGCGAAATAAAGGAAATTCCATCAAACAATTTAAAATAAGAGGAATGTTGACCTCGTGTGTGTGTGTGTGAAATTCTTTCATAATAACACTCAGCTCATGTTATCGCGTTGTCCATGTCTTACAAATGAACTTTTGAATCAGATGTCTGATCCACTTACCATACAGTTTTGATTTAGCTTCTTCAGACCATCATTTCTTTACCAAACTAAATGAACGATTATAGGGAATTACTAAGACAATGAAGAAGTTATTGAGGTAGTAAACAAGTTCATTTCTAGGTACACAAAATGTATTCAGGTAGGTGACGATTAAATCGAAAAATAGTAGATATAATTTCAATAAACCTCTGTAAACTTCACAATTTTTAAAATTAACTCGGTTCTTAAAAAACAAATAAAAATATTTGTACTATAAAAAAAAAAGAAAACAAATTATGTAGTGTTTATGACGACTGATCTAAAATTTAGCGTTCTTGTTAAATGGACTTGAAGTAAAATTGTTTCTTCAGCCAGATGTTGAAACATATATAGAAAATGAAAATACTCTTTTTCAACTAAAAAACCAGTATCATCAATTAAAAAAAAATGTGTACTCTGTAGTGTTCTTTTTCTAAAGGATTAAGCAATTCTATGAATACATATTTCATCAATGTAATTTTCTCTGTTAACTAATTAATTATAAATAAATAAATAAGTATATTTTTCAAATTTCTAGAAATTCCCTTACAATTAGAAAACTATTAAAATGATGGATTAAAAACAAAAATTAATATCTACTTCTTTTATCAGTGACTGTCAAATATTTGGAAATACTTGACTTCTGTTTGTAGTGATTATCTATATTCCATTATATCAACAAAAATAACTCCATCTTTACCATTAGTGGTACAGTAGTATAATTTTTATATCATATTTGAATTTCATTATTATGAAAAAGTGTTAGTTTGACTATAGTACAAAATATATTTTTTATAGGCATTATATATATTTTCATATAATGATCATATTGAATTAATTAATTTGTTTTGTATATGAAAAATTTGAAATTGTTTGATTGGTTCAAATAAAATTCAGATTTTGAATTAGATTTATTTATAAAGTACGTCCATACTTTAGCTAGATAAGAAAAGAAGTAGGTAGTTCGGTTTGATATGCCTATAATTTTAATATTAACATTTAATAAATGAATGCTTTCTCCATCAATCTTTATTAATTACACTATTTTAAAGCCAAAAATAATGTAATAAGAAATATATTTATTTTGGTAACAAGGATGGAGTTTAAACATATATATATACATACATATTCGTATCGTCTGAACATTAAGTTATTTGATATTTTAAGATTAGTAATTCAAGAAAATAAATATTAAAAAAAATAAAATAAATTAAATTGATGAAAAAAAATTCTTCTAAAACTGGTTTATTATTTAATATTTTATTGTTTATGTAAAATTAACTCCTTGGTATCTATAATTCTGGCACAGATTTCAATTCATGGCTATATACTGATGACGTTCTTATTGCTAATGTTACACCACTTTTATAATTTGCAGGTATCACAATGTGATTAGTGTATTTAACATTTTCTTGTTCTTCTCGCAAAATATTCACTACTTGCCCTAGAATGATTAAATTGTACATCAACAACTGTATGTGTATATATACAGGGTGTTTCACTCAAATGGTACCCCTAAATATTTCCGTCCAGTGACCTCGGATTAAAATGGGGTTTTTTTAAGAAGCTAGAAAATACTAACACATATTTTTTGATTTTTTTCCAAATTTTTAACCCTTTTATTGTGCGCCTGTGCAATAAAACTTACATTTATTGAAACGGCTATGCCTATTTTGAACACCAGATTTCGATAGAACTTTTTTTTAAGCAACTTTGACAAACAAACTTTTTCTCTATCTCCAAAAATTGACTGAATTACACCAATCTTAAGTTTAAACAAAAAAGATTTTTGTTTAGCAGCTGGGAACATGAAAAGGGATGAGTTTAAAGGTTATTTAAATAAAGTTAAAAATATTAATTTTATTTTAAGGTTTAAACTTAATATAAATTATATTTAATGAATTTATTACAAATAATACAAATCACCTAATAAATTGTTCAATGTTTTCCCCATTGTTAAGTAAACATTATTGTAAGCGGTGCTTGACTTTGTTGTGAAAAGCTGCAGTTATTTGTTCCATGATCAATTTTGTGCATGTTTTGGTGATTTTTTTTGTCTTAAATGCTGAAGGTTATTCAGTAGGTCAGCATTAATTACAGTTTTTAAATGACCCCAAAGAAAAAAATCAAATGGTGTCAAATCCTGTGAATGCGCTGACCAAGCTATCAATCCATTTGTCCCCATCCAACGATTTCCAAACAGATTGTCTAACAAAAATAGCATTATGTACTGGAGCACCATCTTGTTGAAAAAACAAGTTTTTCCGAATATTTAATGGAACATTTTCCAACACTGGTGGTAAATGGTTTGAGAGAAAATCCAAATATCTTCTTCCATTGAATGTTCCATCATAGAAGTAGGGCCCTATTATGGAATCTCCTAATACTCCAAATCACACATTTGTTCCTCACACTGTTTGAAAAATAGTTTTAAGTCCCCAATCCGGATTATTACTTGCCCACAAACGGTTATTTTGTTTATTTATCACACTAATATTGGTAAATTTATTTTCATCTATCCAAAGAACATAATTTAAAAGTTAAGAATTATCTTCAATTTGTACCAGTACCCATGCAATAAATAATAACCGACATTCATTATCTCTCACTCAAAGATGGTGAAGTAAATCTGGTTTATAGGGACGAAGTTTAAATTCTTCTAAAAAAAATGTACCTTGCACAGATTAATTCCAAGTTCTTTCGCAACATGACATATGGATGATTGAGAATTAATTTGAACACACACCAATACTTGTACTTTAGTTTCTTCATTAGTTTCTGCTTCTATTTGTGATATTTGACAATAATACTTTCTATTTCCAAATGAACCATAAGTTTGGATTTGATTCTCGAGCTTTAAAAAAAATCTATGCGTTGTTTAATTAGTGTTCTATTAGCGTATAATTGTACAGCTTGGCAGGAATTTCGATGGCACTCAAAAACTAATATCATATCCAAATTTTCCCTATAACTAGTTATTTTTATATTATGAATAAACGGAAATATTCAAATAAACCAAGAAAAATCGGAATAAAAATAGAAATGTATCCAATACAAACACAATTCTCGGTTTGAATAACTGTTCCTAGGAAAGTACTAGTGTACTACATAGTGTTATCCATAAATCAACCAATAAAGACATTAAATAAAATTATTTTGTGCTATCTAGATCACAGATAAATGTTTACAATACAATAAGAAATATTTCGAACAATTCATTAGACAAACTTTCAACAAAAACAATATTTAAACGATAAAATAATAAAATACAGAAAATTGAAAAAATTTTTTTTGTTTAAACTTAAAATTGCAATAATTTAGTAAACTTTCGATAGGGAAAAAGTTTATTTATCAAAGTTGCTTTAAAAAAATAGTTTTATCAAAATCAGGTGTTGAAAATAGGTATTGCAATTTAAAAATTGTATATTTCAGTATTCTCTAGCTCCTTAAAAAAACCCCATTTCGATCAGAGGTCACTAGACAGAAATATTTAGTGTTACCAATTGAGTAAAACACACTGTATATATATATATAAAATAAATCATTCATCATATATTATGTATTATACCTAACACGTTAAACCTATGCCAATGTCGGTTAGGATGTGTGGCCAAAGGCATGAGATCTGTATGAGGGGTCCATCTGGACAATATATCGTTTCTTCTAATCATCAACGTAGACGGAGAAATTAGTTGTGGCAGCAATGCTTCCAATGATGATTGACCCAAAGGATTAGTTAGGTATATTTGAGCACACTCTGGACATAAAGGATTGTATTCTATACCATACATCATTTGGTGATGCCAACTATCCGCGATAAACTGATGTGCCGTAGTTGTACGTTGGAGATTTAATGTTAATATTGGAACAGCCCCTTTAATAATACAAAATAATTTATAATGGGTAGTTAGACATATAAAAAACTATGTTTGGTTAATATTAGCTACCTTTTTTTATCCAACTAGCAAGCCATGGAGCAATAGGCATGCCTAAATTTTGATGAGTAGCGAAAAATCTAGCACTGACTAGTGAATCTGTTGCCGTTTCTAAAGTCCTAACCAAATCCTGAGGCATGCAACCAGCCACAGCACGGGATTCCAAATAGGGAATAAGCGGAGCAGTTTCATCATGTAAACACGTACCAATAGTTTTAATTATATGGTCCATGTTGAATGGGATCCTAAGAGCCAACTGAAAATATAATTTATATTAGTAATGTATAGAATATAAAATTAATTAACTAGGCCACATTTTTGTTTTTATTTATTCTGATATATTATATTTACAATTAAATAACAACTTTTAATAAGTTAAATCATAATAAAACTTATAGGCACATATTGGGCCAATTATTTTCATTTGGAAATGCTTAAGGAGAGCCAACTTTTAAATTTATAAGTACCTTTAATTATGGGAAAAAATACACATTTTTTATTTTATAATATCACTATTTGAATACATGAAATATTTAATTAAAACTACTTTTATCTCCTTTGCAAAATCACTACATTTTGCTGCATCCAGAAAATATGAATACATAATTTACATAATATAGAACCATACTTATGTATTTTTATGAAATAAAGACAAGTTGTCATATTGGAAATAAAGTAAAATAGTATTTCCACACATCACTGAATAGCCACAATAGATAAAGAGAATAAAATGTTTAATTTTTCTATTAATATACCAATCTACCAATACACTATGCTATGTAACCTTGATTACATGTTTTGCTATAGGAAAATGTCAGTATGATCCTTTTATTCTGGGCGTTTCTCTTTTTTCTTTTTTAAATAAAGATGGTTTCATAAGCTTGTTTTCATTAAATTGAAATAGTAATATAAATAAGAATTAAATGAACAACTTTAAAAGAGAAAATTTATAAAACCGTAATTTGTAAAAAAACCAAGACTCATTGATAAATATGAATTTCGATACTGATAAATTATTAATTATCGAAATTCAAACATATTGATAAAGCAGTCATATTTTATCGAATTGTGTAATTCAAAAAATGATGTAGTCAACACTCTAGGGTAATTAAAAAATATGGACTCGTATTTGAGAATATCATTAAATAAGGTAAGAATAGGAAATTCTTATATCAAAAATAGGAGTTTTGCCCATAAAAACTCTTTACTAACAATAAAATAAAATAGTTTCTTCTAACTCCATGGTTAGATAGACACTAAATCTATTACTGTTTACTACACGTGTATTATGTGAAATACTGTTTAAATACATGACATTTTTGTGTCTTGTGTGATTTAAGTGGCTGACCATTAGCATCTCAAATGAAAGAGGTCTAAACTTACCAAGGTGTTTATAACAGAAGTTGCACCACATGCTGATACATCAACTTGGTTTATATGAAGTTGAGCATCATTTTCTGAACACACCATTTCTTTAACACAACTCAAATCTTCTACCCGCATCCGTTTCAATTTCTGACATACTTCCTAATCATAAATTTTCATTTTGACATAAATTTAAAAGCAATAGAATTTAACATACTTTTTTTACCATAGTATCAGCAGTACGTCTTAAACATCCATTATGTTCTTCTTTAGAACCAGTTGAATCACTGTATGGTACAGAGGGTAAACTTAAATCACTTACTGGCAATTCGATTGATTCATTTATGTCATTTATTTCGTTTTTAGTATTGGACTGGTTTTCTTGTTTGTTGACATCAGCACCAGAAAAACAAGGTAATATTTCTTCAGTAGTGTTTAACAATATATCACTATTGAATAAAACCGAAAAAATAATTGTTATTAATTACGATACTGTATAATACACAAAAACAGGTAATAAAATGTTACTTGTAATGATGAGGTGTCTCATTTACAATATCCTCGCCTTCTGAATCGATGCCAACAGTCGGTTCAGGATCAAAGTCCATTTCCAAGTAATCCATTAAGGGCGACGTACTCCTGTCATCCACAGGTATATTCTCGACCACTGGCTCTTGACGATCACCTCGATACGTATATATACAACAATTGTCATCATCATTAGAATCATCGACGTCATCCTGGTCGCAGTACACCAAACTAGCGGCGATCATATGGTCGTGTTGAGTAGTTGTATCACAACCGGTACAACAGTCGGAATCGCCATAGCCGTTTAACACGTTGTTATTCAATCTAGAACAAAATTGTGTAAGTATTGAAAAAAGCAAATACCCATTAAACAGGATGACAAGCAACATCCGAACTAATTTACCTGGTCGATTCTTTGATGCATTCGGACGGTTTTTCGTCAGACAATAATTCGCCTTTGCCGCTGGTGCTGGGTCGGTGTAGTTCTTCGTCACCGTCGTTCATGTCTTAGAACTACAAGAACGTATCTCTATGGCACTGGACTGAGTGAACTGGCCGTAATAGGGCGAGGAATGTCGAGCAACATTACATGCAATGTTTTATAATCAAATACTTCACTCCACGGTGACGGTAAGCGTAATTGACCAAAAACGAGTAATGAAATGGCAGTGAGTGACAACGATGTGTTACAATACCCAACACTAAAAAAACAAAAATAAAACGAAATACAAACAAAACATTGATAACACCGATGTATACATCCCAGGCCATAAGAGTGACAATAATAATAATAATAATAACAATAATAAAGGCGGCTCAACTTACTGTTACATAGTAGTGATGGCAAACGATATCGATAATTCGATACGAATCGATATCGTGGAATTGCTTTTTTGTTTACATCGACCGAAATCGATATCCGCAGAGAATTGTGGAAAACATCGCGATATTGATAAAGAAAAATATTACGATCGTCAAAAATAAAAAATCTTTTTTATCATTAGGTGCATCGATTGAAATTTGGGATCACGAAGAATGGGTGCTTAAAAAATTACGATCATTAATGGTAAACATTTGATTAATTCCGAATTCTGCGTTTACATAATACTACTTCGTGAGTACAAACATTTGCAAATTAAAATTTTCCACGATCAACGTCCCTCTCGATCGGTGGAAATATTCAATTGTATTATTGCTCGCCAAAAAGAAATCAAGTGACCGATTACTCAGTGAAATTGCACGAACAATTAAATAAAATGTAATTTATAAATAAATGGATTGTAGCATCCGAAAGAGTAGCCGAACCATTTTCTATTTCTAAACTCGTTTTTAAATCAAATCGGAATGACGATATGGCGAATATTTATTGTTTAATATCCATATATTTAAAATGTTTTTATAACTTTTAATTCGATACGTTATTATTGAATTTCTATTACAGGAAAAGTAATCGATGAAATGTGGTATATATATTATGGGAATCGAGCTAAAACGTAATAATAAGCATGATTTCATTAAAAAAAAAAAACATATTATATATTAAATACGCGCTTATTATAGCTATTTCCTCTCAGTTAACTAATGCCTGTTTTTAATATTGTCTTGGGTTATTTTGTGTCTATATCGATATCGGAAGAGTAAAAGTTATATCGATAAAATAAAAATTACATATATTTATCGTTAACTTACTACACAATTACGTAGACGCAATAAAAGAAAATTAGCTATCATCACAGTCTGACCATATACAAGAATAAAAATATTGCGCTCGCTCCGTTTCGTAGTTGTATCGATTTTTGTTTGAGCGTTATTCTCTATTATCACGGGTCGGATAATTTCCATATTCAAATCCCGAATTATTCGACCAATCTACTAAGTACTTGCGCTTAATACTTAGGTATTAATAACATTAAGGTTTTGGACGATGTTGCGGTAAAAAAATGTATTGCACTGTACTAAAAAAAAAAAAAGACATATTTTATTATTTTATTGTGTAATTCGAATAAAATATTTACCAATTATTAAACATTTTGTCGTGTAAAAGGTACATTTTGTTTTGGAACAGCTCCGAACTGAACGAAATTCTCGATAACTGATTTTGCGCAACGGAATATTGGCGACTAACATCATCGTAGATATGGCCACATAGATACATAGGTATACACAAATCTTTTAAAAATGCCGTTATATGGGTACTTGAAGTTCCGATGTAGACGTTTTGTTATTGTACACGTCCGTCCAGTATTTTTTAGTTTTACACGATTTACAGAAAAATATTAAATTAAAAAATTTACATTTTTTTTATGACATTGTCAATATCTGTAGCATCATTTCTCTGCATACTTACATAAAAAAAGACACACACGTTCGCTTAAAATTCTCGGAGTGAATGAAAAACGGACTGTAACGACGTGATTGTCACACACACGTACATTTCAATCATGTCTTTATTTAATACTATTATTGGATTTTACGTTTGGCAATCTACACGTTATTCTTATTTATGCAATGACGTCAATTATTACATACCATTTCAATCGTTTCTTCATTTCACTGAAAACACTGCTATTTGTATTTGAAACATCAATACAATTGAAAATATGCCGAAAATTAAAATATGATTAGGTTTTAACTCGTATGACGTATATAATACGTCCACGAGACGAATTAAAAATTAACTCAACAATAAATTCGTGAAGTACAGGTTGAAGAAAAATTGCAAATGCAGCAGTAACGCCCATAATAAAGTATATAGAAACGGTTTATAGTGACATTCAAGGGACATTCCGGTGAAAATTGGCCATAATAACCGATTGTAAAAATAATGTTATAACCAAAATGACGAAAAAAATTTAAAAATAATATACATGCATAATATTTGGCTGCACGCGAATTGTGTCCGGCTTTATCTAAACCAGTGCTTCTCAACTAGGGGGCCGTGGCTATATGACTTGGGGGCCTTGAAATATTTATTCCATTTAAAATATTTTCGATTATTTAGTTAGGTTAAACCCGAGGTTCTTTACATTTTAATAATTTATTTGTGTGAAACAGTGCATGTAAATTTAGTATATCATTAAGAAAAAATAATTAATGATTTTGATTGAGAGGGGGCCTTGACAGTTTTACATTAAATTTAGGGGGCCCTAAACCAAAAAAGGTTGAGAAGCACTGATCTACACGACAACAATCTGAAAATTATATTTGTCATATTATATTTTATAATTGTATTTTTTTCCCAGTTCCATTTCAAATGGTAAGGTAACTTTTAAGCAGATAATACTTTTAGTTCGGTTTGGATCGTGTTGTTGGCGTGTAAAATTTTGTTTGATTTCATATCTTGTTGATAATTTTCAGAGAATATGAATAAATAAAATAAAATGACATCAGTGGCTTTAGGCTTTAATATTTTTAAATGAAAAAATAAAATCGTTTTTTAAAATTTCCGTAACCATTATCCGGTTTGATATTTTGAAGAACGCGTAAATGCAGATGCTCCCTTTGAAATATATATAGTATTTATCTCTATGGTTTTCTCCTCTCTGTAAAATCACTTTTTGTAGTGTACTTTTTCCTATTTTGTGGGGGAAAAAAAATTATCGCTTTATCGTATTGACGGACAGTCATGAGTAAGTATACTGCTATATAGCAGTATATTGTTGATTGGCGACGCCAGAGAACACTTATAAAATAATAATGCTATAGTAGCACTTGAAATACCGTCCGAAAATGGACACTACTATTATAGCTGTGGTATTTTCACTGACACTGTATGAAAGACCAAGTCTTACTGTCTCTACACAGCACAAAGTGCCATTGAACACTGTCAATACGAAGCGGATATAATTTTTCTAAAATAATTATGTCGTAAATGTGAGATATTTTATTTCTAAACGTTCGATATACCTACTATTGTTAAACTTGTTAGTCGGTATTAGAACGAGTGAACAATAAACTATCAATAATAATTTTTATTCATTTGTATTTATCATGCTTTTTCAATTGTATCTGGAATACTGAGACCAGTTTTTTTGTTATATTATAAAATATTCGAGTGAAGATAAGAAAACCTGTGTATTGCAAATCCTATGGATCGTATTTTATATCGGTATGCTTATTATTATGTTTTGTTATTAGTTTATTGTATTAGTTAATATAATGTTACTATACGATTAATATTTCGATTTTAAGTGATTCTACATTGTTTTGTACATAACGTATGCGGAGAAAAGAAAAATCTAGTAATACTGCTACAACAGTATTGTACCATTCTCGTCATATGGATATTAAAAAAAAATCGATGTAACGGGACAGTACTGTTATTACAGTATTAACGAAAAACTCGTGTTATACAACAGTATTAAAACACTGACCAATACAGACAGGCTCTTATGAATCCTCACTGTCCGTCAATGTGGTAACCGCGGTTGCGAATCGTGAAAGTTTAAAGTTGATCATCGTGCTCAGGACGGCATCGCAAGAAGACTGATTTTCCGTGGCGGCGATTGCAGCGGCGTGTCGGCGTCACGTTGGTGCCACTGCGCGTCGTCGAGCGGGAGAGACCCGCGGTAAAACGGAAGACACTTGAATTTTCCGGTTCACATCACGCGGGGACCGTCGTCGACGACGAGTTCACTGTTCTCTCCGCGTCGACACCACCACTCGCAGTCAACGTTCCGCGCACCGCGAATAACGTGTACACGAACGCGCAACATACTCCGCGTCTCTTTTCATCCCGTCACGTCGTGTCGCCGTTCGCGATTATTATGATTTTTTTTCAGTGCACCGACAATTGGTTCATCAGTTTCCTGTGCCTTTGCGGTCGTTTGCACTGACTCTCGTCGTCGTCGTCGTCGTCGTCTATCGATCCGACCCCTGGGGGCGATAGAAAACATCACGGGCGCGCGAACGATTTTCCGAAGAAACATAATTATTATTATTTCTTTTCATTTTCTCGGATATTGTCGACGTCAAATTATTATCGGGTGAGTCAACAATATTATGGTATAATTTTTCACCGTCCCGTGTTCTCCTTCCCGGGCTGTCGAGAAGACACACCGTACGGGCCCTAACGAAACCGTGCGGCGCACCTGTCTTAGAGAGAAAGCGCCGTTTTCTTTAAGCGTAAATGTTCAAAAAATCGAGGCGTTTTGGATAAAAAGAAAAAAAAAACCCCGTATAAAGGACTCCAGCGAACGCCCTACGGTCGCATTCGACGCACCAAATTCTTACGTCGAAATGAATTTGTGCTAAAACAATAATAATAATAATAATAATAATAATAATAATAATAATAATAATAATAATAATGACGTGTCAAAGAAAGTGTGTAGTATGATTTGATATTTTAAATATTTCGATAACTCGCAATAATTTTTATACATCTAATTATTTTCGGAAATCGCGTTTCAAATGTTTATTATGTACCAATACGTACATATAATGTCACAAATAATATTTGTATAGTGTAAATAAATATAACTCTAGAGACTGGAAGAAATATAATATGTTATTCTAGATTTTTATATTAGAATTATAAATATACCTAAATGTGTACTAGATTCTGAGCAAAAACAGATGAAGCTATATTGGTTTTACAATGATTTTTATTTATTTATTTTTTTCTAAATACAACTTTTCGACTAGAAGGAGTGCTCCAATTATTATTAAACACTTACCCATTTTTCGATATGAAATTTTGCTGGGATGGTATTTTAAGCAGAACGATTTTCGATTTTCTCAATTGTTTTTAAACGTGACCTCAGAAAATTGTGTTGAGAACGGGAAAAACGCGATTTCGTCGACATTTATTATTGTACTTATCCGGTTTTTCGAAAATAATTGTCCTAGTCTCTTGAAATTTACTCCCTGTATATGAAATTTTGCACTCTAAAAACATGAAAACATTTTAAGATATGTCTTCCGATTTTGGGCTATTTATAGTAATTTTTAGTTTTAAGACTTGACAATTTTGTACAACATTCGTTGTGAGTTACTTCAGCTGCATTAAAAGAAAAAAAATTGATAATCGTAAGTCATAATTTTTTTTTTATTACTATTTTAGATTTTGCGACGAAGTGTATTATTTCGATGGAAAATAACAATTGAAATTAGCTATTTTTCGCTATTTACCTATTTAGGTTTATTGAAAGAAATTATATTAAAATAATACAATGTAAGGTTAATCGTAAATTATATAATCTATACGTAGTATATATATATATTTTTTTTTAATAATAGATAATAATTCCCCTGAAGTTCCACTCAAAATCGTTTTACTGAATGCAATGATTTATCATCATTGCTTTCAAATTTATAATAATAACAAAACTCTAAAACTCTATAAAATAATTCACTTAAGCAATATCCACAACATCCGCGGCTCATTACCCTTTTTTTTCTAATAATTATTATTTACTCAGTGTATATTTATATAGACAATGATAATAATGCTGCGTTTTTCGTAAAATATTATAAATTAATATATTTCAGTAATATATAAGTGAATAAATTGCTGTAAAAATGAGAAAATTAAAGTACCGAAATCTTATTCCCGAAGACTTCATACGGTAGATTATGCGTTATAGGTGTATAGTTTATTAAAACTTGAATATCCCATACACACATATATTTTTACTGAAAGCAAATGTATGGTAATATATTAATCTTAAATTCAAGTATTTTTAAATTCAGAAGCGGAATGTATGGTAATTTAATTTGATGTTAACTATATTTACGATGTTAACATTTTTAAACGAATTTGATGTAATATATTATATACTACTATACAATAAATATATTATACATTAGCTCTTTATTACGTTTATTTCACATATGTATATTTCTGTTTATTGTTTTAAATTTGATCGGATCAAAACTAAAACGATTGTGTTTCTGAGTGTTTTAAATAGAAAAATCTAGTTGAGTAACATTTAAATGAATTAAGATAAAAAATACTATAGGTATTTTTATTATATTTAACAATACCACGCAACAATTATAGTTAGTCGATTTTAGATTATATTGTTATTATTATTTTTTTAAAAATACCTTGAGTAACTTAAGCGTTTAAAATTGTTATATATTCATTGTTATTAACTTAATTTTTCAACCTGAACAAGTAATAACTAACCTTAATGTAAAAAACACAAAGACGAATAACATATGATACAGATAAACACAGTATTATGAAGATAAAACACAGTGAAATTATATTTCACCTTAAATTATTTCTTAACGATTACGAGCTGTGTCTTCATTACGCCTTTGACAAAATAAAATTTTGCAACCGTTATATTATCGCTAGACAAGACGTTCAATGGGGACCGCCGAATCATTTTTACCAAAATAATTTCTATGTACCGTACTTACCGTCTTTATAATAGTGCTATAAAGCATAAATATCAGATATACTTTTATAGTGTGATAGTGCGTTAAATAATATGTTTGATTGTCATTAAAATGATTAGAGTGTTTAATTTCTTAACTCGTTACATATTTTTTATTTAATCATCCGACTGGTTATGTAAGAAATTACCACTTAAAAACTTAAAATTAGAAAAATATCTTTCATTTTTTCCCCTATATCTCTAGTCCAACTGAACAATAATTAAATCAAACACAGCACTGAACTAAATTTAAAGTTTTTGAACAGGCAGTAATTATCCTTCATCTTCTGCAATTTCGGATGACGTACTTTTTTTTACGTTTCTCATGAAAATGCGGTTCAATTTTGAGCTCTACAGCTAAAGTTGTAGATATGTTTTGGATACGTAATTCTTAATACTATTATCCCGCATTTGTTGCGTTATTCTTAATAGTTCTTCTAACACGATATTCGCACAATCGATTTATACATTTTTTAATGGTCGAGAACAATTTACTTTGTTAATATTGATTAAAATGCCTTTCCAAATACGAAATACACAAAATTTTTTTATTTTAAATTCGTTAAATTGCACTAAAATATGTTACCGAGCAAGTGAATGTTTCTGCTGCATGAAGTTCGATTAAAATTAAGCTACCTATGTACTGCGTAAGAAACAAATCTAGTCCATTCTTTATTTGATTGATTTTTACTTGGACACCACTGTACCATTCAGCCAAGTTGGCACTATTATAAAACCCTTTTCCACTGTAATTTTTTATTTTCAATCCATTAGTTTTCAATTTATGTAAAAATTCAATTTACATTACGTAAAAAATTTAAAAAACAAATAATTTACAATTAATTTTGTAAGGAATTTAGAAGTATTGTGGGTAGGTTTTGCGCCTTAAACATTTCGATTGTCCATATTACCAGTTCTTAGCTAAGGGCACTGTTTATGAGGACATACATCTTTATTGCTTTGATTAATAATTACTGCAACTACTATTACTACTAATTATAATTACTTATTAGCTATTATTAAATTATTTGGTGTCAAATATTAGAAAATTATTAGTATTTTAAAATGTAATCTCATAAAGTATAGGTATAGTAAATTGTCCATTAAAATTAATAATCAGTGTTACATTCGGTAGGTGTTCGAAATTTTGAATTTTTTTCTTAGAATGTATTCTGACTTCTAGAAGAAGAAAAAATAGGAGAATAAGTACAGTTATTTCAATAAATATGGACACACGTATAAAAAAAAATAAATATCCAATTTAATGTAGTATAATACTTTTTTCAAATTGTAAATTTGATATGCCCTGTAAACTATGCATATATAATACTTATACTATACTATAGTGTCCTACCTACCAGGATATAAACTTCAGCAGGCCTGACCCGCAGACCGTGAATGGTCAGCGTTTCCACTCGGCTGAGTTCATTTGCTCAGTGTATAGACTCTGAAAAACGTTAATGATTTTCCACTTAAGGCACCCACGTATGGAATAGGTACATTTAAGGAAACTAAACCGGGTTACTGTTACGTTAGAAAAACGAATGTGAATTTATTAAACACCCGTGCACGATGTTTTCAATAAACCTGTATTATTTATATACTTGTGCCACGGTCAGACGATTTGCGGGCTCTGGTAATTAATATATTACAGTAAGTTTTACGAAACAACTAATTCTAAGGCATGTGCGATCAAAGAAAAAAAAACATTATTAGTATTATTATTATTTTCTTCTTGAGATACAGTAAAAAAAAAAGAAGAAAAATCCGTTACACCGATTCGTTCCATCAGTAAAGTTAGATGAGATATGACATCTCATTTCCAAACGATGACATAGCATATATTATATAACTCACTATTCATTTATAAAAAAAATAATTCTAATAATATTAATACAATTTTTGTGTTAGCTATATCTAATCTAAAATAATAATTTTTTACTCTTATGTATTGTATAGATTTTGTTATTAAATTTATAATTTATGTTTTAAAAATAAGGAAATATGTTTTTATTCTGTCATATATGCTATAAAATAAAATATCATCTGTCAAGAACAAAATTTAATGAATAAATATAGCAGATGACTGCTAGTTTATTATGATGCAAATTTTGAATCAGATATACGCGATAAACTTAAGAGAATATAAAATATATCGTATTAACATGAAAAGTACGTAGTATCATTGATTTCATAATATAACACGCTAATTAATAAATAATTCAGTAATATAAATACCACGTGTTATTATATATTATAACTGTATAAATGGTATTGGACTATATTTTTTAACATAAGTATAGTAATAAATGATTATATTTCAAATTAATTTTGATAAAATATATGGCGCAAATTCATGGGTAGGTAACCTAGCCTAACCTAAACTATTACATATATTTGACAAAAGAAAAAAACTAAAACGAACTCTTTTTTTAAGCGTATACGATTTTTAATTTTTAATAAAATACATATGTTGGTATACTCGTATAATAAGTTTAAACGTACAAAATGAAAAAAATATAGAGAAATAAAAAATTGTAAAAAAAAAACTAAAATTACTATTAATGTTTTTATTATTATTATTTTATTATAACCTCCAAATTGAATAAGTGAAAAAAATTACAAACATTTTGACTTTCAATATTAATCAAAAAGTAAAATAAATTTAATTTTAGAACTAAAATATTGATTATAAAACGAAACGATATCGTATTTTGACAATCATAATAAACCATATTTTGTAATTTTTTGAAATATTGAAATATTTTAATGTATTTTTATTATTTAGCGAATAAATATTTTTAGCTTTATACCATAAAGTGTTAATTTACCATTAGTGTTATTTCAGTCTTTGATTGAAGTATGTGTAAATTTAAACGTAGTCAACTTAAAAAAAATAAAAAAAAATTCCATGGGAAATACGTTTTCCAACAAATTACTGAACGTTACAATTTTCTAAGTAAAAAATTATTATTTTTAAATTCTGAAGTATTGATTGTAGCTAATTAGACTTGGGTATAATACGTATATGTAATAGAGATTAAAAAAAAAACACGATTCCATATTTTAAACGTTGAAGAAATGCTTGAATGCTTGAATTTTTAACACTTTGTACGTAAATATAATTTTATATAAATATATTTTCAGTTATTTGACTTGTTACTTTGTGTGTATATTATTATACTGCGATGATGCGTGTTGTAATGAGAGGCGACAAAATTTTTTGATTTCGCCAGAAACGATTGCGATTATACTGAAAAGAGTGTATATGTGCCAGGTATTGTGCCGTTTTGGCAGCAGTCACGTCTCATTGCCGCGGTGAAAAATTGGATTTAATTTACGCGTATGCTAGTTAACGAATAATATATTATAATAATAGTACAAATTGTTTGAATAACATATATTATTGTCCTAATTTTTATATAATATTATAGAATAAATCGTTTGTAAATTTTTATGTCTGAAAATTAGTTGATATTTTCGATAGAAACGGCATTCAAATATTGTCAAATTCACTCGGTACCAACATTATGCATTAAATATCTAAAGAAAAATAATATAAACGTGATAAAACGCAAATGTTTAGAAAAATCAAATTTTCTTTACGTCACGCCTAATCGGAAATGTTAATTTCCTATTTGCATCTACTTTCGGTCGAAATTTACAATTTTTACATTTTTAACTATTGGAATATAAAAACCAAAGTATTGGGTTATTGGTTAATGACGATGTTTTGGCTTATTTAGTTATTGCATGTGTAAATCTTGTAGCTAAAAATGGCATCTCTGTTATACGTTGCTCGACGTTTTTGTCGGATTTTGCATCGAAAATAGACTGGTGAAATGGACGGATAGGCGGCCGTGGGATGATATGATATCTATTGTCGCGAACAAAATAATTTAATTATTGTTTCGTTAGATCTCGTTTGGAAAAATAAGTTCATTGCTGATTTTTCATGCGTTCATGATGCGTCCCTGGCAAATGTTAATTAATGCCCTATTCATGGACACAGCGTATAAAATAATTGTAATTTTGAATAATACAATTCCGTAGACTTTGGCACTCATATTTATATATGCAATATAATGTGTAGAATATGGACAATAACTTTCTAATATTATTGGAAATCGTGGAATTAAAAAAAAAAAATATGCATAAGAAGCGATGAGATAAGAACAGATATTCGATTCTCATAAATTATGACTGAAATCACGTAAAAACGTCGTCGTTTGAAATAATGTAAAAAAAAATTTTATTTCATAATTTCGCGTATCAAAATGATTTATATATTTATGTGCTGCGCACACGTTAATTTTTTTAATTGTATTATTTTATCATTAATTACTAATATTTTGTGTGCAACGCGCATTGTTTTCTAATAAAAATCCTCTTACATATAACATTCTGTGTCGATTCGCGTACTTAATTGGAAGAAATAGAAATCTATACATACATAGTGTGCATTGCACGATGTGTAAAGGCGTATTCAGGTGGTAATAAGTCCGTATAAACCGTTGAACTAGAATTTGTGTACTGTCAAATAGTAAAAATACAAATGTTTACGAAAACAATTAAAATAAAAAAAATATTAATTTTATGTGAAAACAATGTCGAAATGTGTACACTATTATATATATATATATATATAAATAATACCCAAGTCTCCAAGTTTCATAAAATTCAATTAATATATACATTCCATAAAATATTACAAGTACACAAATTTGTACAATAATACAGAACATTTTTCTTTGCTGCGAATATAATAAATTTATTCCGATGGATTAGATGATTTTTATATTCATAAATTCGTAATTTAATTTAATTTCGCTTTTCATTTATTCATTTTTTTTTTTTTTTTTGAAACCATAACGTAATATGTTATTGTTACTTTTATTGAATAGAAAAAAAAAACCGTTCATAATTATTATAAAGAAACGTGCTCTGGTCGCTACAAATGATACGAATCCGTTACACACGTTTTCGTTTAAACATTCCTAACTTTGTGCTGAACAATTATTATTACATATATATTTTTTTCTTTCGACAATTCCGCTAAATAAGGAAACGTTTTTTTCCCATGCGACTAAAGGGCTTACAACGTATATTTGTATTATACTATTATTAAGTTTTTTTTTTTTTTTTGTGTATGCATACGAATATTGTTCACCTATAACAGTATCGCAATTTTATACTCTATTATGGTTTACGAACCGCAAAAATATTTTCTCGGCATGAAAAGACTTTTTTTTTTCATTTGGTCTCGCGCACCTACCGGTCGATAATGATACATTATACATTCGCGTGGATTTTACTTTCACGATAATCGATCATTTACACATCTCGTTGTGTCAATTTAGCAATAAATGTGGTTTGATTATATCGACGTATTTATTGCGTACGAGTTTCGAAAAGAAAAAAAAAATTTATAAAACTTTTAGTATATGTATAATAATGTACGAGTTATATATATATATATATATATATATATATATATATTGTTTACGGGCGGTCTGCTTTCCAAAAATCAATCGGCTGTAAACTGTACGTAAAAGAAGAAGCTGTATATGGTGAAAGACAAGAAGGCATTGTGATTACTAACAAACCGTGTCCTTTTCCGGACACGTGTCTGTTATATTATTTATATATAATATTATCGTTTTAGTTTCTTTAAAAATACCTTAAATACGTGTTACTAATACCAAATTTTAGTCAACACACAACAGTCACGGTTGAATACAAAAAAACACTCACGCCTCATACTCCCTTCATATATGAAATAGTTACAGACAAATTTTTATACAACGTATGATTACCAAAAGTAAGAAAAATGAGAACCTACTAATCTAAGATGATTTTCCAAAACACCCAAATAAGAGATTAAAATCAAGACATCAAATATGGGAAGACCCGAAGAACTCTCGCAGAATAAGTGGAAAGGGCGATGACTAGAGATTGGGACGTAAAACATATCGCTGGTTGAAGACCCAAGGTTTGAACCGCCCACATGATTTTTGGACTGTCTACAATCGAATTAGAACAGAGGAAGAATAATGCAAGTACTTATTGTACAAATGTGGAATGATAGAATCTCCTCTTTTAAGCTACGGGCAAGATTAATCCGTTGGACAAATTATACGTATAGTTCTCTAGGGACTTATTTAGGAGGTGTCGAGAAAATCCGTACAGTCAACGAAAATTCCATTGAATGGACGAAGAACCTTGAAGTGCGATTGTGATTAAATTCGTGTGAAATTTGGAAGATATTGGAAGGATGTATGTTACCAAATTATTGACTTAATTTTTACCGTTTTTATTATTTACAACTTTTTACTTACTTATTTATTTTGTCAGAAGCCATAAGTTAATAATGTACAGTATATATATAGCTGTACACACTTCTCGTTTTCAATTGTATATGGTATTATATACGAGTAGACACCAAATGTGAAGTTGCCAAGTACACGAAATGGGTGAAAATCAATTTTCAATATTTATAAACGTAAAAACATACACTTTATTTTTAATTTTCAATTCATTAAAAAGCGCGAAGTTTAAAAACAGAAAAATTTACGTAATAATAATTATTAATTTATCATTTACTATCAGAAACAATATATAATTTTTAAATATAATACTATTGCTACGATTTATAATACATATGATTGTAAATTGTTCGTAATTAGAAATGTTTTCTCGGACGGGATAAAAATTTAGTACGTGTATTCGCATTTTCGCGAGGGATGTGTTCTACACCCCTCCCATAAAAGTCATCCCAATTTTTATTTTATCTATTATTACAAATTCAATTAATTTCACTAATTACGCACTTACTTTGTGTCTAGCTTTATACTTGTTTTACACGATGCATGTTTACATATTTATTTATGGTGTTGTATGTGTGCGATTCACTCTACTCTTATTTTTCGACATATAATTATTAAATATTTAATCACTCTTACTCGCGATTTACGATAGTGCACTTCACGAAATGAGCACAATTTCACGTCTGTACGTAACTTATAGATTATATATGTATATAGCACGTTTTTTGACGATCTCATCGAATTCCTAAAATGATCGGTCTTTATGCCGAATACAGAATGGGTACACATTCTCGTGATATAGAGCGTATAATTACGTATTCGATCAGTGCAAGTATTTAAAAACCTACGCATAACTTCCCACTATACAATATAAATATGTATACGTTATTATGAAAACGCGTTGGGTAGCGTTTTAAAAATTGAAAAACGACGATGAATAATTATAATCAACGCGAAAAACAATAACGCAAAATAGTTTTCAAACACGTCGTAACCTAATAACGTCTGATTTTTAAACGTATTCGTGACTAATCTATTAGAATTTTCTAATTTAATTAATTTTTCTAATTAGACGTTTAAATGTTGTTAATACGAATAAGAGTTGGTTTTTTGTGTCGATACTGTGCGGACGGTGACGTTTCAACTTTCGAATAGAACTCATGCAAGACAGACGCATTTTTTGCTCACACTTCGTACATTTGGATGGTATATTATATGGCGTATGATAGTGAAATATGTGGAAATTCGTTGGAACACGGTAAAAAATAGAAAATCGTTTTAGTTTCAATCGATGATTCGCGAATTCTATTTTCTCCCTCATTAAACTTTTACTATAACAGAATACGGAAATCATTATCAATTTCCGCACAATTCGGAAGTTGTTCAAAGTAAACGCGTTGGTTCGAACTCGACGAATCGCATGAAACCCTTAGAGTAGTACTATAACAATATATTACGCACGTTATATTGTATGTAGAGAGGCGTGATACCGTTTAAGCGTGTGCGCGGTGAAAAGTGTATGTATGCATTTGACTGACGCGTTGTCTTGCCGCGCGCGAAGACTCTAACACGAATAGCGTGTTTCACGGCAGACGTTGTCTATACCTACGAGCAGTAAGCACAATGTACAATATTATTATACCGTATACTTTGTTTGCCGACGCGTCTATCATTTAACTCGTCGGGGTTTCAATGTTATATCGAGCGAAATGTCTACGCGTAATATAGATAAATAGTATTTTATAGTATACTGCGACAGTAGTATAAACACATCAAGTATATAGATCATTCTTTCTCAAAGTGGGCGATAACGCCCCCTTGTGGGCGTTAGTGGCCTTCAGGGGGGCGGTAAAAGGCCCAAAGAAGTTTGGGGGGGGGGCGATAGCTGATTAAAAAAAGCGAAAAACTATGTAATCCCGCAACTTTACCCTGGATTATGGTCGATTGTTCAACGATATCTAATAGCGTTTCCGTCATCGTATTTGTCCGAACGTGGATTTAGTGCTGTAACAACACTAATAACTAAAAAAAGAAATCGGCTGCCCGTTACCGAACGTGGCGACTTACGACTGTATTTAAGTCAGTATTTGAGTCTGATATAAAAAAAACTGGTTAAACTACATTAGGTTCATCCATCACATTAAGTAAGCTCGATAAATTTAAATTCAAAGATTTGTTTAAATTTTAATAAAAATACATTGAAATTCGATTAAGTATGCGTTTTAACTGCTCTTATTATAAATGTATCCTTTAAAATGTAAGTTTAAACTCTAAAATAGAATATGACATGTTCAAATATAATAATTGTAATAACTTTTAAAGATATACAACAATTGGGGTAAGTTTAAAAATTTTGGGGGGGGGGCACTAAAAAAATTTTGATTGTCAAAGTGGGTGGTGTATGAAATATGTTTGAGAACCTTATATGATATAGATCATACGATGAGTGCACCGCGAACACAAGACACTCTCGACGACGTCGTCAGGCAAAACATCGATTGCTCGTTGTAACGCCGGTCGTGTCGGGACGAATGGGAGCAAAATGAACGTGGTTAAGTTTTTGTTTTGGAACGAAACGCGCACGCCTGCTACACATCGGTTGTGCTCTATATTCGCGCGCGCATATTATGACGATTTACAAAGACCGGACATTTAGATTTTCACAGGTATTTATTGACTTGGTGCACGCGGGCGCGATTCTGGTAGAGAACGTAAACGATTTGTCGTTCACAGAATCTTGTAGACAAAAGAACGCATTTAGCCTATTTTATATTTTTCAGAAAATATATCTTTTGTCTATAAAAAAAAAAAAAAAATCATATTTATATATTATAAGCGTAGGCGTTATGTTTAAAATGTGTTTTGTCGAGACAATAAATTATCTGCAGTTAAAAAAAAAGTGTTTGTATATCGAAAGTAAAACGTTTTAAAATCACGTTATTTATAAAATAGGAATTTTTTTTTTTTTTTTTTTTAATGTATTTATTTCGTAATGAATATCACTGTAATTTTAATACAGAAATGTTACGAAAAAAAAAAATGATTTCGCGCGTACATATGTATATGAGAATTATACTTCGGATTGGGACGAAATATATGGTAACTCGGGGACCACATCGACATATTCGCCTGTATAAGGGTCGATCAAACGGAATGCGGACTCTGTACAAATGCACGAGGGCGCACCCAGAATTTTTTATTTTTGGGAGGAGGGGAGACTGAGTAAAATTATTTATAGATATTATTTAAGACTTATTGTATTATATTTATTTATTAATATATGTACTGCAGAAATCTGAAAGCACACTTGTTTACGAAATAAACTTATAATATTATAATTTATAATTTTAGTAGTTCATAAGTAATTTTTTTTTGATATGAATAAATTTAATACGGTACCTGATAGAATTACAAAAATTTTAAATCAAACATTTCGGCTTAGCTCGCTATAGTCCCTTCCCCTTTGGGCACTCCACTGTAAATACATTAACTCGTGGGTCAAACGGAAGACGGCCTGGTTAGCTAGGTAGATGAGAAATTGTAATTTTCCACAAAGTTAACTGCGGGATTTAGTTCAGCCGTAATAGTTATCGAAATAATTTATTTTATAAATAATATATAAAACACGATTGAGAAATACAGCCGTCGACGAAATAAAAGCGACAATAACTCGCCTCTATATGTTCTATTCTTTCGTTTATTTCACGCCACGGCCCGTTTTCGTTATTTTCGTTTTGAACGAGTGATTGTGCTTCGTCGGAGCTTGAAAAAACGGAATACACGCGCGACACCACGCGTTTGGTTCGCTTAGACTTACCCGCATTCTGTCCGACCATTTTATTAGTCCCCTCCCCCCCTCGCACGGCTGTCCGCTTTTTGCAGTTATCACCGAACTTCAAGCGACCGTTAAATGTCTCTACCATTCCGATACATTTGTTATTTATACACGTTTTTTTTTTTTTGTGTTTCACTGCTACGCATATAAATTGTGTCGTCTGGTCCGGCGACAACGGCCGCTTTTTACGGTTGGCGAACCAAACGGAACGACGGTCGCGCGGTACGGATGACGATCTCTTTTGTGGTGCCTCGCTGTACGCAAGGTCGCTTTGTTTCCTCGGTGGTGGGAGAACACGCGTGGTATATACCGCGGGGGGGGGGGGGAGGGGCTCATCTGGTCGCGGGATTTTTCGCATGACGGTCCGGGGGGCGGCGGCTGGCTTCGCGGACGGATCATCGTCCGACATCGCATGCATTCCGCATTACCGCACAAATAACCCAATGCCCAGACTTGTAGAGTATTCGAATAAAAGTGTTTAAAAATTTTTATTTTTTTTTTGTATTCCAATACTCTAAATATATATTCGATTACGTATTTCGAATACTTTTACCGGTGTATTTTGAATTCGTAAAATAAAAAACACTTTTTTTTTTCATTGAACACGAATAAAAATTATCGACATGTAGAAGAAAAAATATGGTTTTTTTTTTTTTATAAATCTTTATTAATCTTTATAGATCGTTACGGGCAGTATGCAATAAAACGTATTTTAAATATCATAAAACTTCCCACAGTTTCCTTACCGTAATAATCGTCGTGTTTCCTACATGAAATCCGGTAGGTAATACGTGATGAACGTGTACGATGCACAAATCACATTGACTTATGTACACTTATGTTTTACAATAAACGCGGTAAAAATAATTCAAATCGACACAGTATTTGAGAAATGAACAATGTATAGTGTCGACTGCTGTCAACGAAGTAAAAATTACTCGAATATGCTTTTAAGGCATTCGAGTAATAAATATTCCGGACTTTTTTTTTTTTTTTTAATTATTCGAACACCTTATTCCGAATAATTTTTTTCCCCGTTTATTCCGAACGAGTAAAATAAATGTATTCCCTATACAAGTCCGGCCAATATCGTACACGAAAATTGCGCCAACACACGCGTTCCTTCTGTTGTCCGCGATATTAGCGGCTTTGTTTTATATATATATATATATAAAGCATCGATTAAATATCTATGAAAATACGGTCGATCGAAATTTTTCGTCGTTTTGCAATCAATTACCTATGAAAACGCACCTGTAAATATTTATCGACGTTTGATAGCCCTTCACGAATCATTTCCAATGGCTTATTTGTTACACGTTTTTCGTTGTCGAATAAAAAACCACTACAGGACGCCATCGAAATTGTATTATTTAAATCCGATTGTGATCGAGCATTTCGGAAATCCAACACGAGTGTCACAATTTTACGTTGAAGTCGAATGCGTATATACTCGAGAAAACGATTTGGTATACTTGAAATTGGTGGCTCCCAAGGGCACACCGTCAATTGGTCAGTGCAGTCGTGTGGCATAGCAAATAAAAGTTATGTACGTAATATTACGACGACGATTGATTTATTTCATTGAAAACGTGAAATATTTCATTTCAGTTTTTTTTTTTAATTATTTATAATATAATTACGTATTTTATGCATGACAAATAAATAAATTTACACACGAGCGTAATGACATTATCTTCTTTTGTCGTTAATAATTTGAGAGAGCCTTTAAAATATCGCGAAAAAAATGACAAAAAATTTGAATACCACTGTTACACGGATGGACTGATATCACATGCGTCCTCAAACACACGCAAGTTTATATTCTAGCGCTGAACGCGTTATGTACGTGAGATATTATTTAAACGGCATACACGTGTATAAATTCGGGATGGACCGTCGAGGAGGACCGATATAAAATTTCTATAAAAGCTGAAGGAAATAAATCGGGTTCGCGTTATTTCGTACACGATCACCTAACCAGATTGAGTCGAGAACGGTGACAGAATTGCAACAGTCGTTAACTTTGCGTATTCGATGAAACGCATGACTCCGACGGATTTCATTGTTATCGTTAGACACGTGTAGGTAGACACGACGACCATACACAACGAGAGGAGAGTGGTAAATGAGTTAATATCAATTCTCCGGCCGTGTCATGATTATAAAAAAATATTTGATTATTTAATAATTTGGAATTACGTAAAACGATATTTATTATATATATATATATATATATAAAATATTGTATATAAATATTACGTATAATTTCGCTAATGGGTAATTTTTACGGAAATATTTTAAATCAGTTTTTCTCATGAAATATTGGAAGTCCGAATTCCAGTTAAAATTCTTTTTTCGTAAACGGCTCACTCGCATACACCGATAATAATGTTCTTCATTTCGTTGCCCGCGCGAGAAATGTTGAATTCGGAAACGTATCTGCAGGGCGATAAAAAAGAGCGTAGAGTCAGTGGATGCCGTTAAACGGAAGATTATAATAATAATAATGATAATAATAATAATAATAATAATGATAATAATCGATGCGAATCGATGTGTTTTCACCAACGTGAAACGCGTATAATAATATTTATTTACACGCGTATACCGCCGGCGTTTGAATTGCGTGGGCTTTCGCCTGTCCTATCAATTATACCGCGTTGTGTCTATACATTAATATTATAAATATTATTATTATTATTATTATTATTATTATACACCGCGGCGATTTTCTCATCGAATATTGTTACACGATTATTATGTCGAACAATGTGTATTATAATACGTTTTATAAAATATCGTTTTCATTGTCCATCTTCGTATTCCGGCGACTGGTCACGGAGAGAGAGATCTATTCCCCGATCCCGTATCCCCGAATACCTCGCTTTACCTATGCAGCACCGCCGTCGCCTCCTACGCCGAAAACGCGCGCACAACCCAATTTCAAACGTGTTTATGTGCGCCGCCGCAGTTATTATGACGACGACGAGAACGTTAAAACAAATAGGATTCGTAATGAACGTATGTGCAGTTCGTGCGTATTTATATTATTTATATATTACCTACTCGTTAACGGGGGGAAAAAAAAGAATAAAAATCAATTCTGTTGAGTTTTCTATAATGTCATGTACGAAGTGAAAACAGAAATTCAAACGGCCGTCGTAAGATACACTACAATTTTATTGTTTGATAAAATGTATTATTTTCTGTATTGTCGTCCGGTACGAAATACCTATATAATAATACGTACTTATAAACGCCGAAATAAATACGTGTAAAACGTAATTTATCATCTGTTCGGCGGCTCGTTGTTCTGCAGGGGAAATACTTTGGCAAACAAGTTTCCTCGTATTAAATATGAAAATAATTGTGTGAAATAATATTGTATTGATATATCTACGTATTATATGAATTTTGTTTATTTATTTATTTTTTTTTTTTTGCTGCTAATGACACCAAAAATTAGAAAAACAATAAATAATAAATTTAAATGACGTGTGTCCTATACGCATGGGTATTCAGGTGTTAATCTTTTTGTTTGGCGTGTAGAAATTATGAAATTAATTTGAGCGCTAAAAAATTTAATTGCATTGAATTATCTTCAAAAAAAAAAAAAAATAAATAAAAATATTGTCAACACCGCATGAATCGAGCGTCACTTTTAATATTAAAATATTCAAGTATGAGTTATTCGTGAATTAGAATGTTTAGATTTTGACAGAAAACTTACGTTTAATTATGTAATTATAACAAGAACTTGAGATCTATTAAATGAAATCGCAAAGATTTTAATAGCTATACATTTAGAATTGGTTCGAAATAATTTGTTTAAATTTCTTTCTTGTAGCTACCATTTGGATTATGGAAAAAATGTTTTAAATAAGAATATTCTAAAAAAAAAAAAAAAAAAAAAATTTGTTAATTTTAATGTATTTAAAATAATAATATGTTTATACGTTCAGAATTATTAGTTGAAATAAATTAAAAAATATATTCTAGTCGTAAAGACAAAGAAATATATTTCATGTAAAAAATGCGATTTACGAGTATATCTAATTATATGTTACTTTTGCCTAAACATGTTGAAATTCGACTAATATAGACTTTATAATTATAAATATTACATTTTTTTTTTTTTTAAATCATGTTGCGATCTAAATAAATCGTTTAATATTATATTACTGGTTTATTAATTAATCTATTTGTTCGTATATAGACATACCTATAATTCATGCGGTATATTATTTTTTTTATTTCTTACTGTTAATTATTATTGTTTTTATAATAATAATAATGATTGATTCGAAAACGCTCTTTTTTTTCTATTTCGAAAATATCTATCGTTTCTGGGTCATGTTGAACAACGAGAAAAACGTTTTTACTCGATTACGACGTACGATGGTCTTTCTATATACTCACTGTCAGTTGAAACGTTTGCGCGACACATTATAATGTATTATTTTTTATTTTGTACAGTATATTATAAGGAATATTATATATGATACCTATTCGAAACTTATACGTTTCGTATTGTAGTTTGAGCTTTCCTGTAATGACTAAAATTTTTCTCGCGTGATTTATTCGTGGGCGACAATATATGTTGTTGTGTTACGTGACGTTCTGAAAATGGACATCTCTTCTCTCAAATCGAAATCTGAATGTGTGTAGCAAGGAGAAAAGTAGTTTTATAAAGTGTCGGCGGGGTGGGTATACGCCAATAAAAAAGAAATTTCTAAATCGTGCCTATTATTATATTACAGTAAAATCAAATTCTGTTGCCTATACTATAAAATATGGTTAACATTTAAATACGTAACTATAACGTACACATTGCTTTTAACCGGTACTATTTTATAGCCGTTTTTTTATTTCAAGACTTTGGAGTGGATTTAACAGGTGGGAAATATACGTGTGTCGCTTGAATCTTTATTCGTAAAAAAGTTTCTCGAACTCAGCCCTCTCAATAAAATAGTCTATTCAATTGTGCACAAAGGAATGTATCATTATCGAATGCCTAAAGAAGTTATAAAGTAAAAATATGTTTAAAACAATATTATTTCTAAATACACGTGTTAGTGCTATACGAATTGAAATTCACTCGAACAAACGATACTACTGCGTTTCATCACAGTCGACTTTGTACCTGGATAATATAGGACACTGCAGTTTTTATATAAGTGATATCTTTTTACTTTTTTATTTTTTTAATTGGACAAAATTTTGAATTTCTAACCGGCAATGTATAATAACTAATGACACATAGTATGTCGTGTATTTGTTGATCCTAATTCGAAATAATTTTTGCTTAGTTGTATTAAATATTCATATTTTATAGTCACCACCAATGAAAAATATCGTACGTACAATATTTCTGATTTTAAACAGAATATAATTATGGATTTTTTCATCAATTTTCTGTCACGGATTTCGATTAAAATGTCGATACATTATGAAAATATAAATTTGATAATTTTCATCGGGAAATTCTAAAATGAAAAAGTTATTGTATAATATAACGTATGCCTCATCTATGGGGCATTTCTTCATATTTCACTTTTTAATATCATTCGTTCTATTTTCGTGGTTTTGTTTTACACGCACATAACAACACTAGGTGCTAAAATATAAGACAACGAAGTGTTATTTGTTTTATGACATTAACACTACTACTGTCGATTCTCTTCCTCCAATCTGTTGGTCAAATTTTAACTACATACACAACGTGATAATATAACAAAATATATACTTTCTCGTATATGCATGTAAATGTAACCGCATTATTATATCGATAGAATACCACAGTACAGTATGGAATCGCCATAATAACAGTATTATACACACGTGTATAATATATATATATATATATTATACGTATATTTATTATTTTCACTCTTATATAATATCGATCTTGAAAAAAAACAGTGATATCATGATAGGTGGTCATCAGTTTCAAACGCAGTTTCATGAGATCAAACGGGCTTATTTTCAATTTTCATTAACCACGTTTAGTTGTATAACCGGGTTTCTTTCCGAAATGTCCGCTGTAGAAAAACCGTTCTCTAAAATAATCAATATTATCTGCGAAATGTCATTATTTCGAACACATTTAATTTCTAATGAGCAGCTATCATGTAATTTTTAGTAATTTTCAAAGAGCATCGTATATTCAAATATCTTTACGCAATATTGTCCCCCCCCAAATTGATGTTATATTAACCTAATCTGAAAAAGATTTTGATCGTCCTTATTCACAAACTTAATTTATATGGATTTTTTGCTATCCTTTATTGATTTCACTCTTCTTTAACACACAAATTCTAAATAACTAAATATCCAATTTTCGTATCTAATCGGTTTTATATTTCCCACAAATATCACCTGTCTTATTCTTACTTTTTATTGCAGTGTCTATTAGTTTGAAAACACTGGAATCTTAATTTATTTGCCGGCAAATAATCGTATTAATGGTTGATGTTAAAACGAAAATTCGTTCATTCAGTTCTACAGTGAAACGCGTAATAAAAGAAATTGTAAATATGTATAAAGTTTCATTTCATTGTAATAATATAATTTTGATTGCTACAAAAATAATTATTTTTTTGTTTTATTATTTTTTTTTTAACATTGTTTCTAGTTTTAATGCGTACGTTACTCAACATTATTTTGATAATATTATAAAGAATGATTAATGTCAAAACATTTATATTCTTTAAAAATTAATTTGAAATGGAGTGACATTTTAGGTTTAAATAAAATTATTTCTGGTGGAAATTTTGTCTATGTCGAATGTAATGTTCTAACGCATTTTTGTAACTGTAACTTCACTCTGGGCTATGATTTGTTTTTAACGATATTATTGTTGAAAACGCGCACGTAAGATAATTATTTTAAATTACACTTTTTATATTATCAAGGATAATCATTTATTGTCAGACAAATGATTAGTGATAAGAGCGAACATAGACTGAATTTAAGCATATTTTAATGAATAAAATATATGTTTATTTTCAATGTATGAATTTCAAAAGTTGTCAAGCTTTGTAAATTTTGCTTTCGATTCGACACTATGTTCGGTATACTTTGATCGGTTTTAATAATTGAAAATTGACGTTTAATTTTCATTTCTGTGGCTACCACAGTAAAAACCAAAGCAAATAGAATTTTATTGTTCAGAAACCCGTTAAATAATTTTTTTTTTCAATTCTGAAACCTAATCGCGTGAATCGCATTCTCGTCCTTGAAAACATTAGATCAAATCAATTTCTTCAAAATCCATAGAGCCATTTCCAAGATAGTTAAGATGCAGTTTATACGCTATAGTGTAAGAAACGCATACGCAATAATAATCATCGCCCTGCGATGTCAACAACATATTCGACTCCGTTTTAATTGTCAACAGCGGCGAAGGACGGAGAAAATATTTTGGCGAACTCGCTTTTTCGAGATCGATTTTTTCTCCGCGTTTTCGATTCAATCAAACCGAGTTCTCTTGAATTCAACTGAAACGTCCGAATTTTCATATTACACTTTTGCGCGGTTAAACAAATATAAACGAATATGAACGTCGATTTTAAAATTCGTACATTTTACGGCGAATTCATATTGTTTTTCACGATCAGATCATCGGCGGGTGCTTGGAAAATAGAATACGATTGCATGTGTTGCAGGGACGAAATTTCACGTTTGAAATCTCCCGTAACACATGCGCGAACGAAACAAATAGTTTTTCTCTTGTTGTATATTCGGAAGAAAAAAAAAACACAAAAACGCCAAACATGTTTATGTTAAATTCCACTGTACGTTTTACGCGTTTTACTATACGTTTTTTTTTTTTTTTTTTTACAAAATAATAGATTTCGGCAACAACAAAAAAAAAAGAAAGAAAAAAAGCACATTACGAACGGCATCAGAGGAGATTAAATATTCAACAACTGCAATTTCTCCGGCTCGCCGACCCGCGGCTCTAATAATATTCTGCACGTGACTCCCCCCCGGCCGCACGCACGCAAGCCGTCGCTAGTTTACGGATCGTGCGCGCGGATCTCGCGAAACACATAAACGCTTCTTCTGTAAGCGTATAATGTGCATGAATCGATCGAGAAACGTGCGCTCAAACGACGATTCGTCTTTGAAAGACCACGATTTTGTTGTGCCTTGTGCTCTTCCGCCCACGGAACAGCGTAAAACTCGTGGATATCTCGATGAGAATATTTTTTATCTCCTCTCCATATATATATATATATATATACACGAGTGTACAGTCGACGATACACTTTGTCCTAAAAGCGTTTACTTGGATAAGGTTTCCTATTATCCGATTCACTGTTCTCTAATACGAACAAAAGAGTTCCGAAATGTACCGTTGCCTTACATGACACTACTCTACGGGTGTATCGTTTGCAATTTATTCGTAGCGCATTGCTGGTGTGTCGGAAATGTTATTAGAGCGAGTTAAAAAAAAAAAAAAAAAAAAAGAATAAAAAATTCTTCCGTTTCGTCGCGGAAGGATAAATAAATAACGCGTAAATCGTATTTTGGCTACCGCGATTTATCGCATTAAAGAATCGTAGAATCTCATCAAAAAAAAAAAAAAAAAAAAAAAGAAATAATAATAATAATACGAATTCATCCGTTTCGCGTTCCTCGCGGATTTGTATCAATCATACCACTTCTCCTCGATAATCCGCAGCGGCTGTTCAATAGCGCCGGGAATATTATGAAAATGGATTGTTTCTCTTGCACCACACGCGCCGTGTCTTTCCACGCATAACCTGATTGTTAACGAACATTTTTTATTCATCCACTAGTTTTTTCAATCGATCTCGTCACTCGCAACATTCATGTTTTCCTCGAGTTCCGCAAGCCATTTATTAAATGATAAATATATATATATATATATATATATATATATATATATATCGTTTTTCGAACGTCGTGTTTACCGCGCTGTAATCTCGACGAGCGGTTGGTACTGTATTTTATCCGACTAACTCGTGACAATCCCGCCGAGATTGTGTGCATAACGCAAGATCGCTTGAGGTTATACGTTCGTACTTATTATCCTGTATACGACGTATTGCTGTAATAGATAATATTGTTCTGTTCGGATTTTGAAACGAGACGAAACCATAATATAATTACGATAAAACACTAAACGAACGATATCGCATTTAAAACACCAATCCTAAAAATATAATGTGCGTGCGTTTAAAAATGAGTATATTATATCAAAATGTTCGAACACGTGCTATTAATATGGGCGTAGTTATAACTACTCATAAAAATGGAAACACTGCCGTTCTTTTTTGGAAAAAATACATTGATTTTTATGGGGGATATTTTATTGTATCGTAATTTTTCTCTTCTACGTGTTTCGTAGTTGAAAAACCAAAACACGGCGTTCGCCGAGTCGGATAATTGACATATTACGATAATACCACTTTAGCTATAGTGGTATTAAAAAATACTAAAAAATACGCAAGCTCGCGTGTGGCGCACTGTCATTTGTATTAAACAGTGTTTGTGTTCAATGTGTAATACGTGCGATTGATCAGTCGCGAACGATGACTGGGAACAATTTTTCTTTTCTAAAATATTACTACATTTAGTGAGTACAAGAATACGCGCGTACCCGATACGATCAAATTTTAATGATTTTAAACAATATTCATCGATTCGTTGCATTTTTCCCCTTTCCTTTATCGTATTGCTCGACGTGTATTTTGTAATATTATACGGAAAATTGGAGATGTGCATATAATTACGTGAAGTTATATAAAACAATCTAATTTAGCCACGTTCACCTGTTACGTAACGTAATCGAAAACAAAGAATAAGCACGTATTATATTTCGAAATAAAATGTCTCCGTGCACAATAAGTGAAATTCAATCAATACGAAATAACCCCCGTTGGCATATCTCTAGGTGCCTAATAGATTATAATTTTTATTTTTGTTTTTTATCCTCGAGTAAACTTTTGTCGAATATTATAGGTAAAAAACAAAATATAATATAAAATAATAAAATATAAATATATATAATAAAATATAGGAAATATAGACTCGCGTGGTAATCGTTGCAGACAATATGGCCACTGCGTCCGCTGCACCGGAATTCCGCGAGTTTTGTATATTTATATATATAAATCGAAATTTGAAATTGAAATTTATTATGTACTATGCGTAAAAACATGGTATAACATAGTGAAATATAATATTTTATGAACTTACGTTGGTGTTAATATTATTACGATTTATTCTTCGTTGATTTAACGTGATATATTAGAACATGACAGTGTTATACTCGTATTGTCGCACGTCACGATAATACGATTATATAATATCTCATACACGCAATAGACGTACACGCGCGTAAGTTTATTAAAGTTGTTTTTTTCTTCTTCTTTTAATAACCGATAATACTGAAGTTTTTTTTAAAATAAATTCTTGACGTTCTATGAACCAGATAAATGAAGTTCGGATTATTGGTGAAATATTCGATTATCGTTTCTTGTTTTACGTTCCCCCGATTGTGGCCATAACAGAAAATTTGACTTTTCAAAAACGAATTTTCTTGATAATTTTCTAAAACATTTCAAAGTGTAAGTATAACGTCACGACACAAGTATAAATTATTATTGATTTTGTGCGCGGCAGACGTTTTTTTTTTTAAATCACAGTTTTAGATAAACGCTAATACCGCGTGCATTGGTTAGACGCGATAGATTTTGATGAAATACGGGCAATGTATAATAACTAAATATGTTTGTATGCCTGAAGTTAGCCCGCTCATTTCGAATTGTAAACTCAAAACCTGTATTAATAATTTGCGAGTAAGTCATTGCTGTATAGAAATAAAAAGAAAACCCCTAAAGATGGGTCAACTTCGCGTACCCACACATACTTTGCCCTAGAACTTCAAAGCCTTCGATAGGATGCGAATCACCACAACGCCACTGTTCGCTCGTTCTGGTCGTCCTAGAAATTTCGAAGAATTTATATCGTCGTACGAAAGCGCATTATTTGCGAGTCGGTCGTGTTCAAGTTACTACGCGGTGGGCCAATTTCACGTAACAAATGACGGCGCACGTTTTCGGCATAGGTTTTGAAATTCTAAGGCAAAACGTGTGTTGGCTACGCGAAGTGGGCAACACGCTTTGGTTTTTCTATATTTTTATCCAGCAATGACTTATTCGCAAAATATTGGTACAGGTTTTGAGTTACCAACACGAAATTGGTGGGCTAACAAATCACGTTTGCGTAATTCGTTTTTTTATTCTTAAGTAATTCTTCTTCGGCAGGGACGGCGCGAGGGGGGGGGGCAATAGGGGCAGTTGCCCCGGGCCCCGCGGTTGAAAAATGTAAAAAGGCCTCGCTAATGAATGGGCCTTATTTTTCTTGCGTATTTGCTGTTTTTTAAATATTTTGTCGAGTTTTAGGAGAAAAATGTACAAATGAATGAATGTATTGGTTATTTGCTCAACAATTTTAAATAAATATTACCTATATGATTTGTCAATAACATGATATTTATAAAATTGTAACTCAATAATAATAGTAATAATAATATTACCCATAATTACGAATGATTTAATGATACTTTACTCATGCATTCACAAACCACTGTATATAAATAATAATAGAACTGATAATTATTTAAAAAAGTACAATTTAGATTAAAATTGTTATTATGACTAAAATCCAATTTTTTTTTTGTTGGGGGGGAGGGATTGATTTTGACAAAGAACTTTTTCTTATGCTTATATTTGGAAGCAATTTTCTGGTGGGGGCCCAACATAAATTATTTTGCCCCGAGCCCCGCAATAGTTAGTGCCGTCACTGTTCTTCGGTGACGATCTCTTTCATCGTGTCAATAATAGTCCGAACAGCCGGTCCGGCAAACAAATACGAAAACGCTTCGTCGAATAGGAACGATAACGTAAAAGCACTATTCGATTTCTCTCTTGTAATCCATTTGCATATCTATGCGTTTGCGTTGCAAAGCGTTCAGCGTACAGGGATAAACGCGAACAAGGAGAAACTATATCGCGCATACATTTGTTCATATGATCTTTCTCTTATACGTTATTAGTCATTCATGCTGTTTGAAGAAATTTTCGTGTTGTTTTTTTTTGTCTCCTCGCGTTCGACACGTTCGTTGCCGACGTTTCGTGGTTCCCGTCGTGTTTCTGTCGAAAACGAAACGGTTTTCACGAAACACTCGTATTGTTGTACGCGAAAGAATAAAAAAAGAAAAAAGTCGCGTATTCGATTCGATTTGATTTTTTTCCTTTCCCGTCATCACGCAGCCGCGTGTAAAGACTGAAACGATGCACGGCCGTGCATACTTTCCCCGGACGGACGTTTCATACACGACACACGAGCGTTATTGTGTTATTTCTCTCGTTTTATTATTTCGCGTTTTGTTTTTTTTTTTTATGTTTATGTTGTATTTTCTTTCTCCCTCCCGATGCTGCTCGGACCTAACCGTCAAGTCCGCGAGCCGCACGCGTACATAATATTATAATACGCATACGAATTTATAAATACGTCCATATTATAATTGCGCGCGAACGCGTCTGAAATCGGGGTTAAGTTTGCCGGAGTGACGGCTTCGTGGCAGCCAAGTCGACACTAATAATAATAATAATAATAATAATAATAATAATAATAACAAAAAAAAATAATAATAAAATAATTTATATATATATATATAAATGCTCGCGTACGTGTGTGTACGAAACTAATAACCCCGGCGGCCCGGCGAAGCGTGTGCGAGAATCGTGTGGCGTGACCGGCCCGTCGACAATATAACGATACGTGAAAAACGAAAAAAAAAAATAATAATAAAATTATAATACCTAACGTAAAATAAAAGAGACGGGACGCGGCGGTGTTCCGCTTTGGCGTAGGAGGAGTGTGACGACGATAACACAACAGCCGACACGAGTGGACGGAGTGTTATCGAATAGTGTTATTGAACGGGCGTGCAGCGCACATTTATGGCACACGCGGACCGACCTCGGCTGCGGCGTTTACGGCTCCGTGACTGCTCGCAGTTGTAGCGACTGATTAACGTCGCGTCGATCCGTTCACATCAGCGATTCTCAACCTTTTTGAGACCATTACTACTCGTGTGCCGTGTTAGATCTGTATTAGCAAATTAGCCCTCTTCCGCGCCGAAAAAAGCGAAAAAAGTTTAGTTAAAAAAAAATTAAAAAATTAATAATATTTTCAATTGATTTCGATAGTTCAGACGAAGAAAACGAAAGATTTGTTTTTCTCGCATTCAATATAAACGATCGTAATATGTTAGTCAATCCAGACTGTTTATTTCTCCTAACAATTTGTTTAATATATCTGCTTCATTTCCGGCCAACGCACGTCATCTGATGTCGTGTTCCGAGTTCAATCGGTTCCTCGCCATTCTTTTTCACAGCAGCACACCATTGTCGAACACCTGTAAGTCGTGGAAAAAGGAGGAATCAGTATTTTCAATAGCTCTTTCCGACAATAATGGGTACTCTGAATATTTCCCGTCAAAATGTTGTGCGTTTTCAATATCTGTTTTCTGCGCGTTGTTTTCGCGAATGAGATTATCGCGTCTACGACGTTCGTTACCGCTCTATGCATAATAATAGGCTTATTCGAAAATCCGCGTGTTTTATGAAAATTTCGCGAATCTCTCGAAATTGTTATCCAAAAACTATATTATTACCATATTAACGCGTTATAATTTAATAAAAATGAAAATTAGTCTTGTCATTACCACTCACGTTTTACCTCTTTTTTTTTTTTTGGGAGGAGGGGGTTATTACCTCCAGATTGGGAACCGCTGGTTTGGATCGATAAAACTCTAGTGCGTATATCAATTGCCGTACGAGTCCCCCTAAAAAAAAAAAACAAACGTAGAAAAACAAAATTATTCCAATCGAAGTCGCGATTGACAATAATCGAAGTTCTTTTTTTTAATGACTTTTATTGAACACTATTCGTCGCCATACATTTATCGCATAAACACGAATATATATATATATATATATATATATTATTTTTTTTAAATTTTATTTTATAAAAGTCATACAAGATGTATAATTATGAGTACAATAATAGCGTATATGAGAAGATAACAACACATTGTGATAAACGTGAAGGGAAGGAGTCAAAATTATTAGTGACACTTTATTTCATTTTTTAAAGCCAAGTAGGAAAAATAATAATAATGCTTGACAATTAATTATCATGTTGCCTATAAGATTAAAGAAAAAAATGAGAACGAATTGTGGGGTGTGTGGATGACGCTTAAGTGAATTGCTTAGACAATTTTTTTTTTGAGAATTTTTATTATTATAAATTTGAAAGCAATTCTGAGTGGAGCTTTGATGTAATACACTTTGTCGAAAAATTTGAAGTTGTTATAAACGGAAACTTAATTATTTTCAAGATCATTTTTAATATATATTTAACGCGACAAATGGCTGACATTGTTTTAAAATTTTAAGCATTAAAACCAAAAAATACCTCTTTTATCAATTAAATACTTTAAAATCTACAATTGCTATAAATAGCCCAAAATTAAAAGAAACTTTTTAAAAAAAATTTGTCTTCTCAAAATACAATGCAAAGTTATTA
This sequence comes from Chaetogeoica ovagalla, assembly GCA_032441825.1. NCBI lineage: Eukaryota > Metazoa > Arthropoda > Insecta > Hemiptera > Aphididae > Chaetogeoica > Chaetogeoica ovagalla. The sequence continues at coordinate 11,216,309 of CM063723.1, read as the reverse complement.
CGTTTGATGAAAATTTCAGTTTTATATGATTATTAGTTTCAAAATTTACGAAAAAATAACGATCATCGATTTTGACGAAATTGCGTTTATACCGTTTCTATGTAATTTCTCGGTAGTTTTTCCTAGCAGTTATTAAAATATTGACAAAATGACCTCTTTAATGTTACTAATTTATCAGTTGCAATTTGTTACCGTAAAATAGTGTTACACGTAAAGATCGGAACACTCTTTCTGATAGAACTTTCGGGTACAGACATAAAAAAAAGAGAAAAAATCACATCATCGTAAAACTAATACACATACCTCGCTTCGCTCTGAATCTAAAAAATAAATATGTAAACGTAAAACCTATATATATATATATATATATATAGAAAGAGAGAGTTGCAAAAAGTAAAAAAAAAAATAAAAATATGATAATTTTAATTGTACAAAAAAAAAAAAAAAAATTAATCTCCACAAAAATACGAGTAAATCGGATAGAATCAAATCTGACCAGACGATATCACATCGTTACGTGAAATCACACGATTTGGAAACGTTCTCATTAAACCGTTGGTCCGGATTTCAATGTTCCAGAGACTACATCACGATCTAGACAATTGAAATCACGCGTGAGTAAATGATTCGATGAGGCTGATTATGGTTGGAACGGCATGATCGTCAGCGGCGAATGTGCAGCGTTCGGTCACATTCATTCAACTGTATCCGCGTCAAAGGAATTTTGTTATCTAATTTGGACACCATTCATTGATATATTTTTTAGCTGAGAATTGATATTCGGTCGGAAAATTATATTTTTTGTTCTCCGCGGAATTGATATCATTTTAATTTTTTTTTTTTTTTTTTACTTTTTGCGCGTCTCCGGTTTTAAAATGCATTATTGTATACTAATAAGTTTATACCGTGTGGGTCTGACAATCCAATTTTTCGGACCTAATCCATGATGAATATAAATGTATTTAAAAAGAATTTATATATGGTGTAATATCGCAAAGGAATAAAATTACAAGTTGATTTATAAGTAATTGGAGAAAAAGGGCTCAATTGTTGACTTTTTTATTTTTTTAATTATATTAAAGTAATACACAATTTGTACTTATGCAGTACAATAAGATTGTATGTGAGAAGATGTTACATGTTTAAAAGGACGCTATACACTCCTATGATTTGTACCAAAATAACTGTTTCACGCGGGAAAGAACTCCGATGCCTACTGTTATGTATTTAAAACACCAAATTTTTACACAAAATAAATTACAATATTACAAATACTTATCCAATAGCAATATAGCATAGCCATTTTTTAAATATCTTTAACTGTTAAGAAGTTATAAGTATTTAAAAATACAATTTTTAACATTTTTCTTTTTAAATCTCATAACTTTGCAAGAATTAAAGACAGCTCTGTTATTATATAAATAATATTGTAATTTATTTCGTGCACAAATTGATTATCTTAAGTACAACTGTAGCCTTCATGGTTCTTTCCCCCGTGAAACGGTTTTATCGTAAACATCTCGATTTTTGAACGTTCTCTATATTTTCGCGGTACACCTAACAGTGCGTTTTCTCGGGCGTTACACGGTTTCCTTTGCATGTGTAGCTTCCTCATAACACGAGAATAACTATTCGAATGATATTATTACAATTCTTCAATGACGTCTTTATCATTAAATGTATTGTTGGCGTTTTACTTGATTTTTTTAATCCGCTCTTAGGTACGCGTTTTTTTTTTTTTTTGACGATATAGTTTAGGAAACAATTCGTTTGCATTTATAAATAATATTGTCTAAATATTATTATATATATTGTATTTAATTGTACAAGATGATGATTGTATCTCTTCCAATACAGATGTTAAATTCGCAGTAAACCGATCTTGCGCCATGGAAATTCATATAGTCGAATTTCAACACACGATAAAATATGTGTGTGCTCCCCACATGTTGTAAAACACTTGTAAAAATATAGTTGAAGCATCTCGTCCTTATTATACTTCTTCTTCTCATTATACTAGTTGTACCTCATTATACTTGATGCGCGTGTAATTTTTTTCACGACGGAGTTTTTAGTTTAAAATCGTATTAGAAATTTTTAATACGATTTGTAATATTTGTAACCATATGATTACATATATGGTTTTCAGTTTTTAAATTATCGTGATTTCAAAATTGACTTAAAAAAAAAAAATTCAATTTACCATTTTTAGATCGATTTTTTTTTTTTTTGATCGTAACTAAAAGTTGAGAATAAAGAATATAGGAAAACCAAAGAAGATATTTAAAACCTAGAATACTTGTTACTTATAATCTTTTTTTTAGTTGTGTTTATATAGGCGTAAATACTTCATCGGTCGTCTACATTATAGTATATACTTTTAATAAAATTAAAAAAAAAACAAATTTAAAAAACATTATATTATTATTGTTAAACAATTTTTTTTTTACATTTTGGGTATGAAAATTTTGTTTTCGAATATATTTTCCTGTTTGATGTTTTGGTAGGTTATACATAATATTATGACGTATTGACACGTTTAATCATAGTACAGTATTCGATTATACATTTCACACGAAATATTTTGTACGATAACTTTGAGCTAAGCTTGGTGGGTTATATTTTTAAAAGAGACGACAAATAAATAATTGGTTTTTTTTTTTAATTTTTGAAAACTCATTTGATACCAGATTTGTATAATTCTATTTTTTTTTTTAAACCCAATTTGACCTATCAGTTCTATTTTACTTTTAAAACGTCGTATATTACATATAATATTTATAACTGTATCTACCTACGGTCATCGTTCAAAACAACCGATTCGTATATTACACCATACGAATTTATGCTCGGTGTTATTATCGTATTACAGTGTGAAACTGGAAAACTTCGTCGACAGTTGGAATATGGTTTATCGAATTTTTTCTTTTTTATATTAAATCCTAATGTTGTTTAATGTTATTGCTATATTATAACGTGGTGCGTGAAAAAACAACAAACAAATACACCGTTATTGCGCTGTCATCAATATACTTTCACGATTATCCACGGCAAATACGTAAGTGCCGACTGTGTGTAGTATTACTCAAACGACTATAAATGGGTACATGTATTGTTGGACTAATTGGATAAGCCAACAGTGAAAACCAAATAGTCACGCGATAGACAATAATTGTCTATAAACTTCTTGTACTTACTTCAGTGTAAGCCAATTTTACGTTTACAAAACGTATTGTTAGTTTCTGTGAATGAAAGTATATAATATGTACCCTAAGCGCAAAAGTGCACAAAACGAATGCCATATTGCCATTTATTTTACATAATCGTTGATTTCATAATTGTTTTCAACACGTTTGTTTCATTTCCTTCAAATAATTAATAGACAATGTTCGCGATTTAATCAAATGTACTCGCTGATTTCGTTAATGGTTTTTAAACGATATACGAAAGGAAAAGCGTGTTCCGATTGACTCGCATAGTAGTTTTGTATAGTTTTTATTTTATTCAACATTCTACGCCGTGTGACGACTGTAACAGTTTCGTTTAATAAGAATACTGTTTGGCGTAACAAGCATATCCAATCATTCACTATTTTTATCGATTATCCACAGACAAAAAAAATCGCTTTTAAAATTCAATAATATTATTTTTTCAATTGTCTAGTTATAGAATATAATATAATATTGAATCGCATCGTTAACGAGACTGTGGAGTATAAATGGCGTAGACAATAATGTTTCGAAGCAAATCAAACAATATTAAATTATTTATTCATTTTAATGAATGAAATATGTTTAAGAATAAGGCATAATTGATGAATGATGTATAATAATAATTATTAAAAAATTATAGACGAATTTCGTATATAGACTTATATTACTAATTGAATAATGATATAAGTACCAAAATACCACCTATATATGTCAGGTCTAGTGCCAATGACCAGATGAATTCAGTAATTCACTCATCATCTCAGCCCTATTGTTTTATCGAATAAAACTAATTATCCTTGTTTTAACGTTTAGATTTTCAATAGACTGAAAAAATTCTTTAGTTTTTTTATAAAATTGTATTATTATTTTATTATATCGTTTATACAATATTATATACGGCTTTTGCTTAACTCATGTTCGTAAATCAACGTGGAATAGGATCGACATTGATAAATTTACATTAAAACAGTTATAATTTTATAGATACTTTTATTTCAATTTTAAAAATATTGAATGTAAAAATGTGAAATTGAAATTATTTTTGTGTTTTATACGATTAACTTTTAAAATAAATTATCAAACTTAGGATTTTGTATCGTTGTAAATATTGTTGTCCGTGTAATATTTTATAATTAATGTCTTATGCGTTGAAAATTGTATATAATAACAGACTAAAAATAATATCCGAATTTATCTTGGACTAATATTATTCTAAATTTAAAAACATTTTAAGATATTAGATTTTTTTTTCTACTAAGTATTAAAAAACGAGATTTTCGTAATGAAATCTTCTTACATATATATACTTATGATAGTTAGTCATTATATTTTCATTAATCTAACCACGATTGCGTCAGAAATTAATGGATTTCAAATTTTAAACGACAATATATACATTTAAAGCCCAAAATAATAGTTTATTTCATGTACTCGTATATCACAAGTTCTTCTAGATTTCCGTTTAATGTTATGAAATACAATTAACGGAATTCCATTTACCTACATGTTTTCATAGAATTATATTCTTTTGTTAGAAACACGAAAACGTGTCAAAGAATAATAAATCTAGGACAAAATATTCGCCATAAGAACGTTTCTCAACTATTATTATAATTCTTAGATGTGGAATAAATTATTGATTTGTCAAGGAGACATCATTTTCATTTCGTAAATCTTATACGAGATATTGCTTTTATTATTATTATTATTATTATTTTGTTCGTATCGTGTTCGTGATACACGGCGTTTATAGGTAATAGGTTAGTTCATCGTTCACGGATTGCTTTAGTTTTCTATGTTACGACACAATGCCCCTGTGGGATAGGTCTAACATTTGCAGGGGAAAAAATGTTTAATAAGATAAATATCGCTTATAAACGTTTGGTTTACGCAAGATCGATGCGGTTCATAATTTATACTCTTTGCAGGTCCGTGTGAAAAACATTCGATTAGAAATAGAGATAACACGAACATAACAAGTATAAAAGTCGTCTGACAAAATAATGAATTTTATTTTGAATATATTTAGTGACAATCACTAATAAAATATTTAATGATACTTCTGTAAAATAAACGATAATGTTATACCGAAATATTATCATGATTAGAAGTTCAAGTTCTAATACATTTTTTAAAATCGAATGGTTAGAATATAAATAACGTTTTAGCTTAATAAATTACTTTAAATCTCATTTTTAAAATGTTAATTAGAGTACAATCAACGTTATTTGAATAGTTATTTTTTTATTTATTGGAGGACACATTTTTGATCCAAGAAAAATTACCGCTACTTTCTGATAGCAATTTGGAAGAAAAAAAATGTGTTTGATACTAAATTTTAATAAACATGTTAAAAGTAAATATTGCTTTCGATTTTGTATTTTTTATTGATATATACACATATTACGTGCATGATATTAAATTACGAGTATAAGTATTGTACATTCTTTATAATAATATTAATAATTGTTATTTAAGGCAATAATACACATACGATTCTAATTTTGATACAATATATATACAAAATAATTGTATAGTAAAATAAACGTATTACTATTATATATATATATATATACTAGCTGTCCTGCCCGGCGTTGCCCGTGCCAATGATTTGTATTTTTTATTACAGCTGAATTACCCGGCTTCGCCCGTGTACAGTTTTGAACGAACTTGCATCATTTATTAAACTTTAAAATTTTAATTCAATACACATGCTCTTCTTCTCCCTCGCCTCTAACCCAGCCAGTAGCGTATTTTCAAATTTTTTCTCGGGGGTCTAGTAATTTACATTACCTATAACTATTATATAAAAAATATATATTTTTAATTCCGCCTAAAATAGCTGACCCGACAGACTTCGTCCTGTCAAAAAGATTTGTAATGTGGCAGTTTTTGTGCCTACGTATTTTAAAAATATTCTCCTGAACAGAACCGTCAACCTGGTGATAGGGCGTTGTGAATAAAAAACATATATAATGATTTAAAAGTAAGTAATCGCTTTATTGTTAATCATGTGAATCATAATTATTATTATTATCATTGTAGTGCTTTGTTTTTTGTTTTTTGTTTGATTACGGCTTTTGCCCGCGACTTCGTCTGCGTGTAATTCGAATAAAAGCAAAGTCTTTATGTATCAATAACTGGTGCCCGCGACTTCGTGTGCGCAGTATTAGTATTTCGAGTAGCTTATATTAGCGTGAAAAGAACTAACATTATGACATTAAAATTATAACATACATAATTTTTGGGTCGTATTTGAAAAATATAACAGTCTGACAATATTGAGATGTTACATTCGCACTGTAATAACGTAACAATATTGTCAACATAAGAAATACAGTAATTAAGCACTGCAAACCCCTAATCATAGGCCTATAGGTAGCTACTGCAGTATGCTTCTATAAACTATATTTAGCGATTTTTTTCCTTCAGCATAAACATGCAGATTTTTCGCTTTGGAAACACGTGAGCAAGCCACATAGAGCTGACCGTGAGAAAAACATGGCGTGCCCAAATGTATGCCTGCTACCTTTAAGGTTTGACCCTGCGATTTGTTGATCGTCATTGAAAATGCGACTTTCAATGGGAACTGCAGGCGTTTAAAATTGAATGGCAAGTTGTTGGGTATGATTGGGATGCGCGGTATAAAAACATTGTCTCCCTTGGCTTCTCCAGTTAAAATTGTGGCCTTCACAATGTGCCTCCCTAGTTCGTTAACTTGCAACCGAGTGCCGTTGCATAATCTTGGCGCGTCCAGGTTACGCATTAACAAAACAGGTACACCTACCTTTAATTCCAACTTGTGTGATGGCACCCCGGACAACTCTAAAGAGTTTAGGAACTCTACGGGATAACTTGTAGTGTCATCGGATGACATAACTGTGTCGATGGAGTTATACACGAATATTTCGCTAGTTATTTTGTCCAAGATTTTTTTATTTACTTTCGAAACAGTCTCATTTTTTGGAGCCAGTATGGTTCTTTCACACAACCAATTTTCGTTATAAAATTGTTGCAGATTCGGAAAACTTGATCAATTAGTTCGTCTTCCGACTCCACAACATGACAAAATTGGTGTGTGAAAAGAACCATACCTTCTGGGTCGGTGTCCAGGCGGCCTTCACCAATTTCTAGGAGTTTTTGAGCATATGCTCCTGACTCGACATCGTGGAATAATTGAACTCGCATGTTAGTGGTAAGATAAAGCTTTTCAACTTTGGTCCACAGATATGATGTTTTTAGACATGCGCTAATTTCGTCTGCTGCAGTGCCTCTCTCGATAACAGGTAAAGTCTGTCTAAAATCCCCTGCCAATAAAACTACCATACCACCCATCAACTTTCGATTGCTTTGAATGTCTTGTAGACAGCGATCAAGCGCCTCGATGGCGCGTTTGTGTGACATAGTGCACTCGTCCCACACGATTAGCTTACATTGTTGCAACAGGGCACCGCGGGCACTGCTCTTACTGATGTTGCACATTGGGGTTTCTTCACTTGCCAGATTAAGAGGTAATTTAAAAACCGAGTGTGCCGTCCTTCCACCACTTAGTAATGTTGCAGCGATCCCAGAGGATGCCACAGCTAATGCCACATTACGGTCCTTACGAATTTTCGCTAGAAGCAAATTAAGCAAAAAAGTTTTACCTGTACCGCCCGGAGCATCAAGAAAAAAAAGGCCGCTTTCACCAAGCTCAACTCGTTGTGATATTTTGTCATAAATTTCTTTTTGCTCTGGCAGCAGGCGTGGCTCAGTTTCGCTGACCTGGGCATCTAATAAAGCGGTATTGTAGCTTAGTTCTTTAATCAAATCGGTCGACAGCTCTCCTCGTCGCTGTGGTGTGGGCATACCGAAATCGGACAATTTCTTTCCGGAAATCGTTATTATTATGAATAGCTCGCAGATTGCAGAATTTTTTCAGACTTAAATGATATTTATCGTTATATTTTGGACAATTCACACAATATCTTTATAAATTATAGCCTATGTGTTATTCTGATCTATAAGCTACATTACTCTAAAGTTTCATTAAAATCCGTTTAGTAGTTTTTGCGTGAAAGAGGAACAAACATCCTACATCCATCCAAACAAACTTTCGCATTTATAATATTAGTAAGGATTGATACGTTTGTTATTTTATGGCTCACAATTTGTATTAAACTTACAAATTTAATTTATTATTAACTTTTATTTCATCATAATAATATATATTTTAATATGCGTGAATTCTTTTTAACCATGACCGTAGTTTAAATATAATGTGATGTATATGCTACAGAAAGTAACTGGAACAAAATTAATTGATATGTCATACTTTCCATTAAATTTAAACGATATATACGGGGTATAATTGGATTAATAATATTATTGTTGTAGTAATTATATATATCTTTGTGTAAAAGTAAACAATAAATAACTAATAAGAAAGTGGTATTGTATAAAATATAAGTCTTAATTTATGTTTACTATTGTATAATTAAGCGAAGATTACGAATTAAAATCTTATAACATTTAAATACTTTTAATGATAATTTACTATAAAATTGTCTAAAATCTAAAATAAATTAATGTTTTCGGTTCTAGATCTATAAAAATCATTTGAAATTGTAAAAAAAAAAAAAATTATGTTATTGTTAAATCGATATTATTTAAACTGTATTCCGTAATTTTCAAATAGAATTCTTTAAAGTCTGAGTATACGTGTAAAGTAAATAAAAAATAATTTAGAAAGTTTACAAAATTGTTATTCATTCAAATGGTACTACGGATTTTGAACACATTTATGTCAACGTTTTCTCTGCAGACATAGTTTGGGTCGTTTCGATGTTAAACACAAACCCCAGAAGTTTTGACTGTCAAAAGTATCATCAATCATAATATTCTTAACAAAACTTGTGGTTTCTTTTGACAAAGGACATATATTTTTTTTTTTTTACTATTATTTATGTAATCTTCATATTTGTGTACATAGTTTTTTTTAACGTGCACCCACACTCTAGAAAATCAACGTAACACAAATAGTGCTCTTCCGTTAAGCCGCGTCAATGACAAAGCTGAATATTGTGAATTGGCGGGATAAAATAGAACACATTAACACCTGCTCCTCTAATTTTCGATGAATCGAAAGCGTATATTGACATATATATTATATAAATGATAATAATTTTTCCGTCTCATTAATCGGACAAAAATTTGGATTTTTATCGTCCGTGACTTGTATCGTTTGCCGATTAGCGAATCTTTAAAGCAGATGTTTTACGGTATTGTTAAATCCCACGTATTAGAGATTTCGTTTATTCTCTTGGTTACTATTTGATGTGTGTGTGTGTGTGTTTTGTATATACATACATTATTATAAACTAATTTTTTTCATAGTCACCGTGATTCGTCAGCATTCGTGTTGTAAACCATTCAACCGTTGTAGGAATCTCATTGTTAACCTATATTTTTAGTATATTATAATTTATTTATACCATCTAGAGTCTATTACATTCTCGTTCATATTATTATTTGTTTACCAATTTATCAGGCTTTATTACTTCGACCCCGATTCCTCCATCGTCCTCTATACTCGTATAACTGTTTATGATAAAATAATGACTATATAATATATATATATACACACACACATACATGTGGATAGTCTCGGCGACAATAACGCACGTAAATGCCATTTCTCTTCAACATAATAGACAAGACAATTGTACATGTTCGAAATTGATAAAAGAATGAACCGTGAAAATCAATTCAATAAAAATATTCGTCTTTGTCGATAAATGTCGTCTATACGAAAATAACTCACACGGTGTGTGGGCAGTGCGTGAAAGAACCGAGAATATATAACACCATTTTGTGCCGCCTCCTATACATATTTATGCACTCCCTATGTGTCAATTTTCACGATTTATGTACATTTTCAGATATGATAGTCGACAAGGTTTGATCGTAATATCATGCCAAGTTGAAAAACGGTGTATAATGTCATCGGCCGAGGACACAAAATATGGTGGTCTATCGGAATGGTTGGGAAATCTATTGGTTGATTGTTTTGATCTTGGTGCAGCTGTCTGTTGCGAACAAACCACCACAATTCGTCACCGATTGGCAAACTGAAATAATTGTTCGACTAAAAGAAGGACCAGAAACTCCTGTCGGTGCGTTATATATATATATATATATATATATACATATAATATATAATATATACAATTATTATAAATAAATAATTTAAAGACAATATTTCCATAACGGTGGATTTTATTTGTTATTCAGGAAGTCTCATATATCGGGTGCGCGGCATTGATCCCGACGGAGACAAATTAATTTTTGGTGTCAGAGAACCCGGCGATAAAATCATAAGAGTAGAAAATTTTGGCAGAAATGAAGCTAATATTTATTTGAAAATTGAATTGGATCGTGAGGTAATTAAATGTTTTATTTACATAAAGTACAAATGAATGTATTAAATGTGCCTAAAACTTTTAAATTTATTTAATAGACAAAAGACGAATATTCCCTAGTATTAACCTTGACCGACGGTCACTTGGGAGATGGTAATTCCATTACTCAGAGTTTTCTTTTGATTGTGGATGACATAAACGACAATGCGCCAATTTTTAAGCCATATCTAAACACAATATTTGTACCAGAGGACAGTCCGCCCTCGGTGATCGCAACGGTAGAGGCCACCGATGAAGATGAAGGCCCATATGGACAGGTAACGTAGCAACAACTGTTATTAGGGGTTCACGGTCTGATGATCGTCACCCTCGTTCGAGTTCGTTAACACTGTATAGTTTTAAATTATATAGTGTGTTCATTATACCATTGTATGATATTGCAAACAATATATACATATAAATATATATATATTGTTTACAATTATATTTGTTTAATCTCTATGTATTAAGGTGAATATATAACATTGATTTATTAACACAACAATATTCATTGTTTGAACTCCTACGCATTTGACAAAATTTAATCATATTTTTCAAGCGAATATAACCAGTGTTATTGAATGTAATTATCACGTATATCTACGTAGGTGGTTTATCATTTACAAGACACGGATGCAGTAGAAAGTGGACTGTTTTCTATATCTACGGTAAATGGCCAAGGTGTAATTCGCCTTGTAGGTAGTTTGGATTATGAAAAAACATCGCTCCATCAACTGAAAATAATAGCCGTGGATCGTGCAACCGTTGAGAAAGTTCGTATATCCACTAATGACATTAATTCGATTTAATTGTTGCGATTGACGAATGAAAAATTAAATTAATAATTATTAACAGCCTTTTTCGTACCAAATAGTTTAAATAAATCCATTTCGCTAATGTTGTAGAGAAATACCGGTACAGCTGCCATATTTGTGAAAGTACAAGATGTCGAAGATCAACCACCTGAATTCGTTGTTGTCACGCCGGTGGCTAGAGTTAGCGAAGATGCACCACCGGGGACTTCAATCCTTCAAGGTCTTTAGTTTTATATAATTTTGTCGATATTTTTGAATAATAAAAAATAGAAATTAACGCATTATTATTTTGTGGTAATTAGTGAAAGCAATTGATGGAGATCGTGGTATAGATAATCGGATTGTGTATTCAATTACACGCGGAGGCAATGACATGTTACAAGTGGAACCGAGTTCCGGTGTTGTCTACACTACGAGCGTTTTGGACAGAGAACATCCTCTTGTTATTAAAACTGGTGCCATTATTATCGAAATTATGGTAGATAAAAAAATTAATTACTTTTTTAATATTTCGTTTAATTTTATTTCCATTGATTGAAACGTTTTAGGCCACTGAAAATTCAAAAAATGTGTTTCCTAATCCATCGACAAAAACGGAAGTTACTGTAATTGTTACGGACGTAAATGATGAAACGCCGACTTTCCGTAGTTCTCATTATATTGCTGAAGTTAATGAAAACGCTCAGCAAAATACTCCTGTCAACTTTATCGGTAATGTGATACCTCAAGTTTTTGATTACGATCAAGGCAAAAACGGAACGTTTCGTTTACGAATCCAACAAGGACGAAATGAGTACTTTGATATTACGCCTTCCGAAGGGATAAACGAAGCGTCATTTCTAATACGTGTGAACAGGACAGCTGATTTAGACTATGAACTTGTTAAAGGTATAATTAAACCAACATTTATCTATTTATGTCAGAGTTATAGACGGATTTGTTTTTTTCAGTGATTAATTTTACAATTGTCGCCATTGAAACAGTATCTAAGAATCCAAAATATAGTGTCGTGCCCGTTTCCGTTTACATTCGAGATGTTAATGACAATTATCCGGAGTTCTTACGACCTATTTATGAAGTTTTTGTTTCTGAAAATTCCGTATCTGGTAAAACTATTGGAAAAGTAGAAGCTACTGATAAAGATTCTGGAGTTTACGGAACAAGTGGTATTCGATATACAAACCTAAGAGGAAGTTGTGCTGATTTGTAAGTACCATGTAATGCCTTTTGAATAGAGAATTATTGAAAATATATTGTATTATGTTGTTCTTTTCAGTCTTAAATTAAATGCGGAATCGGGAGAAATCGTAATTAAGTCAGACAGGCCTGTATTTGATAGAGAACAGATATCTAAACATTTTCTAACGATTGAAGCACGAGATGATTTAGGTTTTGGAAATAGAAATACTGTGCAGTTAATAATCAACGTGGAAGATGTTAATGATAACTCTCCACGATTCCTTTCCAACAAGTATGAAACACGTCTAAAAGAAAATCATCTAATTTTTGAATCACCAGTAATCGTGGAAGCAAGAGATTTAGATTTAAATGGTATGTTTGTTAAGTAAGAGTAAAATAAAAATTTTTTTTCATTATTTGTTTTATTTAGGCACTAAAAATTCAGAAATATCATATCGCATATTGCATTCCGATTATTCAATTGAAAGTTTCTCGATTGATTCAGTTACGGGTGTTTTAAAACCAATAAGGCCAGTAGATTTTGAAAAATTACAAGTTCGAAAGAACACTAACAATATTGTCGGGAATCTTCGACCGATTAACTTAGTGATCCAAGCACAAGATCATGGTTTGCCATCACTTTCAGATGAAACTCACGTTACTGTATACGTAGAAGATGTTAATGATTTCGGACCAAAATTCGAAAGCAGTAATTATGAAACAACTATTTCTGAAGATTTAATAGGCGGCAGCATAGTTTTACAAGTAAGATTTGTGTGATGTTTTTATTTTACAATTGCTAAATAAATTCATTAATACTGACAGTGGGAGATATTTTTAAACAGTATACGAGGGTTGTCCCAAAAGTAATGCACAATTTGCTCTGAATAAAAAAGTATTTATTTTAAATGAAATACAATATTATAACCCTTCGATATAATCACCCTGCTTATTTATACGCGATTTCCACAGTTTCGGGAGCGCTTGAATGCCGCATAAGACGCCATCTTTGTTGAGCTCACGGATCCTTCGGCTCACTTCTTCATTCAGTGTATTTAAGTCGGGAAAACGGGTTTCTCTAAGTAGTCCCTTCAGTTTCGGGAATAAATCAAAGTCCGGGGGACTTAAATCCGGCAAATACAATGGGTGTTTGAAGCGTTCCCATCCATATTTCTCCAAAATAGCGACGACTGGTACTGCAATATGCGGCCGCGCCTTATCATGCAATATGGATACGCCGTGTTGCAACATTCCCGGTCGCTTTTTACGAATTTCTGGTCGCAATTTTTTAGCAAGGAATGTTTTGTAGTAATTCCCAGTTACACTACTGCCAATTGAAACTCGATCAGTGGCAATTATCCCATGTTTATCGTAAGCAAAAATCATCATTTGTTTCACTTTTGTTTGTTGGCGGCGAACTTTTTTTGCTCTTGGTGATGTTAGTCCTTTCCAAATATTTCTTTGAGACCTTAATTCCGGTTCAAAATCGCGGATCCAAGTCTCATCTATTGCTATTATACGGTCAAGAAATGTTTCTCCTTTATTTTCGTAGCGAGAGAGGAGTTCACGGCAGATGTCTTTGCGTGTGACCTTCTGCTCTAGTGACAGAAATTGAGGCACCCAACGTGCTGCAATCTTTCGTTTCTGTAGAAGTTCCGATAAAATGCGGTGAACGCTTGATTTTGAAATACCTGTTTCATCTCTCTCACAGTTATTCGTCAGTCTTCATCGAGTAAAGTTGCGAGAATAGTCGCGTTAGTGTTGTCTTGTGTCACTGTATTGGGTCGGCCGGAGCGAAAATTGTTATCAATGCTTATACAACCGTCACAGAATCGTTGATGCCATCTTTGCACCGTACTACGATCCACAGTATCCGTTACACACACTTCATTTAACGGGGCATGAATTTCAGGCACTGTTTTACCACGAATCATTTCGATTTTAATGTAAGCACGTTGCTCGAACACAGAAATGTAAGCCGACGAATTGTTTTCACCTGCGCAATCGTTCTCAAACATCGTTATACTTCACCAAAACCAATAAAATTGGAGAGCAACGTGTTCGTTAAACTTCACGCTACGATATGATTATGTCATATTGCACGACAGCTAGAGCGCGCTGTGCATTACATTTGGGACAACACTCGTATTTATCAATTATGGACGTCCAATTGAACTGTTTAGGTTAATGCTTGGGACGAAGATGGATCAGCTCCAAACAACGTTGTGGTGTATAGACTCAGTAGCGGTGCAGAAGATAAATTCGTGATTGATGCATATTCAGGCGTAATTAAAGTCGCACATGGTGCATCGTTGGACCCGGATAAAACTCAACCTAAGACATATGTGTACTATTTGGAAGTGGTGGCGATTGATGGGGGAATTGGTGATCAACAACTCAGTTCTACCATAAACGTAACAATCCAAATTCAAGATGTTAACAATAAACTTCCGTTTTTCAAAGAAATGGAACCCATCCACGTGAAAGAAAATGAAGTGGTAATTATTTTAAATGTTTATATTATGAAATTACATATAATTATAGGTATTTGCCAAAAATTGTATTTAATTGTCAAAAAGGTTGGCAGCGTAATAACGAAAGTCGAAGCGGTTGATCCAGACGCAAAACCAGTGTTGAGATATAAAATCGATGCGAATTCTTCAGAAGCTAGAAATGAAGACGGAGTAATTGTCAGGCCGACAGAATACGATTGGCCGTCGGCGTTTGTTTTAAATCCGGTTGACGGATATCTCAGAATAGGTAAACTTTTGGATAGAGAAAAGGTTGAGACTATTCGGTTGGCGCTCATTGTCGAAGACATTGCTGCGGTAAACGGAGTGCAGATTGTTCAAAGTAAGTAAACATCAAACCACGAAAGCGATCTAATGAAGAATTGAATAAATCCATTTTTTTTTATTATACTAGCTATTTTAATTGTTCATGTCGATGATGAAAACGATAACGACCCGGTGTTTCGTCAAAAATTCTATAAAAGAACAGTGATGGAAAACAGTCGACCCGGCGTGCCAATTATCACCGTAATGGCTGACGATGCCGATAAAAACCGAACAATTCACTATTCGATAGAAGGTTAAAAAAAAAATAATAATAATAATAATAAATAAAAAAATTGTCCGTATGTAAAACGTCTTTTAATGCCGGTAAACGTTTCAGATTCGTCCGTGGACGCTATAGATTTGATAAGACTAGACCCCGAGTCCGGAGAAATCGCAGTGGCTGGTCGTATCGATCACGAGCAAGTGCACTGGATAAATATCAGTGTTCGAGCGTCCGACAATGGAGTTCCAGTTCGGTTTTCGTTTGCTGACGTTATATTACGCGTGATCGACGAAAATGACAACAATCCGTATTTTACCGAAGATACGCCCACCAACATCACCGTGCCAGAAAACACTCCTGTCGGTATGTATGCAGTATTCTTGATTACAATATTAAAAAAAAAAAAAAAAAACTTACTTTGGAGTATAAATCCCTATGCAGGATCAGCCGTCACCATAATTACAGCGATGGACGCCGATTCCGGTGATTTCGGTAAAATTACATACCTGTTGGACCGTCTATCGTCTCAGGTAATAATTTTACATTAATTATAACTTATTCGACCGAGAATATTTGGCATATTGTAGTGTAATTATTTTGGTTTTAGGGTAAATTTACAATTGATACGAATAGTGGGGTATTGAAAGTGGCCGATACGTTGGACAGAGAACAGACGAGCACATATAATTTAATTGTCGAGGCATGGGATAATTACCAGTTTGGATACGTTTCCGGCGAAAGTCGGAATGCCTTCAAACAGATTATGTGAGTGCTGCACGTAAATACCACCGACCGTCGTGCGTTTTGTTAAATATTCTAAACGGACAATATTGCTGTTTTGATTACGATAATTTAACATGCGTATTATGCGTATCATTTATAGGATAACGGTTTCCGACGTTAATGATAATGCGCCGTTGTTCGATCACCTGCCTTCTGAGTGTGTTGTCGTCACAGAATTTCACACAGTTGGTGACATGATTTTATTATTAAAAGCTACCGACGCAGACGACCCGAACACGGTTAACGGTCGAATAATGTTTACCATAGAGGACGGGAACGAAAGAGGTCCGTAGCATTATAGTTATTATAAATACCGTAATGTTATAATCGTGGGAACGTACTCGTATGCATTTTGACATTCCGGAATCGGTTTCGGCACCGGTGTGTTGAAATTACGCTCAACTATTGGTTGATTTTAAATTCCCGTCGAATTTATTATCACACAGTAATAAACACACATATGATAACAATTATTACGATTATTATCATCATTTTCACACAAATCCATTCGTTCTTTAGCACATATTTTACGCATCTCAATTAGCTCATAATGAATGTCCTCGATCGCTATGCTCACTCCGATACCTCCACTAACTCGCGCCTGTACTTAAATCGAAAATATCCCCCAATTCGTTAAGAATAACCACCTCAGGTGGATCACAGCTCTTAAAAAACAAATTGAGTAATAAACTGAGGCGTCAAAATTAAATTGGCCTGTATCAATATTGTGTGGGGTAATTATAAAACAGTTAAAGAAAAATTAAATAAAAATTGAAACGTCACACAAGTGGTTCGATGAAGTTTGTAAGTGTGTAGACTAAACACTTCGTTTGTCATCATTAAGCTATGACCACATGCTTTCCAGTAAATTGTAAAATTTTATTAATTTAACCTCGATACTCATAGATTCTAAGCCAGTCAGAGCACATTATTTATAAGAGCGGTGTCGAAATCGACTTGAAAATTAGCCAAAATGCCACCCGTATATGATGAATTATTTACTATTTTTATTTATTTTTTGTTTTTGTTTTAGAACTATTTGCTTTACATAACGTTGATTATTGGTCTAGTCGTTTGTATACTATTTCATCGTTAAAAAACCTATACGGAAATTATAGTCTTCTAATTCGAGCTCAAGACGGTGGTGATCCTCAAAAGTCAAGTTTGGCCACCGTGAACGTCTGTGTTATGGACGTTAACGATAATGCACCTCGTTTCGTGTCACCTCCGTACAATGTGACCATCAGGTTACTTCAAGTAAGAATATCAAATATGATAATAAGCAGGGCCATAGTGAAGGGTATATGATGATATACGCCCGTATACCTTCTGATCATTTTACAGTGTACCTTGTGGTCAGGGCCAATTTAAGAAAAAGTGCATTTACGAAAATTTCCAATAAAATTCATTACAAAAACCGAAAAAAAAGATATATAGTATCTTTTTGGGGTCTTTTAAAATTTAGAACTCAGAAGCAATTATCTATATTTCTTATAAGTTAATCCGTCTCTGTTTTTGGCTAATACCGTGAACTTTCTGTTAGATAAATTGCGAAAACTTATGATAAAATAAAATATAAATAAGTGTTATATTAGTCCAGAATTTCACATTAAATTTAAGTCTTATGTATAGTGTACTTAAAGAGCTCTGAATTTTATAAATCATTTTCATTTTAATATAGAATATGACTATTGGGAGCTCAGTGATTTCCGTGAAAGCTATTGACGATGATATTGGCCAGAACGCAGAAATTAGGTATCGTTTTAAACAGGATCTGATGGGTGATTGGAAGACATTCTCGGTGAACGAGATTACTGGGTTAATTACATTGAAAAAAACATTAAACAAAGAAATCCAAAAACTCTATCAGGTAAATTCTGCATTTATAATATTTTTATTACTTCAGAGTTTTAATATTTGTGTATAACTAATTATTACTTTTTTTGTAGATTCGTGTAGAAGCATATGATCTAGGAGTACCGACACCACTATCGTCCGATTTAGAACTAACAATTCATGTGAGGAGTTCTAATGACTTTCAACCTAGATTCTTAATTGACGAGATCACTGTAAATTTCACAGGTAATTTGATATATCGGAGAAATACCGATTTAAATGTAATTTTTTTTTTCAAAAATACAAATGTGTATCATATTTTTAATACTTTTTTTTTATTTAAAGAACACCGCGAACCAGGATCCGAATATTGGCAGCTTATTGATACGGTTGATCGAGAAGAGTTAAACAATTTAGAAAAGGCGCCACCCCCTGTTTGTTACTACGTAATTTATGGAAATGATGAAAACCGATTTATTATCGAACCACTAAATCATAGGATTTCTGTAAGAAAAATAAATAATAACAATACATACACATGCACACACACATACACACACACACACACACACATATATATATATACACACACACACAACACACGCTCGCGCGCGAGTATACCTATAAAATATTTGAAATGAATCATAATAAATGAATTATTGTATAGGTTGCTTATGAACTCGACCGTGAAGTTCAAGAAACTTATGAACTAGTAGTAAAAGCCAGTGAAGATTGTTTACATTCTCCACCTCCAAGTCAAAGTTTTAGCCAAGACGATGACAGTTTTCTTAAAGTTATTGTATACGTTAATGATATAAATGATCATGCACCTGAGTTTTTGAAAAGAGTATTTACAGGTGGCATGACTACAGAAGCCGATTTTGGTACAGAATTTATGCAAATTAAGGTATGAATAATAAAGGTGAAATTAAACAATTTTTTTTGCAATTAATAATCAATATAAAATTTCATTATAGGCGATCGATGCGGATAAAGGCAAAAATGCTGAATTATCGTACTACATAGTTCCTGATTCTTTGGAAGTATCTCTCGCAGAAGGTTTGGACAGCATACAATATCCACCATTTATAGTAGATATAGCAACGGGAGCGATTTACTTGAATTTCGATCCTCAAAAAGGAATGAAAGGTTACTTTGATTTCCAAGTATTTGTGAACGATACCGGCGGGTTATATGACACAGCTCGAGTATTAATTTATTTGTTGCGCGAAGACCAGAGAGTCAGGTTTGTTGTGCGACAAAATCCGTCACAATTACGAGAGAAGGTCGAGATATTCAGAGAGTGAGTATTCAGGTTTTGTTTGTTTAAATCGTATACGTTTTCTATATAACCGTTTACCTATTACAATAATGATAATTATAATTATACACTTTTTTACAATAGAATTTTAGGAAATGTTACTGGAGCCATAGTAAACGTTGACGAGTATAAAGTTCACGAAACGCATGACGGTAGAGTAGATAAAACGAGATCGGATATGTATTTACATTTCGTCGATCACCGCGATAATTCCATCATGGAAGTTTCACATGTGTTACGGATCATAGACGAAAATATCGAGCATTTAGATTCGTTATTTAAAGTAATTCAATCGATCATATTCGATTAATACCCGCGATCGTGAGTTTGTCTGTTTAACATTAAATGGTGGTTTATACTATATATCATTAGGAGTTTAACGTTCTCGACACACAAGCAGCCGAGCCGGAACCGTTGCGTCGAGCTTCAATGAAAGAAGACAATGTGATTTGGATGTGGCTGGTCGGTACCACCTTTTTTTTGGGGTTGTTGTTAATAGTCGTTGTGTCCATCTGCCTGTCACAGCGTTCAAATTATCGGAGACAACTCAAAGCGGCCACTATAAGTGCATTCGGTAAATGTGTGAATATTAATATTCTCGATCAAATTGAAATCGAGTTGCTTATGAACATTTTTACATTTTCTAGATCCCAGAACAACTGAACACGTCAATTCAGCTGCTGTCGGAGGTCGTGTACCAAACACAAATATGCACAGTGTCGCCGGATCAAATCCTATGTGGCTGCAGTCGTATGAAAATGAATGGTACAAGGACCGAGAAACCCTGAGGTAAGTTTATACGTTAGGTTTCTGTTTGAAAATAATCATTGACTTTGTAGATAATTTATTTATTAAATATAAGAGCATAGTACAAAATTAAATTTACGTAAAAACCTAATATTAAACGGAGTAATAATCATCAATAAGTCACTTGTCTTTATTCTCGAAATTAAACTAAACTATCGATAGACACTTGTAAATGTAGCTTATTTGATTCGGTATTTTTCTTGTCATTATATTTTGTAGTCAAACGTCGGAACGCGATTCTCTGGACGATAACACAACTACTAGTACCACGTCGCCCCAACCAATAGAGCGCTCAACAACAACATTATTCATCAAAAGGTTCGCATCGCAAAAAGTTAATTCATCGATTGTGCATACATAATTTCTCATTATTATTCTAATAAATAATAACAGCCATTGAAATGGTTATCGATTTTAGTAACGAATGCAATATACACACGGACACCACTGACGATTATTATGAACGCACCAGAATCACGATAAAGAACTTGGAAACCACTGAGTTATGACATTCGATTGAACAGGCAACTATGATGTCTAATGACGTACCGTCATGCTCAAAACACGACTACCCAGCTGAAGAATACAACGATATTAGTGATTAAAACCATTTTTTTGTATATGTAATATAAAGTATATATTACATATTATAATAAGGCTGACTCTGTGTTCTAGTGGATAAGAAGTTATTGTGAGTTGGATTATTTAGTTTTGAATGAATATCGACTTATATAAATTCTATTAAACAAAAAAAAAAATTGTTAATTTTCATTTTGTTTTCTGTAATATCATTTAGCTTTGATCAGGAAATGTATTATGAAATACATAATTAAATTTGGCTATTATTTTTCTATGCCTGTAGTACATATAAATAATAGATATATTACCTACATATATTTTTTGAAATTATGAAGAGTGAAGTTTTTAAATTTGTTACGCTGACGTCCTATAGAGGTACTTATAGAGTAAACATTAAATAGTATATAGATATATAATATTTTATACACCAATTTAGTTTTTTAAGTTCGTTTTGAACTTATAATCGAAACAAGCAATTGAAAAGCCATAAACATAACTGCAGTATATTTATCATTAAACTCGTGTAAAATATAGAACGTATGCTATATTTTACTAGAATAACAACATTAGGTATTAAAATGATATCTATTCATATAGTTATTAGTTACGTCCACTATAGTTTAGTATCTAAAATTTAATGTTTTTGTGAAAAGAAAATAATTATATTAAAAGTTCCATATTAATTTTTTGAACACGTAAGCAGGCGAATGAATGGATACACGCAGCTATTAGGTACATAATATCTACATTAAACGTAAACAAGAACCTCGATATTTATAATATTAGTGTTTAAAATGTAATATTATTTACATTTATTTACCTATTAATTTATTATTATTAAATTTTTTTTTACGTTTTTTTTTTATACCGTTTTAATGTTTAAGCGATTTGTACATATATTTATATTCTATGAATCAAAATTAAATATTATTATTATTATTCTTATTATTATTATTATTATTATTATTATTAGGTGTATATGTGTAATGCGTATAATTAAATGTTATTGTGCATTTACATATTTTATTTAATTACAAAAAAAAATAAACCAAAAACCGATATTGTTTTGATACGTTCAGATATACAATGCCAATATATTAGCGTTATGTATATTTTATAATAAAATATATACATATTGTATTGTAATCGAGAGCCGTTTATTTATGCGATACTGCTGAAGTATTAAAATGTGCTGGAGCACTAGCTGTTTATAGGTATACTTTCTTGATAAGTGGGAAATATACCAGTATTTTTAAATTTTAATAAAAGATTTACCGTACTGTGTACCGTGTAAAACTTGAAATGTTTAATGCATTCAGGCTTTTAATCGTACTAATACCATTGATTATTTTACAATTATGTTAGCTCTCAAATGTAATGAAATGTGAAACAATAGCAGATTGTTTATTCAAGATACTTTTTAAACAGTTCTTTACGTTTTTTTAAGAATATAACGTGACGGAATAAATTGGGTTTAGATTTCTTTTGGTCGCTCTATGTTTACTTGCTAAATCGTGAAGTATAAAATATTTAAACACAATGTACTCTTAAATTTCCATTATTATAATCTCTTTTTATACTCGTTGATCTATGTATAAATGATATTATAATTTTAAATTTGAGCGAACAAATTCGATTTTTACTGTTTAGGCAAAAATTAATTTGTGCAATATTTACTCAACGATTTTGAAATTTCAGTAAGGCTTTCAATCGTTTGGTAATAATTTGTAAAAATGTATAACCGTTCAAAAAAATGCTAAATATCGATTTTTCTTACTCATTTGGTATAAGCTCATATCACATCAGCTTGTTGCGCCTGTATGGTTATCGTCAAAGAATAATGCGTTAGGTACCGTGAATACAGTGCGTAACTACAAACCTCATAAGTTACAAATTATTTACTTTAAATGCATATTGTTACCAAATACTGTAACGTAGTAATCAGTGGTATTATTTATGTACTACAATGCTAAATAACTGTAAATAAAAATTATTCAATTGTTATTTTGCATATTCGTTGGGGTATTGTCCAAAGAACAACAAAAATAAAATAATACATCATAAAATAAATTAATTAAAGTATGTCATCGTTAGTGATTTAAACACAATACATCTGTAATCGACTTTTTTTTGTCTATTGTTTTAAATTTATATTTGGGATAAAATGCAAGATTTTCGCATGCAATTCGTCTTTTAATTTTTATTATTATTATTATTGTAATTCATATTTATAATTGCTAAATAATTTTTTTGTCTATATGAATTTATTATGAATATTGAAATTTTATTATAAATAACATTTTACGTTTGCTTGTTAAAATTGATCAACAATTAAGTTTTCAAATATAATTTGTCTTCTTTTTTTTTATAAATAGTTAAATAGTTCCAATGAAAATTTCTAAAAAAAAAAAAAAAAATTGCCATAACTCATAAAATTAAAAATACCACATCCCTATGTTATATTATAGCTTATAAATTTGATCACTGGTGATATAATACGAGCGATAACGGAACATGTTTGCTGACTCGGCCGATTAGACACACATGCGTAAACAATAATATAAAAGCATTGGAATGAGTTTCATTATCTCGGCCGATCGTGATCGGAACGGAAATTTGTGTTTGGATACAGACTTTAAAATCCGCCGATTAAATATCGTTCAATCGGGCTTAGCCTAAGAACTTTCAATTAGTTCTTACACCAGTTTTTGATAACATTAACAATAATAATAATAATTATGAATTGACTAGGTACATAGTATTTTATAGAAAATGTTGTACATTATTAACAGCTTTACCATATGGCTTATTAACGTTACGGAATATACTAAAATTGGTCCAAATCGGTCATTAATTAAATATATTATCACGTTCATTAATAAAGTATCAAATTGTGTTAAAACGAGAATATAATAATAACAATAATTAGGGACGTCCCTACAATATAATCGTTAAAAATATGAGAGGGATCAAGCGCCCTCTGATTTAATTAGATAGGTACCGTTTATTAGATATCCGATGTCAGGTACTGTAATTATATAAATACAATGTAAATAAATAAAACAATTTATAGAGTAAAAAGAAAAAAAAACAAATCACTATATAAATCAGGGGCGTATACAAGGGGGGGGGGCAATGGGGCGATCGCCCCCCCTAGATACTTGTGTATGTACCTATATCTACTGACAACTAAAATTAATCGAACTAAAACTAAAATGTCATAAAACATTTTTTTAATTAAAACTTATTATTTTTATATAATTTTTCGATAATTCAAAGTTGGCAACAGATTCGACGGGCCGTTTTTCTATTCGCCCCCCCCCCCCTAAGGGATGAAGTAAATACGCCCCTGATATAAATATGGTAATAATAACAATAATTGTATATATGTAATACAAGATATTATTAATTAATATTCATCAGTTTTATAAAAAAAACACGTCTTCTTCCGACGGGTATTTGTTCCAAAATTATTTCTTCCAAAGAACACGTGTTCCAAAAAACATGTATTCAAACGGACAGATGTTAAACATTTGGAACAAATGTCCATTGGATAAAATATTTTTTTGAACAAGTATTATCGAACCGGTCCGCTCATCTTGTTACCGCGTGGTTATTACCGCGCTGGTTATCAATACTCAATTGATTTGAATTTTTTTTTTTTTTTCGTCATCTTATTATGTACTTCTTTAACTGTAAGCGCTTTTCACAGAAGTCTTGTTATGATTTATCCAGAAATCGTGTTTCGTGGTTTTTAAATGCAAATGGTCTATAACTATTTGCCTATAGTTTTCGTTTCAATAACTTTTAAAAATTCGTCTAGTTCACCATGTCGGAATTCTCGATGAACACCAACAGCAACACCAGTGTTTGTTTTCTAGTGTCGGTGAATAATCCAGAACTGAAGTTTATCCTCTTGGATAAGGAACCTTTGATATTGGGCAGAACACAACAGACCGGCATCGTCGATCCAAGACTGTCGAAAAATCAGAGTAATTATATTATCATATCGTTATACATTGTTTGTTGTGAATTCAGTTTAGGTATTTACTTCTTCTTCTTCTCCAGCTTTAAAGGCCATTAAGGCCAATTGCTGCAAAACAAATATTCTTCCATCTGTCTCTGTTCATGGCCGCTTCAATAATATTGTCTATCCCAAGTTGATTTAGTTCTTTTTTATTTTTGTCCATCCATCTCTGTTTCGGTCTTCCAATCGGCCTTCTTCCCTGAGGAATCCATCTTAATATAGCATTTGCTATTGACTTATCCCTTAATACATGTCCAAGCCATCTCATTCTTTTGTGGCGTATTTCCGCTATTATTAGGTATTTACTTACTCGTAGAAATTATAATCCGTAATTATTATATGTTTTTTGACTCGTTATTTTTTTCTCCAATAATTGGTAAATTTTAAAATGAAAACATTTATACCTCGACATCTTATAACATACTGTTATAAGACTACTGATAATTACTGTACAGTTTATAAGTAAGCGATAAATATATATATAGATATCATATATTCTGTTATTAATAAGTTAAATGATTCAGTATTGGACCCATCGATAATTAGTAGTATTTCTCACATATGCCAAATATATATATATCAAATAGTTTGTTATTGCAGTAATAACACGGACATAACAAATATAAGCATTCGCCATCGATATTTGATAAAGAGGTTTAGTTTTGAGTTTTTTTTTGTCTTTCCCAATGAGTTAATAATTCAATAGTTTTATTTATAATACTTACGTAGCTACCTAATTATATTTATTACCAGTTAGTATAGAATTATTGTGTTCACTCACATCAGTGCCGTTATAATAATCAAATTGTTTTAATACAGTAGTAGAACCTCGATTATTCAAACTAATTGGGACCACACCGAGTTTGGATAAGCGAAAGTTCGGATAATAGAAACTAAAAAAAAATAATATTATTTGTACAATGAATATAGAATTATTATTACATGCGTGTGTAAAGATAATATGTACACTTTAGAAAACGAAATATGACAAAAGCAAATATCATGACAAGTTTGAACCGGATAGAATGAAAATATATATGTATACATAATACAAAAATATGGATGTTCATTATACAATATGTATTGATAAGCTAGCCATGCGAATATCGTTAAGATAAACATTAAATTACGTACATGTACATATGTACTAATAATAAACTGCGACTGGGCGTATGCATCGTGATATTTTATACATTGACGTTTGGATACATGAATTGAAACGAAATAACGTTCGGATAATAGAGGGTTTGTACAACGGAGGTTTGGGTAATCGAAGTTCTACTGTATATTGTTTTATATTAAATAAAATAACATTATTTATTAACCGTTATTAATGATACTACAAATTTATAAAACTATTCTATTAGGTTTTATTGATATTATGAAAAAAATTACTTTCTCTATTCGTTTAAATTTGTTGAAAAAAAAATTATAATAATTGATATTTATACAATTAATATTAATTTGTCCAAAAAATTCAATTTATATATTATACTAATTGAGTTTTTTTTGCCCTTTGATTACAATATCTGGAATCTGGCACCCATAAATTAGTTACAAATTTTTCATTAATTGATTCATTTTTTTTTTTAGTGAAATTTGAAGCAGATTATTCAATGAGCCGAGTATTTGTTGAACAGTTGGGTTACAACAAGTCTGCTGTTAATGAAGAATCTATGATAAAAGGAGAAAAGCGATTTTTGTATCACGGGGACACTGTGTCACTCTTGTTCCACAGTGAACATACATATCGACTAGATTTTGTATCACCTCTAAGTTATGGTGTTGAATCCAGAAAAAGGCCAATAACCTTATCGGA
This sequence comes from Chaetogeoica ovagalla, assembly GCA_032441825.1. Taxonomy (NCBI): domain Eukaryota; kingdom Metazoa; phylum Arthropoda; class Insecta; order Hemiptera; family Aphididae; genus Chaetogeoica; species Chaetogeoica ovagalla. Next base: position 11,189,432 of record CM063723.1, on the reverse strand, counting down.
TCAACATATTGTATCAAAAAAACCTTGCATGGGTCTTACAGAAAATTGGGAAACAAGAGATGGTACATTATTGGTGTATAATAGTTCGAATCTTGTTCATAAAAATAAAGTAAATTAAAAATTATTTTTTTCATTTGGTTTTTTTTTCAATTACTTAAATATCTGTATTTAATGTTTTAGATAGCAGCTTTTGACATGGATGGAACAATAATTGTCACCAAATCCGGTAATGTTTTTCCTATTGATAATGAAGACTGGAAAATTTACTGTCTCAAAATTATTAAATCTATTAAGACTTTGTCAAATAATGGTTATAAAATTGTGATATTCACTAATCAAGGAGGTATTGGAAGTAAAAAAGTAAATGAAAATTTATTTAAGGAAAAAATTGAAAATATAATTAGTATGATTAAAACGCCTGTTCAAGTATTTGTGGCCACCAGTGATGATATATACAGAAAACCCGCACCAGGAATGTGGAATGTTTTAGTATCTAATGTAAAGTCATTTTTTTTATATTTATATATGTATATATCATATATATATTTATTTTAGTATAATGGAGGTTTGACAATTGATATGCATGCAAGTTTTTTTTGTGGTGATGCTGCTGGCCGGCCCACTCGGAATTTCCGAAAAATTAAAAAAGACCATTCTTGTTGTGACCGATTGTTTGCCATGAATATTGGTGTTAAATTTTATACACCCGAAGAATATTTTTTTAAAAGGAATGTTGAACAATTTAAATTACCAACATTTAATCCTAATGATGTGATGGCTAATATCACATTTACAGATCCACCGTCCAAATTGTTTTCCTCTAATAAAAAAGAAGTAATGTTTAAAACAAATAAAGATTAATTATTATTAAAATTAATAAATATTAATATTTCATTTATTCTTATTTTTAGATGATTATAATGGTTGGTTGTCCTGGTTCAGGAAAAAGTTATTTTGCATCCAATAAATTGGGACACCGTGATCGTACAAAAATAATTAGCAGAGATGCTTTAGGCTCATACCAAAAATGTCTAAATGAGGCACAAGTATATTTAAAAAGAAGTGAAATATGTGTAGTAATTGACAATACAAACCCTACTGTTGAATCGAGAAAACGGTTCATAGATTTAGCTAAAAGTATGAACGTTCCAGTTCGAGTGTTATTAATGAATACCTCTAAAGAACATGCGAAACATAACAATAAAGTAAGTGCATGAAAGTTTGTTGTTTTTCAATTTTAAATAAAATATGTAATGAGGATTTATATGAGGGTAAGTTTCGATGTTAACACGAAGCATAGTAAAACAATATTATGGGGATACCGATAAGACTGGGCAAGTTTCACCTTCTTTTCCTTAAAAAATCTAATTCAATAATAAAATGTATAATTATAATTTGTCATTTGTTGTTTTTATTTTTTTATTTATATATATATATATATATATATATATAAT